>JADRCH010000089.1:3606448-3779270 GCA_019843965.1 Rhynchomys soricoides
CTCCTTGCCCTTGCTCAGCTGGGGGATGCTGGGATACCCTACACAGAGCACCCTCCTTGCCCTTACTCAGCTAGGGAGTTCCTTCCTCTGACTTTCTAGGTGACATAACACTCCAGGGCGTAAGTATATTAGAAAGCAGCAAGCTCTCTGCATGTAATCATTCCGGACTTCAGAGCTAAATTATAGTCAGTTCCAAGTATGTGATTCCATCTATAAAATTAAGGCAAAGCAGGAAACACACAAAGAAAAAGCAGTGATTTATCATACTGTTATGCCTTTTAAATGGAAGGTCACAATGCTTCTTTTGGCCCACGAGTTTAAGGCAAGATAAATGGAACGCGGTTATTATCACATCTATTCACAGGTTTCCCTGCTTACCCCACTACAGAAGCTCTAGCCTCGCATCCCCAGCTGCACAGGCAGCAACAGCATAAGCGACTATGGCCTGGGATGACGCAGACCCTTGTCGCTTTGCTCCATCCATGCTGACAGAGAGAGAGGGAAGGACTGAAAAACACTGGTAACAGAGAGAAGCTGGAGCTCAGCCTCTAGCTGAGCTGAGGACTTTCTGTGTGGACCGATATGGCCTCGTGCTTTTCTTCTGTCAGCTGGAAATGAGCCAGGCTTCAGCAGAACCTTTCTTGTTCCTTCTCCAAGGTCACCTTCAGTTTGAACGGCCTGTTCTCTGGAGAAAGCAATACAGATTTGGGGGTTTAGGGGTGCTGTTCTGGTGTCCATTATAGGATCAGAAATAAGTTCGTGTGACAGGCTTTCTGTTTCTAACATTACTCTTCCTGGTTACGTATACACCAGCACTGTAACCCGGGTAAAGAAAGTACAGAATCAGCCCCAGAGGATTTCTGTTCTACCTTGGCCCACGTCACCGCCGCCCTCCGCTTGCATGGAGCCCCCTGCTCTTCATTGAAGACGCCCTATGCATATGGTCTTTCTCTGCTTCTCCTTGGCTTTTTCTCTCGTGGCTCCTTTGTTCCTCTTTCTCCTCCTCCTCCTCCTCCTCCCATCCCCGTGGTGTATGTGTGTGTCGAGTCTGGGTCAAATCAGAACGTGGATATGAGCACATAGTTTGAAACGCAAGCAGTTCATTTTCCTCAATGCTTGGATTTTAGTTAAAATATCAAAAATTACTTCTGTCATCAGCAGTATTGGGGGAGTCAAAACTTTACATTCAACAGATTTGTGTGAATTTGGATGGGAAGAAGTCTGAGAACCCTACCTTTGTAAGAGTGCTTAGGAGTTTAACCCTGACCATTGGGCTAGCTCCCTGATTCTGTTTGGGTGGGCTTGTCTTTCCCACACAGGAATCTAAATCCCATGCAGATCTCACCCACTGTTACAAATTCACTTTTCACTTCCCTGTAAACAAAACTCTAGTCGTCGTTGTCATCATCATCATCATCATCATCATCACCACCACCACCACCATCATCATCATCATCATCATCACCAGTCATTTTGCCTGGGATAAAGCACACACCAAACAGATGTTGCTCTCAGTCAGCGCCCCCTACGGGTTTTTCTCCCAGGAGTTTCAGACTTGCCTGGAGACCAGTTCTTAGCCAGCTAACCCTCAAACTCACCACACGCAGTCACATTCATTGCTTGTGGATTTCCACGCCTGTCTCTGCTCAGACCTCATGTGCCTCCAGCAGCAGAGGGAAGAGTCCTGTGAGGAAGAAAAGGAGCCCTTTGCAGCTCAGGCTGGATCTGTGGGATCAGGAAGATGACATTGTCCATGTCCCAGGTCATTTAGGCAAGGTGTCCAGAGAGAAGGAACAACGGGAGCCAAATGCCAAAACTTAGTGTCAGCTATCTGAGCAAGAAGGAAACCCACACAAAGACCATAAAAAGCAAACAACCAGGAATGCGCCGAGGACCAACAGGCTGAGCATTTCACTAACTCCCAATGCATGCTGTGGAAGGAAGATCTCACGAGCAGGCTTTCAAAGGAGCCAAAGCACAGCCGAAGGACTGGGATGTCACAGGTGAGGGCCGATCCCCTACCAACAGATGGTTATTTCCAAGTCCTCTGAATCCTCGTGTCTGGCTTTAGTTTTCAAAAAGTTAAAAGATAGTTAGAGCGTGCAGGAAAAGATAGAGAAGACAATGTTTATATTGCTTCTTCTGCCTAAAACATTAGCGCATGTCCCCTTTGGATGGCGCCCACCCATGATGGCATGCACCCCCACACGCCGCCCACCCCCGAATGGCAGCACCGTTTATTATCTATTACAGAGCAGTAGTGGGAGGGCAGAGCCCGCCCTCGTCTGTCTCACAGGCTCCTTGCACACATGCCTACATTTCCTTCCTTATATTAGGCCTCTGACAGTGGCTGGACTGAAGCGGGTTCCTGAAAGACCTCAAAGGGACTTTCCAGAAAAAAAGACATGTATGGCAGGAGACGTAAGCTGCTCTCGCAGATTTGAGAAGCTGAAGCTGTTTTCAAGGAGTACTGACTCAGGAAGAATTGGTATTAACTCAAACTGGGAGAGTAGCTGCATCCCAGGTGTACTGGCTAGTTTTGTGTGTCAACTTGACACAAGCTGAAGTTATCACAGAGAAAGGAGGTTCAGTTGAGAAAAATGCATCCATGAGATCCAGCTGTAAGGCATTTTCTCAATTAGTGATCAAGGGGGGGATGGCCCCTTGTGGGTGGTATCATCTGTGGGCTGGTAGTCTTGGGCTCTATAAGAAAGCAGGCTGAGCAAGCCAGGAGAAGCAAGCAAGCCAGTAAGCAGCATTCCTCCTTGGCCTCTGCATCAGCTCCTGCTCCTTGACCTGCTTGAGTTCCAGTCCTGACTTCCTTTCATGATGAACAGCAGTGTGGAAGTGTAAGCTCAATAAACCCTTTCCTCCCCAACTTGCATCTTGGTCATGTTTGTGCAGGAGTAGAAACCCTGACTAAGACACCAGGGCATCAGATGACATCAGTAACATCAAAGCCTTATTCCAGGTTCAGAAGCAGAGCCCTCCCTGTGCCCCTCACTCACAACCCAGCTCACGACCCAGCTCACACCCGAGCTCACGCTGGCAGGCTGCTGGCTTCCGATTCCCTTGCAAGAGCTGCCTTCTTTTGATTTGTTACAGTGTCTAACCAATAACAACATTGACCTCCAGTGACCTCCTGTCTGTTATTCCCGTTCACACCCTTTGTCCAGTCTCCCCTGCTCTCTCTTGCGTCCTAACCTAACATGACTCTAACCTGCGGTGACCCTAAGTATTGTACTGAGCCCAATATTAAAATCCACACTTAGCATTCCTTGGTTCAGTGCTCCATCGATAATGCACTAGAATTCCCTATAGGAGTTTGCTATAGAACAAGGTCAACGGGTCATCAGCATTAGCGGCACGCTCTCTAGTTCGGGTGACCGTGGGTATGGCTTGTGCCAATGACTTAAACTGTTTTAGCGTTCTCTCTGAGCTCTCACGGGACCCAGGTGTAGATGACAAGTTAGTGTCATCTTTTTAATCCCCCTGCTGACTCCAGTCACAAGTTGGGCAACCGTATATAGACAGCCTTTTCATCTGTGCTGTGCTGTCAAAGGGGTTAAATAAGAGCCTTGGATTGTCACAGAAAACACAGATAGCAGCACAAACGAGACTTCCATTTCTGGTCTGCTTTCTGAACAGAGCACAAACTAAAATAAACGCGTTAGCCCAGATGTTACCGGTCAAGTGGTTCTGAAGTGATGCGCAGCTGTTTTTCTGCAAGGGGAGCGAGAGTAAAATACCAATATAAATAAACAAGAATTAAGACTTAGATTACACAACAGAATATTCAACATTTAAAGTCTAGGATTACTGATGGAATTTGAGAGTGGAAACCGGCTTAAATTCTCAAAAGCAGCAACAAACATCCAGCCTGACATTTTTATTACAAATTAGAATGCTCCTTGTTGCTAAGTCTGTGCCAATCCTCAAAGAAAAAGTTACAACGTTAGAATACTGTGTTATACCTGTATTTTTAGCTCAGCAGTTTCAGCCCAATTTCTAGCAATAGGCTTTCATTAGAATCAAACATTCCCTGGATGGTTTAAAAACAGGATGGAATCTGGAGTTCATGTGAATACAGCTCAATTTATTTCCCAAGAATAATGAGATCTCGCGTTAAAAAATTAAACCGTGGCTGACAAGGTGGCTGAGGACACTTGCCACCAAACCTGGGCACCCAGGAATCCACGACTGGGGAAATAAATACTTCCAAAGTCAAGCTCTGCCCTGCTCATGAGCATGCATACAATACAAGTCCCCAACCAACAGACGGACAGACAGACAGACGGATGGATGGATGGATGGAATATGAACAAAAGCAATACCCAAAGGTTCTTCTTTATTTTTTTGTTAAAGAAATTCAACTTGCTGTACACATTAAATAATTCAAATCAATGATCCTTTTTAAGTCCCTAGCAATGCATGAGCCAGTGGGGGAAAGCCATCTAATACTTCATGCATTTCAGGGATTACATTAGAAAGACTTCCAGCCTGATTCCGCTTTTATGAATGCAAACGTATGCAGAGCAGACAGATTGGGATCTGTACAATTTAGCAGTGATCGAAACTTGTAATTTTTAAAAATGGGGCAGATGTCCAGACTAGTTATGTTAAGATGCTTCTTACTGAAGATGAAACCAAAGCAAACAAACAGCCCCTCTCACCGCCTTTGAGAGGAAACAAAGCCAAGGCGGCCTGCTCACACGCTGCAACGCTGTGTAAGTCTCGCTTCCTTCCTGGGTTCTAAAGCTGAGCGGCAGCGTGGTGTACCAGAATTAATATCTCCTGTGTTGTCGCTGCATTATTTATCATCCTGTTCTCAAGAAGTGGGGGAAAGTGTTGCCCACTGAGGGACTACGCGGGGTGAAAGTCTGAATTAGTGAGCAGCCACCGTTCCTGGGCGGTGGAGCATGCTCTCTTTGAGCCAGCTGGACAAACAGGCCGCTCTAACAACACTGCGCATGTGCCGGACGAAGGCCGGCTCACTAGATCTAGTTAGTCACTTAAACTTGACGAGCACTCACCGTCTTCCATTTGGAACGCCACAGCTTCCGAGGTTTACTCAGTGATGTTCGACTATACCAGGCACTGGGAAATGTGGACCAAAACAGTGTTTGTTCACCAAAAGCCTTCAGACCAGCAGGGAAGAGAGGCAATTGAGCATAGTATCAGAATGGGGTGTTAAGTGTTAAGTGTAATAATAAGCTTGCGAATGAGATGTCGGGGTAACTGAAACGAATATGGATTAATTCTGATTGGGCCACAAAAAGAAAAAAAAAAAAAAAAGACTTCATTACCATGTGTCTTGAGTTGAGGCAGCTCTGGCTGGGAGCTGACTTGAGCATGAGCTGGAGGTGTGGTCTTCGGTGCGGCATTGTGGAGGGGTACGGAACCTTTAAGACTTAGGGGCCCAGGGATAAATTGGTTATGCCACTCAAGGCTGTTTTGGAGGGGATCAGGGTAGCTCTTGTGGGCTTCTAGTCAGTTCGCAGAAAGCAGACAATTATTACCAGTGAACTGGCTTTGCTCCTCATGCCTCCTTGACTTACGGTGCAAATGCTCCCACCATGGTGTTGTCCGTGGTGAGGAAGCCAGAGAGGACTGGTGCTCCAACCATATTCTGGGCATTCGTAGCTCTGATTTCTCTTCTGGATATATTTCCAAGCACCAGATATTTGTTACAGCAACCCACAATGGTCCAAGAGAGTAGTCAAGGGAGAAGACCATCTCCTGTGTAGAAGTTAGAAGATGCGTGTGTGTGTGTGTGTGTGTGTGTGTGTGTGTGTACACCCACACATTCTGTCAGAGCTTGTGCATGTACACATTTGTATGTGCACTTGTGTGTACAAATATGGCTACACATGTATACGTGCATGTGGAGACAAGAGATGGATGACAGGTGTTGCTTGCTTTTTCGAACATGCTTTCTCTTGCTGAATGTGGGGCTTGCTGATTCAGTTAGACTGGCCAGCCAGCAAGGCCCACGTGAGCCGTCTCCTCAGTGTTCTAATAAAGACTAAAAATCCCAGCCCGGGGCTTCTTCCTCGCCTTATGTCATTTATGTTCCCGGATGAAAGACACACACAGCCTTTATATTTTTAATATGCCACACTAGCATCCAGATCAAATATTTATATCCCTCAAGCAAGCTGAGAAGCAGACAAGGCCTGTGCTACAAACGCTCTTTAGACTTCCTGCCATAAACATTCAAAGCAGGGAGGTGAGGCAAGGTCCTCGTCAAGAGATGAAATGACAGAAAGAGTTTGCTTTAAAAATTCTTCATTAAAAATAAAACAAAACAAAAACAACCCGCAGAGCTGTAAGGCTCACACATGCTAGGTAAAGGACTCTCTCAATGAGCTACATCCCTGTCCTGGCTGGTTGTGTGTCAACTTGACACAAGCTGGAGTTACCACAGAGAAAGGAGCTATCCTTGTGGAAATGCCTTCATGAGATCCAGCTGTAAGGCATTTTCTCAGTTAGTGATCAAGGGGGGTAGGACCTAGCCCATTGTGGGTGGTGCCATCCCAGGGCTGGTAGTCCTGGGTTCTATAAGAGAGCAGGCTGAGCAAGCCAAGGGAAGCAAGCTAGTAAGCAGCACCCCTCCATGGCCTCTACATCAGCTCCTGCCTCCAAGTTCCTGCCCTGTGTGAGTTCCTGCCCTGACTTCCTTTGGGGATGAACAGCAATGTGGAAGTGTGAGCTGAATAAACCCTTTCCTCCCCGATTTGCTTCTTGGTCACGATGTTTTGTGCAGGAATACAAACCCTCACTAAGACAATCCCCCAACTCAATTCTCTTTCATTTTGATTTGGTTTTGCTTGTTTTTGCAGTGTGTGTGAGCACACGTGTGTTCAAGTGTGTATCTGTGTGTGTGTGTGTGTTCACGTGCAGAAAAGTTGGCATCTGATGTTCTCCTCTATCACTTGTGTGTTCAAACAGAGGCACGGCCTCTCACTCGAACCCAGAACTCATAGCCTAGCTAGCTTCCTGTGTGGGAGCCTGTTTCTGCCTTTGAAGTGCTGGAACTACAGGCTGGTCACAGGTATACCTACCTGGCATTTATGTGGAAAAAGAGATTCAGATGCTGGTCGTACTTGCCTGGCAGTTACTTTTACCTGAAAGACTATCTCTCCACCCTGTCTTTATTGTCTTCTGGTTTTGTTTTAACCTTCAGCTTCATAGATGTTTCTTGGGGTTTCAAAGCTTTCCCCTTCAGCTGGATGTGTGGATGCACAGGATTCTAATTCCAGTGACTTGGGAAGTTAAGACAGGGGTATTGCAAATCAGCTGAACAAATATACCTCCACTCCCATCTACACATGGACATACACACAGACACATATGGACACACAGACACACACATACAGACATACACACACACAGAGACATTCACATACACACAAACACAGAGACATACACACACACACAGATATACACATAGACACACACACACATACAGACATACACACACAGACACACAGACATGCACATACACACAAACACACACAGATACACACAGACACACAGACACAGACATATACAGATACACACAGACACAGACATATACAGATACACACAGACACAGACACATACAGATACACACAGAGACACACGTAGACACACAGACACACACAGAGAGATACGCAGATACAGACGCACACACACACATAGAGATATATACAGACACACATACACAGATACATAAATAGAGACACAGGGAGATACACACATATACACATAAAGACACACACAGAGAGACACACACACAGACACACAGACACATACAGACTCACAGACACACTGACACACTTTTATGAATGACCCTTTTTTCTTCCCAAACTCAACAAGAGGGGAGTGTTTCTCTATTTAAGAGACCACGGTCCAGTCAGTCCAAAGACACCGGATCTTCCCTCATGACAGAAGATAAGGTGTAGCCAGTGAGAAGTGGCCCAACAACCGGTCTTTCTCCTTAAAAGACCCATCTCTGCAGTGACACAAGAGATGTGTGCTGCTGAGGGTTTTCTTGATTTCTATCTATGGCTTTAGAAAGGGCCTTTCATCTCAAGAACAAGATGGCGAAGGTCCTGGGTCCTGGTCAACCAGAAGTCTGCTCACCTGACAGAAGGTATTTTAACTCTCAGAGTCCAGGGACAGGTGTATTGCTGAATTTTGTTCAGGAAAATGTATCGATGCTTTCTATGGTGAAGCCTTTCAAATATGAGAAAGCAGAAGGATACAATGTACCGTGAGCTTCAGATGATCTAGAGCTTGCCACACTGGCCTCCTCTACCCTTCTCCCCCTTCTCCTCCTTCTTCTCTTTCTTTGCTGTAGTATTTTAAAGCAAATCTCTTCATAACAACTTATGAAGATAACCCAGTGTATGTCACACTGGGGTTCTCTCTCTCTCTGTGTGTGTGTGTGTGTGTGTGTTCGTTTTGATTAATAATGAACACGGTCACCAATAATGCATCAGTATCACATCAAGGAAAGAAATCAAAGCTCTTCCCCTTGATGTCACTTAGGCAAGAGCCAGCGCAGATTTGAATTCTCTGCTCTGCTCTCCCTGTCTTCTGTCATCCTCTGTCTGTTGTAAGAGTTTGAATGCTGTCTTGTGAATCTGACTGTTCCTGCGTGCGTGCATGCATGCATGCGTGTGTCTGTCTGTCTGTCTTTCTGTGTCCTACAGAGGGTTTTGCTCTCTCTTTTATTGAACAGCAAAGAAAGCATCACACAGGGAAGGAATGAAGGATTCTTTGCACATATTTAACAGATTTTTATGTGGCATAAAGTCTCTGACTTTAACTGACTCCACCTGATCCAGATTATAGACAGACACTATCAAGCAATATCTTGATGCTGTTTTCAGAGTGTATGGTGGATGCTCATTTTATGAGGGCACTTTCATCTTGTATGATATTTCCAACAAAGAATTCTAACACACAAGCATTACTCTGGATCAGGGACTTGGGAGAAGACAACTTCAGATTACAGCCATGTATTAGCTTAAGTTATATATGTTAAATGATCTTCAAGGCAAATAAGGTTGATTGTTACACTGTTTTGGTGATGGCAGATAAAACAAACAGGCTGAGCATACAGTAGGACAGCAGTCCTTGGTGCCCCCAGGTAAAACAAACAGGCTGAGGATCCAGTAGGACAGCAGTCTTCAGTGACCCCAGGTTAAAAAAAACAGGCTGAGCACCCAGTAGGACAGCAATCCTTAGTGACCTCAAGGCGTATTATTACATCTTGCTGGGTGGTCCACCTAAAGTCCAAATCCCTTAGAATGTAAGAGATATTTTTTATCATAATGAATTGCCACACGAGTAGGCATGTGTCTCCCAGCATCATATGTGAAGGTCAGAGGGCAACCTGCAGCAGTCAGCTCTAAACTCAGGTCATCAGCTTAGTAGCAACACCCTTACCTGTTGGCCTATCTCGCTCGCTGCCTCTGTCTGGCTTCACATGCCAGGCAAGCAGGACACCGACTGAGCTGGATCCCCAGCCCTGACATTTCTTTATACAACCAGGGTGCCACCATCCCACTGACCAAATGAAAAACAATTCTCTCACATCTAATACCTGGTTCCCAGGAAAGTTTTAAAACCCACAGGCTTGACATTTCTATTGCTTCTCTAGAGAAAGGCTTTGCCACAGCCGGCCTTAATAGATTCATTATCAGGAAAACTTTTTATATGCTTAGCTTAGGTTTTCATCCTATTTCTGCTCACCATACCCCTGTGTGCTGTGTTAAATGAGTAATCTTCCTTTTTAGTGTTTATGCACTTCAGATACGCCCTTCTCCTCATTGCTTAGCTGAGCTGCACATATTTAAATCTGCTGGTCCGTGCTAATAAATCCACCCACCGGCTCCTCCGTTGTATTGATGCTTGTCTTTGAACCGTGCCCAGCTGGTTTCTATAAAACCCGTGCCGAGCAGCCCCAAGCCAGATGTGGTCCCAGAGTGGTTTCACCCATTAAACCACTGCCAGTTCCAGCCAGTGCTAGGGCTCAGACCAGAAGCATCTAATTTTCTGCAGTGCTAGAATGGAAGCAACTGTCTGGTTCTCTGCTTTTAGTCCCAGTTTTTATTTAATTTTTTTCTTTTCCTTCCTTCTTCCTTCATTTCGTTTGTTTTTTGCATTACATCACGTGCTTCGCCCCTCAAACCTCTGTGCCTCTGAGCACCTGTCCCCAGATGTGATGCAATAAGAGGAGTGTAGAGAACCCTAACTCTGCCACACTACCGGCGTAACTCTTGGTTAGTCACCACACCCACGGTGACATTTTAAGTTCTTCGCCTGGATAACATATAAAGACAGATCCTGGTGTCACTGGATTAGCAGGAAGGGACTGGTTCAGTGATGTGAGTGAAGGGTTTTAAGGTCCCTTGTGGCAGGGGCACATTCCAAGGTCCCCAGTGACTGCCTCAAACTGATGCTTCCCCTACACCCTTTTGTTGACGGTGTGCACGAGACAGTAAGAGAACAGCAGGCAGCCACCAATAACGAACATTGTGTAGACAGTATGAAACGGTCAGCACGACGATTGCCCATTCTACAGTCTCAGATAGTGGCTGATTACAGATGAATGAGGCTGGACTGTGAAACCACAGAGAAGAGGAGCCACCCGGCTAATGTTACTGTCACGTCTAGACATGTACAGGCAAATCTGGCTCGGCACTGCTTGGTACCCATTCTATAGAAAACAGCTGGGTGTGGTTCAAAGACAAGCTCTCAGATGACGGAGGAGCTGGTGGGATGGGAAAGAGTAAATGAGTTAAACACGTGCACACACACACACACACACACACACATACACACATGGTTTAGGGCACTTAACACACCTACTGTACAAATTTGGACATCTCTGTTCCTTAAAGTCATTTCTACTTGCATTGACATCTTAACCTCCCCATCCAGTAGTCTCTTCTTCCTGGAAATGGTTGCCGTTCACATCTTGTTGCCCAAATAAGAGAAAGCACCTCTGAAAAAGCACCGATTTGAAGCATAACCCAGGAGAGCATCGCCCTCAGCGTAGTCAGGCGGGTGGTACCTGCGGCTATTCACTGCTCACTAGTTCCTGGGCCCCAGAACCACACTAAGCACCTTAACTGGATCATCTAGTTCGGGGTTCAGGACTTTGTGATGAAGAGTATTAATACCCCCGCTTTACAAGCGAGGAAAGCTGGCTTTAGGAAAGTTAGTTATCTTGTCAGAGGTCAGTAACAGATGACGGCAGTGGGAGGGCTGGGAAAACGTGTCGTCCTGAGCCGACATGATCAAGATCAACCACTAGCAAGACTTAACTGTTTCCGATCATAGTTGGGAAGCTGTAAGTATAGACTAACGTCAATAGACACCTGCACACCATACACTCTGGAGAGCCTTTCCAAGAGACTCATCGTCTGGTGAAAGAGAAGTATGCCTGGTTGAAATCCCATCAAAGGCAACTGATACCAACTACCCAATGCTAAGAAAGTGCTACTCGCATGAAACTTTGGCTTCATGTCCTTTAGGAAAACGAATGCTAATCATTTTGTCCTCCAGTTCCGTAACCCTCGGTTATTGAGCCAATCACTAAGGACCATCAGTTTCTCCTTTGGTGTTCATTTAAATGCCTATCACCTAATGATAGTCCGGTTTATGCTTTATGACCTCAGTGTGCCATTACTGCACTGCTCACATTTCTAATGCCATGCTTGCCTCCTGCTTCACCTTTTTGGCTGTGCTTGTGAAATCTCCTTAAGATAAGGCTACCACATGGGGCAGTCTCCCCTTGAAGCATCACCAGATCCTGGCCTTCAAGGCTCTAAACAGCATCATCCCAAGTGATGGAGACCCTTTTCCCCTTCAGACTAGACTCTAGTGAGCGGCCGACCATGAAGTGTCCCTCCATGCTGTATCCCACCATGCCGTGTCCTCTGCTGTCTTTGCAGGACTAGTCTCCCTCCCTCAGCTGCTTTCTCTTCATGCTGACACACCAGAGTGGAACAAGTGTTCTGAGGAGAGACTTGCAGCTCCGTTAAACCCTTCTTGGCAAACACACTCTCTGATGATGTTGAATTGCCCTGCATTGCTACTTATCTGTGTGTGTGGACAACAAATTGCACACTGCACCTTATTGCCTCAGAGGGAAGTCACTCGTGACTATTTTGACAACTGATGTGTTTAAATTACACAGAATCAAATGAACCAGCAGTCACCTTCCAGTCATATTGCTGGCTCTGTGAACCCAGAGCACATTAGTGACTTGCTACCTAGCCTCTCGGCACTGTCTTGGTTAATGCAATCATTTGGGGTTGGAAGCCATTTTTCTGTACTGTCTTCTCTTATGACAGAAGAATGAGAAAGTGAGATATTTCAAAGCACCTGAATACATGAAAAGTTAAAAAGTTTTCATTAACCTGCTGCTAGACAGATTACGATTTTTAGTGGGGGCTGGGGATGAGTGGGTGGATACCACACATCAACCTCAGTAATTCTGCAGATTGCCTGGCCAGGGAATACCAGGCAGCCAGGAAGCACCAGGGGCCTCTTCTCTCTGCTTCCCTAGTGCTGGGATCACAAGCGTGTGCTTTTTCTACAACCACAGGTCCTCATGCCTGCACAGTAAGCATTCAGCAAGACAGAGCTCTCTCCTGACTGAGCTCTCTCCCGAGCCCTTGACTGACTATTTTCTAAGGAACTAAGATTAACTACAGCATTAGTTTTGTAAATTAGTTTGTCTTAAACACTTTTCAGATGCAGCAGATTCCATTTTTAGCAAAAATAGACCAAATAATCTCAAAGTCTTTTCATCTAGAAATGCTGAGGCAGGGGACCCTTAATTTAAGTATGCAGAAAACCTCACGAGAGTATCAATCGACCTTAACAGTAGCAAAACACTGGACAGTACTCTGAGACATCAGGGACTGAAGGTTCAAAGGGGTGAGAAATTCCTCTAAGAGATGGGAACAAACACTGTGGGCAGCAGACAGAGCAGGCAGGCACCATGAAGTGCCACTGTCGTCCTGATTCTGCAGTAGAGCTAAGATAGGGTGGACAGATGGACAGAGATGATAGCTGGACAGGAAGACAGAAGACAGATAGAAATATCAACAAATAACCATTTCCTGATCTTTGAGTGAAAGCATTTTATTTTTTTGCTTGTTTGTTTTAACAAATATATTACTGACTATAAGATTTTCAGGGATGTGCAGGGCAGTGGGGGCCCATAGATCTCTGTGAGTTCCAAGCCAGTCTGGTCCACAAAAAGAGTTCCAGGCCAGTCAGGGCTGCTATACAGAGAAACCCTGTCTCAGAAAACAAAAACAAACAAAAAAGATTTTTAGAGATGTTAGTTATCAGGTCTCAAACACTGCATGCTGTTAGCTCTTGGTGTTTTGCAGGCTTTGTGTGGTTGTGATTCCACTTAAAATTATTTCCATTGTGAGGTCTCTTTCACCCAAATACTGGAGGAATGCTCTGACTGGTGTCTTAATTTTGTTGTGGTTGGAGATCACACAGTACATGACTATAAACATCCGGCTTTCATCTTGTGAGTGTATTACAGGTTGTCCTGAGAGTGAAATGGTTGACCCTGTAGTGACTTGTGTTTCTTCTTTACAACCGTGTTTCCACTGTTGCCGGCGGAGCATCCTGTAAAAGTCACTTAGGTCACATGACTGCTAGTGTTCAAAGTTCCCATAGCTCTGCCATGTCTGGTTTTGTGGTTTTCTGGGTTTTCCTATTTTGTCTATAACTCACGGGGAGAGTGGATGCCCCAGTTCTAACAGTGGCTCCTTGGCTTCTCTCTTCAGCTCTGCACTCTTGCTGTGTATCAGACTTCATCTTATAAGCCACACGCACATGTCACATTTGGAGCAGAGGTGACCCTGGTGTCTGGCAGAACAAATCTCCACACCTCTGCAGGTATGTCTGTAGCAAGCAACTGTCCACAGGGATAAAGATTTGTGGAACAAACCCCAGTCCCCACTTGGCAACACAGAGGACACGGTTTGCCTTGACTGAGAATCAGGAGACTCAGCGAACAGTATTAGAATACACACTGTAAGAACTTCAGGTGAGGGCTGCAAAGAAGGCTCAGCAGTTAAGAGCACTTGCTGCTCTTCCAGAGGACTACAGATTGGTTCCCGGCACCCATGTCAAGTGGTTTATAGCATCTGTAACTCAAGCTCAGGGAATTCCATGCCTCTGGCCTCTGTGAGCACCTTTACTCATGTGTACGTACTCACATGCAGACAGGCAGGCAGGCAGACAGATACACATACATAAACACACACACACACACACACACACACATACACCCTATCCTTAGTTTTTAAAATAATAAAAATTAATCTAAAAAAAAAAAAAACCCAAAATTTCAAGTAAATGAATAACTAGAAGCCACTAAACAGGATTAACTAGGAAAGAGACTAGGAAATCAAACCAAACATAACTGGAGAGGTGGTGGGTGGGGTGGGAGACTATTCAAGCTAGGCTGTGATGACACAGAAGGATCAGGATATTTAGTGCCAATGCTATGTGGAACTGCCAGTTCCTAGGTGCCAGAGTTACTGTGTACTCTGCTAAGCTTTGCAAACCTGTTCTAGGAAGCTGCCAAAGCTCCACATGCATATACCTTATGACCTAGATTCCACTGTTAGAAAGAGTCAAGACTAGACAGTTCATAAAGCCACAGAGCAGTGCATATCATTACATAAACCTCGGTGAAGGGGTAATGCTAAGCACAGTGGATACTAACCAGGAACGGAATGCAACGCTCACGGCCATAGGCGGCAGTCAGGACCTGTTACTGATCCCTGACATTTGTCAGCACCTGTTACTGACCCCCGACATTTGTCTGTTGCTTTTGTATTAGTGCTGTGATAAAACACCATGACCAAAAGCCACCTTTCAGAAGGGAGGTTGATTTGTGTTTGTGGTCTCAGAGGGATCAGGATCCAGCACAGCAGCCAGGCATGGAGACTGAGGCAGGAGCGGAGGCTGAGTCAGGAAGCTGAGAGCTCATTTTGTCAATTATGAGCTCAAAGCAGAGAGTGAAGGTGAGGATGACAGCTTTTCATCTCAAAGGACAATAGACTTCCTCCAGCAAGGCTGTGTCTCCACAGACAGTGCCAACACCTGGGGCCAAGTGTTCCTTCCCTTGAGCCTATAGGGGACATTCTCATTCAGATGTGGCAATAGCCCAACCCCCAACAAAATCAATTAGAAAGTGGAGCCTCTAGGAACCAGTTCAGCTTAGATGAGGCCAGGAGGTTAGAGCCCTAAGGTGAGCCCTGAGTGAAGGGGTGAGAGAGACTTGGTCAGGAGCAAGACCATGTTGCTGACCAGCCCATCTGTGGTATTTGCTGTGGCAGCCTGGGCTAAGACAACAATAAAATAAACACACACACACACACACACACACACACACACCCTTGGGCAGATGTGGAAGCACACAAACTGTATGCTTACAATTCTATAAAGCACAGAACAAACAAGAAGATAAAAATGCACAAAGTTAGAAATGGCTACTCTCGGTGTTGGGTAGAAGAAGGTGCTACTGACCAACTTCCTGTGTACATATTAGATCACTAACCAAAGTTTAAAATAGACATTCATAGAAGCCCTGATGGTGGACTAAGACAGCACTGGGCTTGGGGTAGAGTGCAGTGAGAATTCTGGAATTTGAATCCAAGGTATCCCAGGTGTGGGGATGTGGGCTGCTCTGGACCGTCCGCAGCAGCTGACTATGCTTTGCCTCATGCTCTAGCAGAGGCGTGGTTCTGCCAACTGCAGATAGTTTCTGGGATTGTGTGATGTTTGGAATCCCGGGAACTTTTCAAAGGGACATAAATGCTAGGGTCCTGAGAGGCGGGGTTGGTGGTTATTGGTCCTTCAGGGGGATTGGTTGTGGTTTGTTAGTAGTCACTCTCAAAGAAGAAAGAAAAAAGATTCAAGGATCTCTCTCTCCCCTCTATCATTTTTTCTGTCCTATACAGTGATGGGGGTGGATAAAGTAGCACACACTCACAAAAGTAGCAAAGACTGGTTACACTATAGCTCTGTGGAAGAACACTTGACTAAGCATGAATGAGGTCCTGGGTTCAGTCCCTTGTGTCATGAGGTAGGGCAGGCAATACACACAAGAAGAGGTAGATTTTAAATATATATATATATGAAATGATTGTTATTAAATATAAATAGCAGAAGGAAGCATTTGGGTTAAAGATTTGAGGAAATCAGGGTCCAGCATGGAGAGATGAAGAGATGGGGGCTGTGAAAGAGTCGCATGTCCCAAATGGAACGTGAACATTCGGAAGGACTGATAACTAGAAGATAGGATGAGCATCCTCAGAGCCAATGATTGTGGTAATCCCAAGTTCCCGGGAACACAGTGACCCACGTCGGGAAGCCTAATGCTCGACGGTAGAAGGTTCTAGAAACCAGCCAGACCGTCTCCTTTGTCTCAAAGGTGAGTAAACTGAGTCCCTCAACCACAAACTGATTGGCCTCCGATCAAAGAGCTGATTAATGATAGACACAGAAATAATCTGTTGTTTTCTAAGACATGAAACAGAAATAGAGAAATGAAATAGAAAACAATTCCTAACAGCTTTCTGACTGCCCTCGGCATCTTTATGTCACTCTGAAAAACGACGTCTCACTGTGGAACTTAATTTACTTGCTGATGAATGCAGGCACCACCTGATCTGAGGGCCACTAGATCCATGTTTAACATCTGTATTTAACAGCTGACCAGGGCGAGCTATGGCTGCTCACACAACACCTCGAGAACAGAACAGTTTTAGACAGTGCTTCTATTGAAATTTGAGGCTATTACGATAATTTCAGAGGCCAAACTGCATGCTGTTATCTTTGTCTGCCTTAACAAATGCATCGGTGCTTTGTGGTGCTCTTGGATTACATGTTTGCATTATCCAGATCATGATACAATTTAATTTACCTTCTTCCTTTGAAAGAGAACAGCTCACCCTCCACTGGAACCTCAAATGTTCGCTGTAGGTTTGATATGGATTTCACCCTGGTCGGAGGACCACATAATGTACCAGCATTCCTAAGGCGGGTGGCTCCTGATGAGTCAGCAACCTTGAGTTAATTCATGTACTGAAGAGAGAAAGACCCAGTGAGCTCAGGAGGGCGTTAGTGTATCCCTTGTTCATCAATCACAGCTTTGAATCTGTAAAGAACGAATTCCTATTATGCCAATCTTTGTAGATTTTAAGGTTAGAAAATAATTCTGTGACTGTTTTAAACAACATTCACATGAGCCCGACATTTCTCAGAAACCTAAGAGTTAAATAATCACAATGAGGTGACTTGCTATGTGCCAGGCTAGCATAGCTGCAGAAAAGTCTAACTTCCTTTTTTGCTCATAAGTAAAAGGACTTTATCATACCAAGTACCTTAAGGTCTAAAATATGTAAGTCACAAATATACTTCTCAGATGTTATGATTAAAATTTTAAAGAGGATGAATGTTGATCTATTTCAGACCTCGGGTCTTGGTTTCAGCTACCCATGAAAGTTAAGAATATTTAAAACTCTTAATAAATTTTAATTAGTCATACTTATACATCTGACGATAGTAAAGGGGAAGAATGTGGAAACTGAGTCAGCCAAACCTGAGATGTTTACAAAGCAAGACACAGATTGGTGCTACCAGCCCTGGGCTCTCGTGTGCCCTGGGAGATGGCCCTGGGCATGCCTGGGAGGAGGATGATCCTGACAAGTTAATTGAAGAGGGATGCCTATGCTAGCAGTGTGCAGGGTCCTTCCCTAGGCAGGGGTCCTGGACTGCACAAGATGGAGAAAGCCCGCAGAGCATTACCATTGGCTGCTCGCTATTCCCCACTGCAGATGTGTGCGACCAGCTGTCTGGGCCTCCCTGCTCTGGGATCCTTCAGTTTCAGCCAGAGTAAGCACTCCCCTTAGGTCCCTTTTGTCAGGGCATTTAATCACAGGTCCTGGAAAAGAAACTGAGACAGGCCAGGAAAACTACTTCTGCTAAGCGTTTACTGCAAATAAGCAATAACATACAAAGAAACCATCAAGACGGTTATTTATACAAATGAACAGGGTGTGAAGGCAGGTCACACAAAAGCAGAGAAACTTTAGCAACAATGTATAAAATCTTGAACAATGGTGGTAATAGATGTTACAGCCCCGGGGACCACAAGTTCTTGTTGCTTCCCCTAAAATAACCAACCACACTATAAGAATGTGTCCTAAGAAAATGGCTGCTTATGTGTGCTGCACCAGAAAAGCAGTTAAAATGAACCGAGAACAGGGATATTACTGGTATACTCATGAAGACTAAAGATGCCCAGATAAAATCATACGAAAAGTCAGTAAGAGCACTGGAGCCTGAATAATTATTATCTAAATAAAGAGGAAAACATAAAAAAAAATCCAAATTGAGTGCATTAAGATGGTGAACATTATGGGCATTTTTAAAATCTGCATAATTTTTCCGGCATTTTCAAACAAAAGGAAAAGACTGGCCACCATTTCTAGAACTTGCTTACTTTTTCATAAATTCTACTCTTTCCTAAGAAAAGAGTGTATATGTTCATTTTAAATGGAAAAAAAAGCAAAGAAAAAATGAAGCCCCTAGGCTGTGTGGTCTATCCAGACTTGAGCTGTTCATGAAGACACACTATGTGCAGCCTGGGCTGTCTAACAGCAGCAGGATCTAAAGTTACTTTTGATTACACAAATTATAGATCACTAGATAGGAGTAAATAACAACGTACAAGGTCTCACTCTGTAGACCCGGCTGACCGGGAACTTGCAGAGATCCACGTGCCCATGCCTCCTGAGTACTGGGCTTAAAGCCTCACCACGACACCAGGTTCAAAACTACGAAAGCTCTAATTCACGAACTTACCATAATGTAACACTAGTGTTTTTCTGTCTCACACTAAGAATTAGTTTTTAAATTTAAAAACATTTCATTCTTTTGTCTTAATGTGTGTAGGGAGGGGCAGGAGTGTGTCCACATTGCAGAGTGTCTGGGGACAACTTGCTGGAGCAGGTTCTCATACAGGTTTCCCAGGGATCAAAACTCAAGACCTTGGTCCTGGGGCCACCTGCCGAGCTATCCTGCCTGCCCAGAATTAACTTTAACATTTTTATTAAAAATGCTGCCAGTATGCTAAGAATGCCCCGATGAACACCTAACGTTTATATTAGGTTTCCATTCCGCTACCTGCAATAAAGCCATCGTCTGCTTATTTAAAATATTTTAGAGGCAACAACCTCTACAAAGAAAGGCATGAAAATATAAAACCTTGTATTTTATGAAATGTTTAATAAATCTTCTTTCTGAAACTACACTTTAGTAAATGAAGGAAGACTTGACTATTGTCACAGCTGCACAGTACATCACATTGCTGCAGGAGACAGTGGTGTACGCCTGTAATCTCTACCCTTGGGAGGGAGAAACAGGACAATCCTTGGCTGCATGAGAGAGGCCGTCCTGACTTAAGTCTCTATATCTTGTAAAGTAATTATTATTTTGTGTATGTGTGTGGAGGCATGGGTGTTCACAGGGGCCCACAAGGCCAGAAGCGGGTGTTGGGGTTCCTTGGAGCAGAAGTAGCGAGAGCCGCCTGAAGCGGGCGGGGGCAGGGCTCTACGCTCCCAGGCCTGCTGGGCAGGCAGCGGTTTTCTCCTCCCCAGCTCCAATGTCCTCAAACACATGATAAATGAACAGATATTCCCAGAACAAAACAATGAAGCACTCATAAAATCTGCTGTTTTGAAAGGTGATTGTATTCTTAATAACTACAGAAACCATGTCACTGGATCAGGACTCCGCAGTCACAGAGCGGCCCTAAAGAACAGGCAGGAGAGAATTTTAATTCAAGATACATTCTTTAGTTTACATTCTCGAAATCACATTTTCAGTAATTTGATACCATGTGGTTGACCACAGAAATAGCTGCCACAGTACACAGCTAGAGGGGCTGAGCTCTGCTGAAAACAGGGTAGGAAATGAATCACAGCTTACGCTATGTATATTGTTAGTGGTCGAAGCAGAAGTTTGTGCACTTACAGATATAAGGAAAACGTGTTCGTTTTCAAGATCTAAGAAACACAGTCTCGGATGAATACAGCCCACCAGTGCTTCCCAGCAGCCATAGGCTCTGCAGACACACAGGACGACTCAACACGGAGCACTTCAAATATACTCAGAGAATTTCAAAACAATGAACGCCCCTCCTCAGTCTAAGCAAAGCAAGTTTGACTCTTCTGTCAAGGTTCCGTGGAACCTGCAGCTCAGACTTCAGTCTTCTATAATTGGAATATTAACTTTTTCACAAGAAAAAGACTAAGGGAAGATCAAATTCAGAAAACTTATTTATCTGAATCCGATCAGATCCGTCATTCAGAAACATTAAGACATCTTGCAAAGAACTGAAGAAGTGTACGGCATTCCTGGGTCAGCATATACACCAACCAGGAAACGATCCTCCCAGGCCCGGCTCAAGGTGTCTTAACTGCGTCATCTTCTCTCTCTGTCTCCCTGAGAGTTATGTATCCACAGCTTAAAACCTGGTCGCTGGAGTTCTCGGATTTTGACTTTTTAAACGTCAACTCCTCTGGCAGAAGGGACGTGCAGCGCTGGAGGGACCGTGCGATGTCATCGATGGTCCACCTGTCTTCGGGGAGGGCATGCTGAGCAAGTGTAAAGGGCCCTTGTTTGGTGCGGGTCAGCTCCAGCACGCTGGCACAGGAAGCCAGTTCTACAGCACCCAAAAGGAAAAACCCCACGGTGAGCAGGGCAGTGTTCACAATCCACTAGTCAACAGAACTCACCTCTGACCCCCCAGGGTGCCAGCCCAGCACAAGAACCCAGAGCCTGAGGTAAGTCAATGCTTAAGCAGCAAAAATGATTTGGGGATTTAAACTTAGACCTGTTTTCCCTACTTGACATTTGAAGCAAGCCCAGGACATAAATATTCCCATAACTCTGCAAATAGGATAAAGTGACCTGTCCACTGTCATGTGACCAGGGAACAGTAGAGGCAGAGCCGGAGCCTTCTGGGTGTTTGTATGATTGTGGCTTCCAGTTTTGTTTTGTTTTTTAATTGATTTGTATCAATGTAAAAAATTTTTAGAAGGATAAATCTTTTTTTCTGACCTCTACTTTCAGTTAAAATGCTTGGAAAGATGTGGGTTTTCCACCCGCTCTCCTATGTTCATCTCTGCCCATCTCTGTGCTCCCTCTCCATTACCAGCGCCTCCCAGCAGCCACTGGGGCTCAGAAGTGCACACCATAAACCCACAATGCATCTGAGCTAAAAGCAGCAGTTCAGTTCCTCAGCCAGTCCTCGGGAAAATGAAAAACAGAAATTTCCCTCTCCCGTCAGAAAGGAGCATTACTCTGTAAGTGATGGTTCATAATTCATTCTCTGCTTACCTCTGCCAATGTCACTGACCAGGCTTCGGATGTAAAAGCCTCCTCCGCATTCAACATCTAGAAGGTTAGCAGTGCTGTGGTGAGAGGCTGACCCCCTGAGAGCCCCACTTTACATAAAAACGTTGCTCTTCAACACATGTAAAAACAGCTATGCAAACAATTGAGCCATAAAATATTTATGTGCTACGCCATAAATTATTCATCCAGCAGCATATGTGTTTGCGAGATTCAAAAGTCTGAGTGTGGAGTAGGCAGAAAGTCATGAACACATTTTAAATGAACTGGCAAGCCGCACCACGGTAACACCTCAGCTTTGTTCATTTAATAGGTTTGAAATAGAAATCCCAGCTCTGCTCTCACGAGCTAGAGATGCTAAAAAGAATATCTTCGGATTTGTACACGCTGTTCATTTACATGCTCGAAATGGTCAGAAATCTCAGCTTTTCTATCGTGAGCCATAGGTTTCTTAAATATCTTCAGATTTTATAACATTTGAAAAAATATATATAACCAAACACCAACCAAAAATCCCTTTGTCAATGAGAACTGTGCTTGGAGAGGTATACTACATGGAGAGAGTCCTGTGTAGTTACATGTTTCCTTGGAAATATTTCTGAGAAAAACATAACCAGAACATAAATTAAATCTAAGCCACACAATGCCGTAGAGCTAACAGCACCGTCTCGCAGCACACACTTGGTAGAAAGCAGGGTGCACAGTAGGTGCCCATCTATACCCTGAGTGGGGCAGCTGCACACTCCACACCCCACATTTGTTTCTAGGTGCATCTGAATTCTTTTCTATAGCTCACATCTGGGGCAACTGAGACAGGAAGGGGGTAAAGCACCGGATGATCTCAACCCCTCTCTCTCTCTCTCTCTCTCTCTCTCTCTCTCTCTCTCTCTCCCTCTCCCTCTGTGTGTGTGTGTGTGTGTGTGTGTGTGTGTGTGTGTCTCAGCGACACCTGCGTGACACCCGACTTTGCAGAAGAAAGCCAGGCACACTTGCTCGTCCACACTCTCCAGTCAATACAGCGAGGCACTTCTCTGACTCACAGGCAGCCAGGAAACCCTGAGCCTTCAGGATTTATTGGCTCTACCAAAGTGGAGTCTGCACTTTGATGGAGTGAATGGAAGGGACCCCTTGGTAGGTCTGGGGTGTTTTGTTTGGTTGGTTGGTTTTTGTTCATTTGTCAAGTCATTTAGGATCAGGAAACAAAAGACAGAGGCCTGTTGTAACTGCACCACCGTCTGCAGGAAATTCTTGTGTATCACAAGGAGAGCCGTGATGGTGGAGGAAGGAAAGGCTTTGGGAAATCCCATGGGAGAGGGATTCTATTCATGGTTACTGTGAAATTATTCGCGGGATCAATTTCAGGAGCCTGAGGACAAACAACTATATAACCTTGTACAACTTTAAAACTGTATAAGCAAGTATTTTGGCTTTTTAATTCACTTCAAGTATGCATCGCAGGTTCAAATTGACCACCTGAACTAAAACTGTAAGCAGTGTCCAGCAATACTTTTGTCTTGGCTATTTTCCCATCAGTAACTTGCAGTTCACAAAGGGGGCCGATGGAAATCAGCCGCGTTTATAACCTTTTATCCCCAGTTAACGAAAAAGGCTGTGGCTAAAAGGTCAACATCTACTCTAAAATGAATATATTAAGTACGAAAAAGTAGAAGAAAAAGTACCTGTAAGATAAAAACTATTTTTTTAAATTTATATTTACTTTAATTGTTACATGTGTGATATTTATTTGCAAATATGTCTGAGTACCGTGTGCCTTGTTCCCAAAGAGGTCAGAGAGCATAGGATTCCCAGAGACTGGAGTTAGAGAGGGCTGTGAACCACCACATGGGTGCTGAGAATCAAACCCAGGACCTCTGGAAGGGCGGCCAGTGTTCCTAACTGCTGAGCCATCTCTGCAGGCCCGACTCTAAAGTCTTGAAAATATACATCTTCTGTAAAGAGATCCTAAGTATTTTACTCCCAAGTTTACTGTAAGATGATTGCAAAACATATGAAAATGAGCCTACTCATGCTATCTCTGAACCTCCAAGGAGTTAGTTACATTTACCTCATGAAATCAAACCATAACATTTCTTACATTCAAGAAAGACCACGGAGATCCATTCCAACCATGTGAAATTAGCCAAACACAAAACAAAGATACAGACAAAGCAGACTGTCTCATGTCTTACCTAGAGTGAAAAATGGTGGCTGGAACTTCAGGAGGGAGATGCTGAAGACAGTCACCGGCCTGGCCGGCCTGGCCTCAACCGCCTCGCCTCTCTTCATTAACGTTGAGAGTCTCTGTCCATCCTTCTTCAGTGCAGAATAGCTTATGTGATAAGGAGAGAGTGAGAATGAGAAGGTGAGGGCTGAGGGAGGAATCCCAGGCAGCAAGGAGTGAAGGACAATGAGCAGCTCGTTCCACTGAGAGCACTCCTAAAATTCAACTAGTCTTTCCTCAGGGTCTGCCCCTGTCTCGGGATGAAGTCCTGCGTATCTCTGAGACTGATGTTAGCAGTGAGCAGCATCCATTTTCTTCTTTAACATTCCTGGAGATGACCTCATTGGCTCCCTTCACTAGTCCCCAGCTCAGAGACAGTTAATTCCTGAACAAACTTGTGGATAACCACAGAGAATGCTAAAGCAGTTCATATACAATAAACATATATTTAACTTAGTTAATGATTCAAACATTTAATGTAGATTTTGCTGAAACAATGTAAAAGTTTTATACTTGAGAAAAATCTTGAGGAAATCTAAATTCTAAAAGAACTGTCGGTAACACATCCTGATGCGTCCTATAGGCATGCAGGTGTCTGTGTCAAACAGCAATGTGCACGCAGACATGGCTGAGTGGCGCCTCTACCTCCCAGTCACCTGCTGAAATCCTAAGTACCAAGGGGATGGTGTCCAGGTCAGAAACAGAGCCCTCATGGCAGGGGATGTTACCTCAGACAAATGCCTTCATCCCTTTGCCACACAACGATGACACCTCAAGAAAGCAGGTGCTCACCAGCAAAACACTCTGCCAGTGCCTTGTCCTGGACATAGCCTCAAAGACCATGTGAAAAAGTCTTCTCGGCTGAGGTGCTTTGTCGCACTCCAGTGCGACACTCCAATGCACACAGACAGGGGTGAGGTAATCTATACTCATGTCCTTACAAGGTTAGAACTTTTATGTGCTGTAAAGATTCTGGGGCCAGTCCTGGAGAGACAGCTTAGCGGTTAAGAGCACGATCTGTTCTTCCAGAGGTCCTGAGTTCAATTCCCAGCAACCACACGGTGGCTCACAACCATCTATCCTGGGATCCGATGCCCTCTTCTGGTTGCAGATGTACATGCAGATAGTGCAGTCATATGTAAAATGAGTAAAATGGCCTCTCTGGACTCTGTCACTGTTCTGATGTCTACAGATAGACCTTGAAAAGCCAGTGAAACAGGATGCACAGAGGTCAGGCTGCACTATCATCCAGCACAGAAGGAAATACACCTTTGCCTTGGGATCAAAGCTTTGCATCCAGGCTGGATGGGCTCATCTCTTTTTTCTTATACGCAATGTCCAGATTAAAACACAGCAAAAGAAAGCCCACTTTATTCTAATTAGTGGTTAACCAACAGATGATAAAATTAAACATAAATTCAATAACTGAACTTACAGGGGGGGGTACTTGCATTATATTCCCAGTAAACTTCTGCAGAATGCCTTCGATATCTTCTTGTGTTATTTTATCTGCCAAAAATGAACCAAGGGAAGATGACGATAGCCACAAAGGCAACAGCCCCAACTGTGAAAAGTCATTTTTCTTCTAATAAAACACAAATTACAGGGGCTGGAGAGATGGCTCAGTGGTTAAGAATACTGGCTCTCCTTCCAGAGGACCTGAGTTCAATTCCCAGCAACCACCTAGCGATTCACATCTCTCTCTGATTCTTGTCCTAATGGATCTGATGGGCCTGAGAAGGCACCAGGTACACAGTAGTGTAGACATATGTAGGCAAAAACATCTATATGAATAAATAAATAGAAGACATCCAGACATCTGCCAACCGCCATGCTGTGACTCAAGGTGCTGGTGAGGAAAGAGAGTTAGAGACCCACCATCTGCTCCACAGAGTGGCAGGGTAAAGGACACATAGAGACCGGCCTGGCCTGGCACCAAATCACACAGAGGCAAGCCATGCGGTGCAGGAGGAGGATGTCCACAGACCTGCCTGCCACCATGCCACCTAGAGGCCCATTGCTGCTATGACATGCAGTGTGGACAAGTCACCCAGAGACCCACCTGCAGTGGGAACCATTACAATGTACAAGTGTGTGGTAGACAGGAGAGGGAGAGAAACAGAACTGTGAGCATTATGGAGAGCAACGGAACCGGAGACGTGAGGGAGGAAAGGAATACCCTGTTGTGAGTGCCCAGCCCCACCATCTTAGGCCATGGTGAAGTCCCAGCCCATGCTGCCCCTGAGGGTCATGTCTAGGTCTGTGGCCACACAGTGGCTGATATCTGTGTCGATGTCCATGGCTCCCATTACCACTAGAGACCATGGGGACATCCCTGGTCTGGGCAGCTGCCTGGGACCATGTAGATGTTCAAAGGCTGTGCAGATCTGTCCCTACCCCTCAAGCTGAAGGACTTTGGAGAGCTAGTCCCATCTATCACTGGTAGCAGCACTTGGGAGACCAGGCCCTGAGCCTCACCTGGGCAGCACAGTGGAGCTGACCCTGATGGAAGGCATGGGTGAGCCAGCCCATAGGATGTGAGAGTGGAAGAGCTGGCCCAGCCCCTCGCTGGCTGCTTGGGAGTGTGGGCCCCGTGCCAGTGGAGCTGGCTCTGGAGATGTGGGTGTGGGTAAGCATGAGAGCAGGAGAGCTTGCCCTGCCTCCTGCTCCTCAGGCACTGGGTGGCCTAGCCGGAGCTGGGCTGGAGAGCTTGCCCTGGTGGTGCAGAGAAGGGAGAGCGGGAGGCTTGACCAGCTCAGCTGCCAGCTTTGAGTTGACCTGCCCCAAAATCTACATCATCTGTGAACTATAGGAGCACAAAGAAGGGCTGGCCAGTCCTGCTGATCAAACTGCAGATCTCCATGACACAGGGCAACAGGGAGGAGTCCCAGTGAGGATCCAGTATTGATGGTGTCACAGAAACCAGAGATCTTGAATCAGACCAATGACTCAATGCAATAAACCTTTGCAAGTGAAGATGTGTGGACAGAGGGGCAGACATACTGTGGGCACACTAGAGCTTCCGCAGCGAGATGCTTTCTATGATTTGGGCTTTTTATTTTTGTTTTGTTTGTTTGTGTGTCTTCTATTTTGGGGAGGGTGTTGCAGGGGCAGAGGGTGCATACGAGGGGACGGGGTGCATGATGTGAAACTCACAAAGAATCAATAAAAAGTCGGAAACAACAGTATCAAAAAACAAAAGTAAAAAAAATAATAATAAAAATCCGAACAGCTCCAGAAAGCGAACCTTGAGTTTGCCATGTGCCAGGTTCCCTGTACAGCCACGTGAATGAATTGATATTGGGAGCTGCCTTCTGTCCTGTCATGAACCCCCAGTCTCTCTAGGGCTCCTTATCTGAGCCTTGATCCCACCATCTAGTTCATGTGTGGTAAAATTAGACATGTAAAACATTAAAATTAATTTAATTTAAAAAGAATGGATGAATGACAACAGTATAAACCACAGTGCACGTCCCACAGGCCAAATGCTGTCTTTGTTGAAAAGAATAAAATACACATTAACGAGATGAAAAGCAAAGAAACTGTTATTTTTTTTTAATAGATACTTAATTTCCCTTGGTTCAATTCCCTCCCTCCCCAGTTATTCCTCGCTTTAAAAGAATGCATCGGGTGATTCGGATGGTGACTTTAGAAAACCCAAGAAAGATAGGGAATAAGCTACAGACAGGGTCCTACGGTGATCAATACAGGGTGATCACAGGGCAGGCAGATCGTGCCCACACAGCTGCGCTTCGTTCCTCTGGGCTCCGTGTCCAGTATCTGTTACAGCAGAGAGGACAGCGGGCGCAGCTGTACTTCAGGTTCACTTGATAGAATTTAAAACTAGTCTATGCTATGGAATAAATTTCACACACACACATTTGACTCTGTCTCTAAGCAGAGCTATTGATCTGTCTCCCGACCCTTCTCTGCTCGTGGGACTTCCCTCTCTTTTAAATGATCACTCTCAGATCAGCTTAGAAACAAACCAGCACAGCAATGGACTACACACAGCAAGGACTTTGGCATGCTTGGCAAGCATTTTTAAAGGTGGATTTTAGAAGATCTGAAGACTTCTGTATAAAGCTCTCCACGAGTCAGGCACATTTTCAGGTCTGTTTGGTGCATTCGACAGAAGGATGCAGCGTTGAAATCACTCTCTGCCTGCCGACGGCCACAGCACAGCACACGAGCTCAGGATTTGGGTTTTCATATTTGTAGATGAGTCTTTACATCTACTTCAAGAACAGACCATGCCTTGGAAATATTCCATAACTCATTTAGATCACAGTCAATGTTTTTATTATTTTTCAGAAAATTTAAACTTTCTAGGTAAAGTATATTTGATATTATTTGAAAATATTAATCAAGAATTATTGTGTACTGAATTGTTCAAACACCATGGTAAAACTTTAAAGGACATCAGGGAAGACTGTGTACACCCAGCAAGACAGTCTTAGCCTCACTGTGACCTTGTAAGCTAAACCCAAACAAGACTCAGACAGTGAAGAGCTGCAGCAGCCTCTAGCACCACAGATCCCAGACAGCAGCTCCGCCTTGTTCGCTGCACAGAGATGTGGCTCTGAGTCTGAGTGAGGACTTTCCCATTAAGAAGTCTCATTCTACTGTGACATTAAGAAGTGATTGCAGGTGGCACCTTAGTTAGGCTAATCTGAGCTTGCCAAATCTAGGTGCCTATGCTACCACCAGGCTGAACTTGCTAACGAAAGGCCACGGTTGGTAAAACTCCTAGTGCGCTAACTCAGCCGGGTGGTTCAAAACAAGACAGCTTTCCACCCCTGCCAGGCTCCGCTCCTTCCTGACATTCCTTTTCTGTGAATGTGCTTGCCTCTGTCCTGCTTCAGTGGCTTTCTCTCATTGATGTATGTGTGCACATGCACACACAGACACACAGACATATATACTACATGCAGATACCACATACAAAGACATACACAGACAGATAACACACACATAGAATAGACACCACACACACAAAGGCCCATACACAGATAACACACACACAGACATACACATGAACACATAGACACTACATACACACAGAGACACACACAGACATACATGCTAAACACAGACACCATACACACAGAGAGAGACACAAAGACACACACACAGACATACACACTACACACAGACACCCCCTACACACACACACAGACACAGACACACAGAGGCACATACACAGACAGACAAATAGACAAGACACTGAGACATGCTCCTTCTCATCATACTTTCTAGCTCAGGCATCTGTGATACATACTGATTGTTCTGTCGTTTTCCACAGCATGCTAAGCTATTAGCTCACCAACGAAATCCTGGGCTTTGAAGACAAAGACAGTTTTTCCTCTGAGATAACATACACTATAAAGATGGCACTCAAGACGTTTTTGCTGAAATTTAATTTGCTCAGGGTAATAGAATCTCCAGGTTGAAGGACATTTAGAAGTCATCTAAGCCAATCATTTATCCAATGTTAGGACGACCAGACAGAAAGCCCACAGAACAGGTTACTTTATAATAAAACCCAAGCTTGGGGCACATGTGCATGTAGTAGAGCATGCTGGTTATATCTAAGGCCCAGTATTAGTCCAGTCAGATAGCTGCCTCATAATTTAACAACGCCTCTACCATCAGATCTTAGAAATGCAGAAGAAAATTCTCCACATCAAGGATACCCAGTGATGAACACAGAGAAGAGAGGCACAGCTCAAGTGCAAAGGGGCCTGGGTGTCTCACTCTGTTCAGTAAATAACGAGCCATCGGTGTGAAAGCATTCATTTGAGCTGCATTTTAAAAGTATTTCTCTAGGCTTGGGTTGTAGCTCTGTGGTAAAGCAGCTGCCTAACGAGAAAAACAAAAAAAACAAACAAAAGAAAAAACAAAAAAAAAATAAAATAAAAAAAAGGAATGCCCTGAGTTCAATTCCCAGCACTAAACATATGCACACGGACACACACACACACACACACACACATAGACACACACATGCACACACTGCACACACACAGACACACACATAGACACCACACACACATGCACACACTGAACACATACACTGCACACACACAGACACACACACACACCACACACATACACATACGCACACATCATCCCCATGAAATTAACATACACAAGAACACTGCTTGCTTACAATGCGCCCATCCTTCAGTGCACACAGCACAGTGGTTGCTTGATACCTGAACAACAGAGCTAAAATCAGAATGACACTGTTGAGTACAATGTTCTACCGCACTAAGCCACCACGGGACAGTCCTGTGACACTAAGCCACTACAGGACACTCCTGTGACCGTAGCAGCTGCTAAGCCTGCTGGCTTTGCTAGGCAATCAGTCAACCACCGTTTCTGGTCATTCAGTTTAGCAGGACTGTAATCTCTGAGAGAAGAAGAAAAAGGCAAAGACCTTAGAATGTGCTTCTGCCTGGAATGACGGAGGGCGACTCCTAGGTAAAGATCAGGATTTCCCAGAGCAGGCAGTGGGGGGGAGTCAGGGAGAGCCAGGATTTGGGGCAAGTACACACAGAGAGACGTAGTAGACTTTCCGAGATCTGGCTGAGTTCTAAGCTATCCATACATATAGTGAATCTGTATAACATTAAAAACATAACCACTGTCAAAAGTTCTTAAAAGATCTGAATTTCCAGCACACAGAAGGAACTGTTGAACACATTAGACACCCAATGTAGACTCTGAAAAAGCTAGGGGCCACTAGCATAGGTCTGAAAAACAGTCTAAGTAAAAAGCAATTTGTACAGACAGGTTAAACACGGCTGAACGATGAAAGATTAATATAGAAAATCAACTCATTTCTATATAGCAGTGATGAACAATCAGAAGTTAATACCTGACCCTATTCCCAAGAACAACAAAATAAGTAACACACAACAATTTCATATACATAAGCACACTGAATGAGCACACTGAAATCTAGGAAGTATGGCCGCCCAAACTAACGACCTACACACAGAGAGAGCTAATCTTGTTGCACGGGTTGGGAGACTCTACAAACTAATAAACAGGATCAACTAAATGTAGAAATCTCAGCAAGCATGCGCACGCACATCCAGTCTGTGTGTGTGAGGGAAAGAGTGAGGTATGGGGGGAGGAGGGGGGTAGAGGGAGAGAGGGAAGGACAGAGAGTGAGAGAGAGAGAGAGGGGCCTACTCAAAACCTATACAGAGATGCAAAGGAAAAAATGATGAAAAATAAGTCAGAGAACTAACAGCTTCTGGCTCAATGCTCCAGTCATCAGATAGAGCATCGGGTATAAAAACAGGCAAACAGATAAAAAACGACAGCAAAGATCTAGAACAAAAGCAGGCATGAGGCAGCTGGCTTCTGATAGAGGCTCAAAGGTATGGAAAGGAGCAGGATTTCAAAAACTGGCGCTGAAATAACTTAACACCCAGCTGCACACGCACGCGCACACTCACACACCCTCTGAGAGCCACACTTGAGATTATATACACAAACTAACTCCCAGTGGAGCAAGCTAACAAAGGGCCACGGGGGAAGGGCAGACTGGCTGAGCTTGCTCTTGGCTGATGGGGAAAAGTTCTGTCTTTTCTTACAGTTTTATAAAGTTCCGTATTATGTCAAAATAAAAGAATCATAAGGAGATATTATGAACAACTTCACAACGATCAAGTCTGGAATTTGAGACCCACTAGACAGGACAGTTGGGAGAAGCAGGATGAAGTGTGGAACCGCGCAGCAGCAGCAGACAGCCGGTTTAAAACAAAGCTCACAACCCGAAATGTTCCTCGTAAAAGCACATCTGGTGTTACCAGTAAGCACTACCAAAAAGGAGAAAAAGAAGTAATTTCAACTGGACACAAGTTCTTCCAGAAAACAGAAAAGCTGTTAGAAGCCAAGAAAAGCAGGGCCAAGGGCACAGCTCAGAGGCAAGACCACCGTGAAGCCCTGTTTATACTCCAGCACCACAAAGCCAACACCAGACTTAAAAACAGTAACATCAGGCTGGAGAGATGGCTCAGAGGTTAAGAGCACTGGCTGTTCTCCCAGAGGTCTTGAGTTCAAATCCCAGCAACCACTTGGTGACTCACAACCCTCTGTAATGGGATCTGATGCCCTTTCTGGTGTGAAGACAGCGACAGTGTACTCACATGCATAAAATAAATCTAAAAAAATAAAAAATAAATAAACCCATCTCTCACAGCAACCATAATTCTTGTGCCCAGTCAGAACTCTGAGAGAGCAAAGTTGGGGGCTAGGAGAGAGAAAACAAATATAAATCCCACACACTCATAAACGCAGATGCAACCCCCTGAATGTACACCTGTGAAGTCCAATATGGAATACACGCCGGCTACACTGAATCAACTCCAGAAACGTGCAGCTAGGTTTAACATTTGAATATGGAGAAACAAAACAAAGCAATCAAGAGAAACAGTTTGTTAATGCTGTCTTCTGGACGCCACATGGCTCTCCCCCTCAGGAACCCAGGGCAGCCCCGGCTACCTGCACAAGATCTGCCTCCCACCCCTCCGCAAATGCACTTTCTGTTCATGACTTAAATGCATATATCGAATTTCAGCAAAAGAAAAAAAAGGTGACTTCTTTCAATAAAATAGCTATTTTTAAAGGGGGATCTGTAATACACAAGGTAGGCAGATCTATTTTTCCTTTAAGTTAGCAGATCCTTTGGTGCTGAGACAAGGAGGGACCAGCTTGCTAGGCTGACAATGCAGATTCCAGACAAACCCACACCCACTGAGGTGCTCGGTTTGTGACGTGCAGAACTGTGGAGGAAGAGTAAGGCCAGCTGGCTATCCTCAGGGGAATGGATGGGCAGGGCGTGGCACGCTAGAGGCAATGCAGTAAAGATTTCTCGAGCACAGAAATATAGTTTCTTGTTTAAAAAATTGTGTGTGTGCACGAGCGTGCATGCGTGTGCAGGTGGATGTGAGCTCTTTACTCAAAAACATCAGGAAGACAACTTACCAGAGAAGGAAGTGGGTGACACACCCACGCTGTAGGTACTGTCCTGCCCCACCCCTGCTAAAGCCACCACAGGGTCAGCGGACTGCTGCCCACTCGCTGGAGTGCATGAGTAGATCACACAATTGACATGACATGCTGTCAAGGGTATGGGCCACGTGGAACTAGCACAATGTGGTGGAAACATGACTTTGGAAAACCATTTCCAGTGCAGTGAAACACCCAAGCACCCTGGATCCTAGCAGCTCTAAGAGTCTAAACACAAGAGAAATGGGCACAAAGTGTAGTTTTGCTTTGTGAAATTCCAAACTGAGAACAACCCACGTGTCTATTAACAGAAGAGACTTAGGTGCGATGCTCAGTGATATACAGAGCCTGCCACCATGCATGAGGCCTGGATCCAACACCCAGCAAAACCAGACAAACGTGTGCAGGCAGGAGAGATGCTCGGCAGTTGTGAGCACTGGCTGCTGTTGCAGAGAACCTGGGTTTGCTTCCCAGACCCACACGGTGGCTCACAAATGCCTACAACTCCAGTCCCAGGGGATCAAAGGCCCGTACATGGAGTGTAGACATGTGCATGGATGCACATGCCACACAGGAACTCACACATGCACATAAAACAAATATGTAAATTTTTTAAAAAAGGAATGTGTGTTGTGTATGTTATATATGTATGTGAAGTGGTATATACACACAAGCATAGCAATTAAAAAAACTTCAAGATACGGTGATAAGTAACACCACGGATAAATCTCACATGTACACATGGGAGAATCCAAACACAGAAGTACACACCCTGTGTAAGGCTTCTCACCAGAATTTGGAAGTTAGAGTCTTCCTTGGGAAAAGGAGAGAGGACCGTGGCTCCCGTGGGAGGGAGGGAGGGAGGAAAGGAGGGAGGGAGGGAGGGAGGGAGGGAGGGAGGGATTCCAGAGCTCTGTTTCTGGGAGTTTGCTCTGTGATAATGAATGGAGCTGTGGGTTTATCTGTTGCTTACTCTATAAAAGTTAATAACAAAGCTTAAATACAAGTATAAGGATTCCAGCAGGAGACTGCCAGAACTTCACCATACATCTCAAAACAGATCATTTTTGCCTAGCGTTAGATGTACTGAGTCACTGACACAACACCCCTGTCATATCAGTTAATTTATACAAATTATTCCTTCTTTACAGTCTATGGACTGCACTATGTTAATTTTAGATATATGTGTCTGCAGACAGGTCCAGGCTTCTAGTTTTATTTCAGGATAATACTATAAAGGCATATAAAACACTTGCCTCAGAGGCCTGGAAGCAATTCCCCCTTAAGGCAGAGGATAGACTTTAAACCCCCTTTTCTTGTCCTTGGTGGCTTCACCACTGTGGCTTCAGACAGCAAATATTTGATGATTTACTGAGGGAAATGGAAAAATCCTGCCAATCTACTAAGAAGTCTGGAGCTGTCATCCTCCAGTCAAATATTGCTCTGCAAACGGTGTGATGGGCACATTCCCTCTGGGCGTCCGATAAAAGCCACTCTTTAGGAGTCATCACAGCCGGGCAGTGGTGGCGCAAGTCTTTAATCCCAGCACTTGGGAGGCAGAGACAGGCGGATTTCTGAGTTCGAGGCCAGCCTAGTCTACAGAGTGAGTTCCAGGACAGCCAGGGCTACACAGAGAAACCCTGTCTCGGGAAAAAAAAAAAAAAAAAAAAGGAGTCATCCACACTGACATGACCGGCATTCTTTCACTTTTTAAAAATGTGTGTGTGCACGCATGCATGTACACGTGAGTGTCTGTGTGTCTCTGTGTGTGTGTGAGAGAGAGAGAGAATGTACATGTGTAAGTGTGTTTGAGAATGCATGTGTGTGCCTGTATGTGTGTGGGTGCCCACCCATGTGCATGTGGACAGGGCGGATGGAAGTTAAATTTTCCTCAGGCTGTGCCTCCAACTCACGCTGCCCTCCTCCACCACAGCCCCAAAGCTCCCTTTCCCGTTATGCTTGGCAAATGGGAATGAGAACATGGGAGGCTTACTTGTCTGTGTCACTGACTGTTGCCAGCAGCACCCCTGGGCAAACTTCGAAAGTCTGTGTCACCTCTTGTCACATGCCTTGCATCTTTCCCCTATGTGGACTTCAGCTAGAAAAGGGTCTGCTAGTGTTTACTAATCTGAATACTAAAGTCAAGGACGATTCAACATTTAAAGTGTGGAAATAAATGAATGGTTTTAATTTTCATTATAGTGTTTGATTAAGTGAAAGCGAAACCAAGTGCCCCAGGGGTGTCAGCAGGGCAAGAGAAGCCGTGCCAGCAAAAGCCCGGTCTCACTACTGGCGTGATATGGAATACTTTGTAAGGGCAGTCGACATACAAGCACAGGGGGCAGACACTGCACTGTCTGCAGCCAAACTAAGAAGAGCTGATGTCAGACATGGGGGAAAACCAGAATGCCGGCGAACAATTCACAATCCGTGACATAGCCACGCAGGTGAACTCTCTGGCAGCACGGTAACTGCTGCATTGTAAACAGCTCCGGCACTGTGTGAGTTGCTAGGAGACCAGTTCATTTATCTACCCTTTCTTAGAGTAGTAAAGAGAATAGCAGACAAATTAAGGTGGGCCCTGGGGAGTTCCCTCCCCTTCAGAGAATTAGTTCTCCCCGTTGGGTCTTTTCACTCCAGAACAGGCACGTGATGACTTTCACGGCACTGTCTCAGGCACATCCACTTCAACGGCTGGGAAGTCACTTAAACAAAAATAATAGAGGCGAGACACAGGTCAGATCCAACATGATAGTAACTGTGTTTTGTTACACATTCGTGGGGAAAACAGCCTAAATCCCAGCTATAAACACAAGTAATTCTGAACATTACAAACTCTCCTTGTGGGAAGAAGTACTTACAACGTCTTTATTAAACTCACAGCAAACACGCAGCAGTGTGATGGGCATCGTCCAGTTTGCTCGAGAATGTACTGAGACCTGACCGAATCAAGCCACAGGTGTGCTTAAATTCCACTGGGACTTTTCTTTTGGGGACAGGGTCTCACTTGTATGGCCAGACTGGTCTAGAACTTGCAATCCTCCTGTCTCAGTCTCCCAAGTGCTGGGATCACCAATGGATACCACCGCATGCTACTTAAATTCTGCATTTTGCAATCCCGGGAACCTCCTGTAACTGCAGAGGAGAGTGTTGAAGGCTCCTTACCGTACGGCTTCTCTGCTGTTACCTTCCCGGTAGAATCCAGTGTGTCCGTAGCTTTCCCCAGTTCTCCGATGGCGATATACCTCTAGGAAAGGAATTACAAAAGTGGCCCTGAGTGACACAGGTCTGTCAGGCATACCTAACGGAGAGACTTTTATAAACACTGCCAACCTGAAACAAACAACGCACTGAGACCACTGCGTTGCTTGTTTCTGTTACGTGGGAAGCATCTGTGAGCCCAGAAACATTCAAAAGCACCCCACAGCAGCTGACCAGAGAAAGAAAAATAAAACCCCTTAAGATGGCTTTATGGCTTATATTTATACTTTTATTGCAAATTTCGAAAATCATTTTATACAGGGCACTCTGTTTTTTTAAGGAACGGCAGACACAGTCGGCTCTCTGCATCATGAGTTCCACGCACGCATATTCAATCATCCGTAGATTTGAAGTATTCTAAAAATAAAAAGGATCTGTGCTGATTATGTACAGACTTGTCCTTATCCTCTAAATAACCAGTTTAAAGACTGCTTACGCAGCGTTTCCTTTGTGGGAGGTGCCACGTGCTAACAAGTCTCAGGACAGTCAACGTGCGAGGGAAGGGCTGGGCTATATACGTCACAGTATGTGTTCGCAAGGGTGAGGAGCTGTGGACGTCGGTGCCCACTGAGGCCCTGGAACCAAGACTCTGCAGAGAGCAGGGACTTATATGCCCTCATGGAAAGAACATCATGACAGACCACAGCACAGCATCCCAAGAATCAGCCATTTTAGTGGCATGCAGTTAAAGTGACTTCAAGTAAAATGATCTGCCACTTCTCCATGAAACACTAATACCTCTCTTAGTGACTCAATCTCTCACATACAGAAGAGCTAAGCACTGGAAACCCATGTGGAACAGTAGGCTGGATCACCAGGTATGGCAGAAGCACCCTCACCCAGCAGTGTGCTTTCTCAGTAAGAGGACTGGTACTAAAGCTCTCTGAAGGAAACTGGGGTTAGAACTGATCAGGCTCCTTAGAGGATGTCAGTCGGAACTGACGCCTTGGCTGAGGACCGGCCATGTCTCCTCTTAAGCCACTCTCTGGACCAATCCTGGCTGTGTTGACTTTGACAGGAAGTGCTATCCTTTCTTAGAGAAAAGAATCTGTACGTGTGTGACTCTTACAGTGATGCTCCTCAAGGGGTGGTGCCGCACCTTTAATCCCAGCAATGGGAGGCAGTCGAGGTCAGAAGGCTGTGAGTTGGGCCATCCAGGGCTACATAGAAAGCTCCAGGTAGGCTACATTAACAAGACCCTGTCTGGGGACAGAACCTCAAAGTATTTTATAGAAATGCAGATTTGTTAATGACAAACTTGTGATAGTAAAAGAACTAAAAAGACAAAAAGAAAATTAAAACTGTGATGTCCACAAAAGTGCATAGATGTGAAGGCAAATGGCCTTTGAGGAAGCCACCTTCCTTTCCCATCGGATTTCTTAGTTCAACTGCAAGGCAGGAGGAAATTTCCCGATAGTTTTGAGTCATTGCTTTGAAAGTTTCATGAGGACTGCAAAAATTAGTTCCTCTTACCTCTACACTCAGCCCCATCACCCGGGACACGTGGCTTTCCCCTTCAGCTAAGAGCAGCCAACCTTGAGTCAGCGTCCCTCAGGGAGGGCACAGAAGGATAAGTAGCAGAAGCAGAGACTCAGACTCAGACTCGTGGGAGGCAATTACAGCTTCATCACAGATGGTGAAGCGCTTAAGCACATCTTAACTGCTCCAGAACCGGTTAATCTTAAAGCAGGGAAAATGATATGTGCCTCATGAGAAGCGTCGAAGAACTTAAAACAACAATTTCTGTCCCCAGTAAGCAATGGATAACAATCACTACCGCACAAAAAGACAGAATGGTCCCAAGTTAGCAGTGGTCAGCGTGATTCCCATAGCGACAGGGAGTTCTCACAGGTGACACAGAGCCAGGCTACGGAGATGGCTCAGTGCTTGCTACACCAGGAGAACCCAGAACACACACAAAAAGCCAGGCATAGTGGTGTGTGTTTGTAAAACCAGTGCTTGGAAGACAGAGATAAGTGGATCCCTAGGGCTCACTGGCCAGCCAGGCTAATCTAGTCAGCAAGCTCTGGTCCTAATAAGAGACTTTGTCTCAAAACCCAAGGTCAGAGGCTCTTGAGGAAAAGCACCCACAGTAGACTTCTGGCTTCCATATGCATGCAAACCAGCACAAACTAGAAGTGGGGGTTGAGGGGTAGTCCACTGCCTACACCTGTAAGAAAATCGTGGTAACTTGTTAGATACCGTGTCTCTGGATACATATAACAAGCTTGAACTGGGTTCCTTACGTCCCATGTGTCTGGCGTCCATTTTGGTCTCCAGATTCTGGATGTCCTTGGAACAAGCCAAGTGAATGATCTCCATTTTCTCTTCACCAAACATCAAAGCCTTTCATTTTTCAAAGCTGCCCTTTTAATCTCCCCTGCCCAGGAGGTGTCAAACCCTCCCCTCTGAAAGATGGACAACAGCAGGCGGTTTACACAAGCTGAGGGCTGCCTCAGACTGTGAAAGGACAAGATACTGTCCTCAGGGTGTGTGAAACCCTCAGGTAGTCACAGGAACCCTACACCTCTAGGAAGTTACTGTGAAGGGAAGACATCAGAGACAACTGTGCGGAGGGAAAGTGACACTCTAGGTGGCTCACCTTCCTGAGCTCTCATGCAGTGCTGCTCGGCACGTGACCACCTGTGCACATCCACTGTTTCCCGACCTGATCTGCACTTTGCCAATCTGATCCTGCCTTTGTTAGCAGGGTCCTACACTGTTGCTCGGCTGATTCCCTAGCAGACAGAAATAATATCAGCTTGACACAGAGTTGATAGACTCACACACACTAGAGGAGTGTCTGGGTGTGCAATCCTTCACACTTCTGTCTAACATTAGATATTCAGGCTATCGATGGCAACTCTCAAAGAGCTCCAGGGTCCTCCTTCTGTCCCGCAACATGGAGGACATGATACCTACACCAATGGTTCTCAAGCATTTTGGTATCAGAATCCCTACATGTACTTAAGACTTACTTGAAAGCCTACTGTGGTGGTTTGAATATGCTTGGCCCAGAGAGTGGCACTACCTGGAGATGTGGCCTTGTTGGAGGAACTGTGTCACTGGGGGCTTGGGCTTTAAGACCCAGTCCTAGCTGCCTGGAAGGCAGTCTTCTCCCAGCATCCTTCAGATGAAGATGTAGAACTCTCAGCTCCTCCTGCACCATGCTTGCCCGCATGCTGCCCCTAACTGAGACACCTTAATATTTAAAGTTAAGAATTATTTATTTGTATTTTCTGTGCATGAGTGTTGTGTGTACACAGAAGTCAGAGGAGGGTGTCAGATCCCTGGACCTGGAGTTACAGATGGGGGGGGAGCCATCATGTGGGTGCTGGGAACAGAACCCAGGTCCTCCACAGAAGAAACAAATGTTCTTAATCATTGAGCCATTGCTCCAGTCCTGTTGATAAAATTTCAAAAATATATAGTGTATGTTTCACTACCTCGTACATTTATTCACCACGTGCACGTTGGGTAGGAATTCTGGTTTGTGTAGTTTTGTGTTCTGAGATTGCAAAGGGAAAAGGGGCAAGATGATTAGCATGGTTGTGATTTCCAGAGCCTCTGAGGACTATGTGACTACTCTTTGCAAACCAATTGTCTAAAAAGATGGCTGCTTTCTCTTTATCTTACACGGGCATCTAATGAGAATAAATCTTATGTTGTACTCAGTTACCCATAAGCCACTTGGAAAAGCCATCCGGACAGAGCAAACCTCCGGCTCACCACCAGCATACGGAAAAGACGAAACAGGACACAGAGCACACACAGCCAAATGTCTTCCTGTGGGGTGTGAGTGCTTCTTCTCACTTGCCTACACTGCATACAGAACTGGGCTCTGGAGTTATTTATTCTCCGGGATGGCACCTGGGACCTGTGAACTCGGCTGTGTTCATAGACTTACGACGGCATACCTGAAACCCTGTAGAAAATTCCACTGATGTTTGTGTTCTTTAGGGCCTGGGATTTCTGGCCAAGAAAACTTTGCCTTCTCTCATCACAAGGGGAGCGGGGCGGTGGCAGTCACATATTTGAAAACTAAGAGGATACAGAAAAGGAACAAACTGCATTGGCCTCTGAAGAAGACCAATGGACGCACTGGCGTGTCATGGCTGCTGAACCAAAAACAGTGGCATTCTTGGAGAAGCCTCTGCCCTCTGACCACACCCAGCGATACTTGTGAGACATACCAGCTTTGCCTGAGAAACCGTTGTGCTCTGCCTCTGTGTAGATATGGGTTAGCCTCGTATCTGTGCGATACTAATTAGATTCAAGTTTCATCATGGGTCAACTCTTTCATTTGCTCCTCTGGTCTCTAAGACATTGTAAAGTGGCCAACTTTAATCATCATTTAGGAAGCATGTAAGGCAGTTCTCCAGAACCTCATCAAAGACTGAGACTTCAAAGTACATGTGCTAGCCAGCTTCTGCTGAGTTAGCTGGTTCAAAGAGTTAATTTGGGGAGAGTGGGGGGGCACAGTTTCCCTTCACACCACACATTACACAGCAGACAGCAGTTCGCGCTCCCAGAATAAATCTGTCTAAATTGTATTTTACATTGAAGACCCATTTCTACATGGATTCCAAACTTTTCTTTCTGAAACAGGGTCTCAATGTGTAGCTCTAGCTGACGCCTCTATGTAGACTGGGCTGGTCTTGATACCTGCTGCCTCTGCCTCCCAAACAGAATGCTGGGGTTCAAATCTCGGCACCAACATGCCTGGCTTGTAAACTATTTTTAAGACCCACACCTCACACCTATCCTCACCCCAAATCCTTTCCTGTGTGAAATTTCTGTCTAAAGAATTGCCTTGTCCCCCTCCCCCTCCCCCTCCTTCTCTCCCTCCCATCCTCCTCCCCTTCCCATCCTTGTTCTTTTTTTTTTTTTTTAAAGAAAGTCTTTTTTTTCTGATGACTGCTGTTTTCTCTACAATGTGAGAAATTACGGGATTTTTTTTAAAAGATAAATTAACTGTATTCAAGATTCCCACCAGAATTTGTTTGAATGAAACTGACTTCAGGTGTATAGAGAACATGCAGTTAGAGCCATCAAGCGGGCCTGGAATGCAGAAGAGAGAGGACTTGATGACCCGTGAAACACTCGGGAGCAGCAACAACTACTCATGTGCGCTGAAGAACCATGAGGAGACTCGAGATTCATTTCTCACACGTTATACACACAACCTCAACAGGACAGTGAGAAATGCAAGACTGGAGGAAGAGGACCACAGGCAAGCCCAGCAGGGACCCGAGTATGCGGGGTTGGTCCTGGAAGTAAGGACCCCAGTGTGCAGGCCTGACGTAAGAGACTGCAGGGAAAGAGCAGGGTGTCTCTTCACAGACATTAGCAATAAGTGACCTGAAGATTATATTTTAAGAATTCCATGGTGGGCAATCTTTAATCCCAGCACTCAGGAAGCAGTGAGTTCCAGGCCAGCCTGGTCTACATAGTGAGTTCCAGGCCAGCTGGGGCTATATAGTGGGACTCTGCCACTAATAAACAAACCAAGTGATAAAATAAAATCCAGCACTCTGCCTGTTATTCTAGAGTGACTGTATGAAAGGGTGCCAAGCAGGAAAGGGTTCTGATGATGTTTCATGACTGCAAACGACATGCAGCCAGGCTGGAATAGCAATGCCCCGTCTGACCTAGCTCCCGAGGAAAGCACACACAATAATACACGTGTAACATAAATTGAGCGCCTACCACCTGAGAGGGAAACAATGCAACTGACCCCACACAACCCCACACACAAGTGTAATGTTTCAAGCAGTGTGTGATACAGATGAAAATCCATCTGTACATTTAAGTAGAGAAAAAGTGAACATTAGCTCAATCACTAACCCTAGGTCAAGTTAGGGGGCTACAGACACTGAAATCTTTTAAAATGAACTAGAACCAAAATGACAAAAGTACACCAGGGACTTTCCGTCACAGTCACATGACGGTGCATGCCCCTAATCCCAGCATTTGAGGGGGTACTGGCAGGACAATCAGGAGTTCAAGGCCAGTCTTGGCCACATGAGACGCTACCTCAAACACAGGTACTCCATGTGTAGGACTGGAGTATTTACTGAAACGGTTGCTTAAACAGAAGTCTGTATGTATAGCCTCACAACAAGGTGAATTTCCTACGGTCCACATGATCGCTAACCTCTACTGTCAACTTGATGAAATTTAGAAGGGCAATGGAAACAAATCTCTGCGCCCACTAGTAAGAAATTGTGGAAATGAGGTTCATAAGGTGAGCAGATCTGCCCTAACATAGGCGGGACCGGCCCAGGGGCTGGGGTCCCAGAAGATTCACCCTAAGCAGGCTGGACTGTTTCACAGGCTGAGGTCCCAGAAGATTCACCCAATGTAGGCTGGATGATCCCATGGGCTAAAGTCCCAGAAGATTCACCCTAATGTAGGCTGGACCATTCCATGGGCTGAAGCCCCAGAAGATTCACCTAATGTAGGCTAGATGGTCCCACGGGCTGAGGTCCTGAAGATTCACCCTAATGTAGGCTGGACCATCCCATGGGTTGAAGCCCCAGAAGATTCACCTAATGTAGGCTGGACGGTTCCACGGGCTGAGGTCCTAGAGCAGCTGAGCATAAGCAACCATCATCCTCCGCTTCCTCACTTACACAGTGTGGCTGGGGCCTCTCCTCTGACTACCAAGCCTTCCCCACCATACTGGACTGAACCCAGGAGCTGGGAGCCCAAAGAAACCCTTAAGTTACTTTTGCTGTGTATTTTATCACAGCAACATACAAAGTAAGAGATACAGTCTATCAGAACAGTATCTATTAATAGTTACTAATTACTATCTAACAAAATGTAATCTTCAACTCAACATCAAAATAAGATGACCTCATCCCTTTAACAAATACTCATAAAACGGAAAGCGTAAGAGAAGCCACACCTCAGTGTCTGATCCACAGTCTGTGACACATGAAGCCGGGCCTGTGACGAGACCCGCCTGGGGTATCCTGTCTCCGTTAGTCACCCGAGGATCCCTGATTTCTCTGTGTGACAGCTAGCTTTTCCAGCTGAACTCCAAAATGGTTTATACCAAATAAAACCTGAACCAGATGTGTTTATATCTTCAGTCATCATTTTTTTTCTGAAAGTATGCCTGGAATTTACAAGTACCATGGAGCACTGCGTGTGCTTATGATTTTGTGGAAAGGGGTGAATAGCAAATATTTCAGTGACCTCAACCAATCTTGGGGGGGGGCATTTGAACAAATTATTAATGTAAGTTTGTCTTTTTGTTACTGACACGAAAGTGATTTGTTTATTGGAAAACTTTTAGAGAATACCAAATAGTGCAAAAAATAAGATAAATATAATCCTAACTCCCTACTGAACAGCCATCATTTACATTTTGTAGTTAAGAAACAAAGCCACTGGCAAAACCTTGTGTCAAAAACAGACTGTAAACTCTGCATGGGAATGTTTAAGAACAGTGTATTAATCTACCTGAAAGCGATGACTTACATTTTAGACACTTTTTTTTTGCATGTTTGTGTGGTTTATGTGCATGGCAGGGGTGGGATGGGGTGTGTTAGCCTACAGAGGTAGACAACTTTCACAGCCTGACTTCCTCTTCAGTATTCCTTCTACCATGCTGGTCGCCCCAAGTGGCCCCAGAGGTTTCCAACCTCCTCTTCCTCCTTCCTCTTCTTGCTCTTCCCTCTCCTCCTCCTCCTCCTCCTCCTCCTCCTCCTCCTCCCTCTTCTCTTCCCCCTCCTCCTCTTCTTCCTCCCCCTCCTCCTCCCCTCCCAAATGCCTAAAAAGCACACATGGATTTAGTCAGGGTCACTTTCATGGACAAACACCATCATTTATCATCTTAAAGGGGTCCTGCTGTCTTCTTCTGTGGTGTGTGCATGTGGTGTGTCGCATGCGTGTGTGCGTGTGTGTGTGTGTGTGTGTGTGTGTGTGTGCGTGCGTGCATGCGTGGGTTTGTGAGTGTACATGTGTGGAGGTGTACGTGGAGGTATCTGCATGTGTGGAGACAGAGATTGACATTGGAATATCTTCCATGAATGACTCTCCATTATCTGTTTTAGGTTGGGTCTGTCACTGAGCCCGGAGCTCAGCTTTCTGCCGACACTGGGTGACCAGCAAGCTCCTGGATCCACTTGGCTGCACTCCTCAACAAGGTCAAGGCCCGTGCCACCTGAGATCTGAATCATCTTCCCAGCAACCCTCAGTGCTTCCATTTTATAACTACTGAAAGCAGCCCCATACGTTGGAGTACTTGGCCCTCAGTTGGGGGAACTGTTTGGGAGCCATTGGGCATTGTTGACTTGTTGGAAGAGGTGTACCACCGGAGTGGGCTTTGAGGTTTCAAAAGACTCCTGCCATTCCCAGTGTGCTCCGTGCCTTCTGCTTGTGTTTTGAGGTGAGAGCTCTCAGCTACTGCCCCAACCCAGTCGCCAGGTCTTTGCTCCACCATCGTAGAATGTAACCTTCTAGGACGGTTCATCCAATTGACTCTTCAGTCACTGAAAAGAAACGCGTTCTCACAGCCTTACCTTGGACCCCGACAGCAAACTGGTCAACATTTTTGTTCCTCTTCCAATACCAACCACTGTGAAAGAAAAACCATATTTTGACAATGTATTCTGAAAATGAGGTTTATCAAACATCTGCATATCTTACCCATAATTGACTGGCCTATGTGGTACAAGGTTGTAAAGAATATAAACTTAGCAGGATGTGGGGCTTATTAATCCGGCTAGATGATGTCAGACAACACAGCAAACCCCCTCAGCCCATCCAACCAGAGGATGAAGAGTCAGAGCAGTCTCAGAGGATGCACTGGGATTTTATGAGTACCATAAAAAATACAAAAAAATACACGGTACAATTAGCCATGTTCAAGCGGGCTGATGAAACCCTGACAGGCTTCATCACTAAACAAAGCAAAGCCATCACTGTAGCTAACGAACCATTAAGGATGATTAGTAGGCACATAGTACACAGTCAAGAAGACAGAAACATGGATAATCAGCTCAACAGAGAGAAAATTACAGCTGGAGTGAGGGCCAACAACCGCTTTAACCCAGACCAGCCAACCACAGCACAGTCGCTGCTGACTTCCTGTTTCAGACGTTACTTATCCTTACACACTATGGCTCACTGGGGACGGTAGAGTGTATTTAATCATTTCTTTATATAAAAGCCTGGCCACTGCACATCTACACCCCAGTCTTCCTTTTCCAGCTCAGACCTCTTCGGAACTGTTTCTGAAACCCTCACTGTGCACACTCCAAAGTTCACAGCAAACCCAATTCCTAAGTCCCAGCTCCTTAATATTCAAAGCTTAATCTTCAGAATCTAGCTCAAGCCTCAGCCCATTCATAAAATCTATCCCGGGTTCCCATGACACCCACTGGGATGGATCCTCCATCTCTAAGTAGAATCATAATCGTTCGAGAACTAAGATCAAAGGTCGCTTGCCTTCAGTAGCTCAGAAGAGCTCGATACTCTTCAAATGGCAGCCCTTGCTAATGCTGCCGATGAGGCGAAGATTTGATGTGATCTGATCACATGTAGATGAATCAATAGTTTCTCCGCAGCTACTATATGTAGTCCTGAGAGGACAACACAGAGCTGGAGAGCTACCTCCTGACTTTGGAGGTTAAATATTCTCAGGGGGGAGCAAATGACAGATGGGGAGAAATCAAAGTGCTCAAAACTGTTGCCCCAGTTAGCGGTGAATACTGCTAAGTGTCATGTGATAGTGTATAGAAGTGTCAATGTGAACAGAGGGAGGAGCCGCAGGGAGAGGTCACGAGAGGAACACCCAGAAGTCTGAGGCCAAAGGAGGCTTCAACCATCAGCATTGCAAATGGAGTAAGTAGGTGAGGTCGGACAGGAAGAAGAAAAGCATGCTAAGTAGCGAACTGCACACGGTCTCCGGACCAGAGTGGGGGGCCTTGTGCTCGTCAGCCTTCCAAGCAGGCTTCATGCTGCCCTGGGACAGTGGCTTCTGGCCTAGTGAGATGGTCCAGAATGATGAACTGTCAAGGAGACAGTGGAGAGACACCCAGAAACACCCTCTCATTGTGGATACAAGCAGACACAGGCCAAGGAGGTGGGGTGGTCAGTGGAATCTAGAAAGACTATCTGCAGCTGGGACCCTGCCAAATGGCGGCTTTCTTATGAGGGCTGGGTTTTGCAGTTTTACTTTGTGATGACTCTCCCCACCCACTCCCAAGCTCTGCACTCATCTGATCATGCAAAATCCCATTCTGTACTTAGTGTATAGGCGCAGAACCAAGCAAGACTGGGCCTAGCCATCCAAGCCACAACCCAACAGGGAGACAAATGTTACCACAGTTAAGAGGGCAGCCCTGACATGTAGAAGCAGAAGAGAGCATCTCAGACAAACCTGGAAAAGTCAGTATAAGAGACAAGAGAAACTGCAGTCACAGGAGAGCAGATGCCTGGCCTGGAAGCGTGGAACTATGATTAATGTCAATTTTAAAAGAACTACAGGGGCTGGTGTGGCTGTGCTCCTTCTGGCCGTCCTACGGGAGACGCCAGCTAAACGCATCCCCGAGCGAATGTCTCGCCTTTCCAGTTCCCAGGGGCTGCCCACATTCTTGGCTCGTGGGCCCTTCCACCTTCAAAGTCAGCAATCACATCCCTGCAGCCTCCTCTGCCACATGTCCTGGCTTTCTTGTGCCTCTTACACTTCGAAGGAAACTCCAGGTAATCTTATAAAGTCATCTGCTCAGCAACATTAACCCTGGCCACCCCCTTGTGACATAGCCTAGCATGCTGGGAGTATAGAGACGAAGATGGCGGAGCTCCAGGGAACAGCCCTTGCCTCCAGATATGTTAGTTCAATTTGCAGGCTTTCCTGGAATATATATTTTTTCTACAAAATAGAATGAAAATTCTTTTTTTATCCTTGAACTGTCACCTTAGAACAGCGGTTCTCAACCTGTAGGTCGCAGCCCCTTTGAGGGTCAAATGACCCTCTCACACGGGTCACATATCTGATATCCTGCATATCAGACATTTACATTACAATTCACAACAGTAGCAAAATCACACTTATGAAGTAGCAATGGACTAATCTTATGGCTGGGGGTCACCACACCATGAGGAACTGTATTAATCAGACCTTTAACCTGAACCATTATTACAGAGCACACGGTTTGTAAAATGGACAGAGCGCTGCCCCATGTGACGAGTAGCAGGAGCAGAGTCAGGATGGGGAAGAATGAGAGAGGGAGAAAGAACACAGGAAGTCACTAAGGGACAAAGGAATGACAAAGTAGCTGAGAAGCACAGCCACAGCATGGTGACTTGGTGGGGAAAAAAATGCCAGCCACCATCGTGGCCTCCATCTGATCCTCCCTGGTAGGGGAAGCAGAGGACACAAAGGAAAAGACAGCGTATGAACCACAGAACAACACAACCCAGCATGGGTGCCAGGAAAACACCACCCTTAGAACCTCTGCCACAGTTTTAAAACAAAAGAATGGTTTTTTAACTTTCTCCTCTTAATCAATACTACCAAGTTTTTCTCCAAAAGCAACTAAGCCAGTAAACATGTGTGAAGAACAAACAGCTTCTCCTCCAGACATATCAGGCTATGCTTTAACAAAAAATTAATCTGAGATTTAGGTTAGATATGGCCACACCTCCAAAGCTGTCTGCAATACCTTGTCAGTAACCCCACAACTATTCCATGTCCAAAGACTCATAAGTAGCTGGGATTTAGGATTTACAGAACATTTGTGCCTTGGTAAGATTTCCTGACTTGGTAAGAATGTGCCACTGGATCACTAGGGACAAGGTACTGGAAAGCCGCCCCCCTTCCTCAGCCTCTCTACCTCCTGCTCAGGGAGACATTTGCTTTGCTCTTTCAGCAACTGTGATGAAATACAGCAGTGTATACAATGTTTCTCTCCAGGAAATATACCAAAAACATAGTTCCCAAGTTTTATTTGGGGTTGGGAAATGTCCCCCAGGCATCCTTTGCCTGTATGGTAGCCCAGAATTCCAGATGCCTATAAGGAGACAGCAGTCCACATAGTCAAGGCATGGCAAACCATAACTATGACCCAGGAAAGAGTGGGCTAGTTCCCATACTCCAAGTCCACAGATGCTAGGCAAGCCTTTCTAAACACAGCGGATGCATCCCTAGTGTGCTAACTGCTCTGCTCAGAGTCACATCTTCGCTCAAAGCTCTGTGCACACAGGGGAGAGGCAATGGTGTCGGGTGCTCTGTGGTTTTATGTGGTGCTGTTTGCTGTGTGCTCTGTGGTTCTATGTGGTCTGTGGTGCTGTATGCTCTGTGGTGCTGTTTGCTGTGTGCTCTGTGGTCTGTAGTGCTGAGTGCTGTGTGCTCTGTGGTGCTGTGTGGTCTGAGGTACTATGTGCTGTGGTGCTATGCTCTATGGCGCTTGTGCCCTGCACCATTCAAGGACTCCGGAGAAGAAGGACTGTAACCACAGCACAACCAGGACACTCCAATGTACAGTGAGGCACCAGGGCTCAGCTAGCATTTCTGGTATTGAAGGAGAGAGAGCACCTTTAAACTTCCCTCCTGTCTCTTACCCAGAACACCTTGCGCTGCACTGTCCAGTGTCCCGCCGTGTCCGACTTTCAGTGTCTGCTTTTGCCTCTTGTTCCATCCTGGAGAAGGCATTCCAGCTTCTACAGGAGTAACCAGGGTGAAAAAAGGTAATTACAAGTCAGGAGGAACGTGGGAGACAAGGTAACCTATTCAAAACAAAAGGCTCCGTACAAGTATAAGGCTATGGCCACATTAACTAGCAAAAGAACAGAACAGATTTTATAATGTACAGTGGGCTCAGTGTGGCGGTCCATGCTTCTAAACAAGGAGCTTAATGCCAAGGAGGTCTACATGGTGAGTCCCAGGATAGCCAAGGATATACGGTGAGATCCTGTCTCAAAACAACAAAGCTGTATAGCCAGGCCTAGGAAGGTAGCACGGTTGGTAAACTGCTTGTCACTCAAGCATGAGGAACTGAGTTCGATCCCCAGGACCTACATTAAAGAAAAAGATGGGTGTGGTGATATGAATTTATAATCCCTGAGCTGAGGCAGGGGCTTGCTGGCATTTACTTGGTGAGTTCCAGGCCAGTGAAACACCTTGTCCCAAAAAATAATGTGGACAGAGGAATGACTCCTGAGGTTGACTTCTGGCCTCCACACACATGTGGAGAGAGAGAGAGAGAGAGAATGAATCTTAAATTACAAAAGAACAGTATTTCAAAATTAGTGAAATAGAAACTAGAACTCAATTTAAGAGAAACAATTATGTATGTATGTATGTATGTGTGTATGGACATTCTGGTTGCATGTATACCTGTGTACCCTGTGCATGCAGTGTCCAAGGAGGCTGGAAGTGGGCAGCAGAGCCCCAGGAACTAGACTTACAGATGGAAATGAGACACCAAGTGGATGCTGGGAATCAAACCTGGGACCTCTGGAATATTAGCCAATGTTCTAATCTGTGGAGCCATCTTTCCACCACCACCCCCCCGAGGGGAGGGGGGTGGAACTGAGTCAATATTTAAGCTAACTGGGTGAATTCTAGCAATATCTCAATAGTTAGAAAGTAACAAAAAAAAAAAAGTTAGCTTTGGCATATGCAGCTAGTTTTAAAAGACCTCAGCTAAGGTCTCTAAATGTCTGTGATTTCCTGTCCTTCCTTGTGTCTACTAACTGGGAGCACATCTCATACAAGGCTATTTCTACCTTCACCTAGTTCTCAGCTAGCGTTATCAGTTGTCCTCACGATCAAAACTTTCAACTCATTAAAGCAGCTAATCTCAACAAGAGGTCAAGTGTCAACTCAGAGCTGTTAACAGCTGACTTCTGAAGCATTTAATAAAGGGAAAGAGGATGCCAGCTGCCTCAGTCAGGGCTTCTGTTCCTGCGCAAACACCAGGACCAAGAGGCAAGTTGGGGAGGAAAGGGTTCATTCCGCTTACACTTCCACACTGCTATTCATCACCAGAGGAAGTCAGGGCTGGAACTCAAGTAGGTCAGGGATCAGGAGCTGATGCAGCGGCCAAGGAGGAATACTGCTTACTGGTTTGCTGCCCCTGGCTTGCTCAGCCTGCTTTCTTATAGAGCCCAAGACTACCAGCCCACAGATGGCACCACCCACAATGAGCCCTCCCCCCTTGATCACTAATTGAGAAAATGCCTTACCAATGGATCTCATGGAGGCATTTTCTCACCTGAAGCTCCTTTCTCTGTGATAACTCCAGCTTGCGTCAAGTTGACACACAAACCCAGCCAGGACACCAGCATAGCTTACCTCACATCTCCATCATTATAGATGAACTATATGAGTGTTGTCATGGTGATACCCTGACCCTCTGGCCTCTTAAACCTACTTTATAACTATTGACACCAGGAGACAGGAAACAGCACACAATGAAAAGAAGACAGGGCAGAGACAGGAGAAGCCAGATTAAACACTCAGATGGGGGCTGGAGAGATGGCTCAGAGGTTAAGTAGCACTGACCACTTTTCCAGCGGTACTGAGTTCAATTCCCAGCAACCACACGGTGGTTCACAACCATCTGTAATGCCTCCTTCTGGTGTGTCTGAAGACAGCAAACAGTGTACTCACATACATAAAATAAATAAATCTTTAAAACAAAACATTCAGATGGCTGTGCTGGGCCACTCAACCTCACTGCCTGACTGCCATCCTGATGGTTCAGAACCTTGGGATCGGGTGTACTCTAGGATGGACTCTAACATCACCAAACTCGGAGGAACATGATCCCAGCACCACGGGCCTCTACTCGCTGTTAGGCCTGGACTTCAAACACTTCACCTTCCACTTGCAATGCATCATGGATCTCTGTCAGTGAAATTATAAAAGTACACTGGGGAACTCTGTACTTTCAACTTGATATGCCTTAGTATAAAGGTCCCATAAATTCAATCATCTTGTCTCTAACTCACTCCCACTGTTGAAATTGTGTTCACTCTTCTGAACTGAATACTCAGATGGCTGTTTATTGACAACCATTTAAAGTTCTAACTATAAAAACCTAGCATGCTTCAGGCCTTGAAAGGGTCAATGTCATGGAGGAGAAGGGATTCTACAACAGGAGAAATCAATGTAGAGTCAGGCAAGGAATGTTTGCGAAGAGGCTATGCCTCCTGGTTGTGTAAATCAGTGTTTGTCAAACCTGGACAGAACAGAATTGCTATCTTTAAGAATCTTGCAGTGCGACTCTGATGGGTGGTTAGCCTGGCACTGGGGAAGCTCACTTAGCTAATATGAATGTGGAATCACCCAATCACAGGCACTGGGGAAGTGCAAGTTAGCTAATATGAATGTGGAATCACCCAATCACAGGCACTGGGGAAGCCTGGGTTAGCTAGTAGAGAATACAGAATCACCCAATCACAGGCACTGGGCAAGCTCGCTTAGCCAATAGAGAATATGGAATCACCCAAATGTATCTATCAATAAACATTTAAATTAGCAAAATTCTATCAGAAGAGTTTGGCCCCTGGCTAAAAGATAAATTTAAATCAGTATGGAGGTGCACACCTGTAAGTCTCACATTCAGGAGTTGAGGCAGGAGGATCACTGAGTGTGTTCAAAGCAAACCTATCTCAAAACAAAAATAGATGAAGTCTTCCAGGTGACACTAAGCAGTGTAAGAGGTTTCTCTGTACCTGTAACAAGACAAGCTGAAGCTCTGGAGAATCTAGAACAACTGCAGAGATCACAAGACTGTAAGCCTAGTTAAGAAAGAGACAACCACTGTTCATCCTATGTCCCTATAGGATGGCACAGACACAGCTTAACATGAGAATCCAGTAAATGTGAGGCTCTGTGGGGACTGTTCACAGGGTAAAGTGCTCGGAAAGCAATTGTGAGGACCAGAGTTTGGATCTCCAGCACCCACACAAGCATGAGAGTGATATTGAAGCCTACCTGATTCCCAGTGCTAGGGAGCCAGCTAGTTGTTCCCTGGAGCAAGCTGAGTAGGCAGACTTGCCTAATTGGCAAGATCTAGGTTCAAGTGAGGTACTCTGGCTCAATATACAAGATGGAAAGCCATCTCTGAAGATGGCCAACATCACCTCTCACCTACACACATGTACGCACGCACATACATGAGAATACATACACACACACTACATACACATTCACACGCAAAACAAAAGGGTTTGGTTTTGTTTTTTGAGGCTACTGTTTTAAATGATCAAAAGGAAGAATGATTAGAAAAATGGCCATCTTCTATTTTAGTGTTCCTCAACAAATGATCAAAAAAAAAAAAAAAAAAAGCAGAATCTGGAGCAATAGAGCACAATTTCCAAAATACATCCCAGATCTTCAGAATTGCAGCGTCTCCAAGTGTGGGGATTATGAACCTGTATTTGTCTAGAAGATGAATTACCATACCCACTAAAAGGTGAAAATGGTGTCCTTTCTAAGTCCTAGCTAACTCAGCCTACGTGCTTTTCAAATAAATTTTTAAGTTTGCAACTCGGGGGTACAGAGTCAGCGTTTCCTCCGGTGGGACTCATTCGCAAGAACCGAACAAAAACCCTGGGAGGGATCAAACTACAGAAAACTGGGCTGCAAGCATCAGTGTGGAAACTTGTGTATTCAGACTGGTCCCCAATTCTACATATACTTCCCGTAAGAAGTTCAAATGGCCACTGTTGAAAAAGTCGGCACGTGGGTAAATCCAAGCCCAAGATGCCCTGGGTTTCCGTCCAGAGTTAATTCGGTGGTCACTCTTTCTCTCTTGAGCCATGGACGAGCAAATATATAAATTTTTTAAAAAGAAAAAAGAAAGACTAAGCGGCGGGGAACGCCTCAGCCTGGTCCTACCCGGGTGGCAGTACCTGCCAGCAGCTTCTCCTTCAGCCGGTTCAGCAGCTCGGCTGAAGTGGGCCCTTTGGGCTTGTGCACAGCGAACACGCCGCTCAGCGACATGAGCTTAGCAGCCAGGGCAGCTTTGGAGACCTGGGCTTCCGATCCTGTCCTGTCCGCCGCTGCAGCAACCGCTGCGGCTACAGAGGCCGCGGCTGTTCCTGAGGTGTCTGGGACTGTGTCCACTATCAGAGGTGAAGCCACCTCTGTCTCTGTAGCTGCCATGCTTTCACGGCCTGGACCAAGAGGCGCACACAGATGACACAGGTCGTGTCGCAAGGCCTTCTGGGAATTGTAGTCCATAAGCTCGGTATGGCGCCTCAGGATTCTAATGGAATCTCTAACATCTCTGTTTCCAAATGCTCTTAGTTCCTTGAAGCATAGGTACGTTGGAGTTGCCGTTGTCAACTACCCAACACAAACACCTAATTTGTGTATTTGAGGTGAAGGAGTCACTTCCTTTTCTTAAAAGAACCCCAATACTCTGTGTGTGTGTGTGTGTGTGTGTGTGTGTGTGAGTACATATATATGGATTTTGAAATTCTTTATTTTGATAACCACTTTTTTTACTGCAATTTTTGACAATTCCAAAAAAAAAAGTGAATGTTCTTCTGGAGTTTCCATTTCCTTTACAGACGTTGGTTAGGTATCAAAAACTATAGTTGATCCATTCCTGGTGGGGCATGAAGGGCTCTCTAACAGGCCAGAGCATGGCAAACATGGCACCAACAGGTTTTACCCTTCCCCCCCTTTTCCCTCTCCCTTGCTAAACTGTAGATTACATTCCTAAAGCTAGCCCCACGGTTCATTCCTGCATTTGGCCACTGACTCACTCCTGAAACAAAACACCAAGGCCCAACAATCAAAGTTCATTGTTTGACTAATATATCCAATCAGGATTCACCAACTCACCCTAGCATGGCCTTGCCCTACCTCCTTACAGTGCACGCCTTTAATCCCAGCACTTGGGAGGCAGAGACAGGCAGATTTCTGAGTTCGAGGCCAGCCTGGTATTCAGAGTGAGTTCCAGGACAGCCAGGGCTACACAGAGAAACCCTGTCTCAAAAAAAAAAAAAAAAAAAAAAAAGAGTCAGAGGCAGGTGGACTTCTGTGAGTTCCAGACCAGCCAGGGTAACCTACTGAGACGCTATCTCAACAAACAAAAACAACAACAGAAATTCCTATGGTTTAAATTAATTTTTAAACTCTTGCAGACCTGGCATTAGCCTGTCTCCCTAGGAGAGGAAAAAATTCACTTTACTTCTTCCCCAGACACATTAACCAGAAGTGTGGTTATTATGGGATAGCCTCTTTGTCCTCCTTGTCTCTCCCATTGCCTTACAGCCATTCTTCCCTGTGCTTCTCCCCCAGGCTAACATTCTTTCCTGAGGAAGCCTCCTTGCCAAATGACCCCAGTCAGGGGATACCATTTACACGGCTACCATTCATGCAACAGACGTATGTCTGAGCAATTAGTACAAATACTGTATCCAGGGCGTTACAAGCATCGAGCTTTAATTTTCTGAAGTAGCCAACATCTTACACGTTGGACAGGCCTTTAGCTCACAGGTCATTTTATTTAATACTATATTTCACACTGACTAAGATAGTCTGCCATCATGCCGGGCACTGGTGGCACACGCCTTTAATCCCAGCACTCGGGAGGCAGAGGCAGGTGGATTTTTGAGTTCTAGGCTGGCCTGGTCTACAGAGTGAGTTCCAGGACAGTCAGGGCTACACAGAGAAACCCTGTCTCAAAAAACCAAAAAAAAAAAACCAACAACAAAAAAAAGATAGTCTGCCATCTCTCCTTTCTCCTTCTCTCCCCCCCAACCCCCAGCATATCTCTTTTCTGCTATGCTCTAATCTACATTCTTCGTTCTCTAACCGTGTGGTGACTTGGATAGGAATAGTCCCCGCAGGCTCATAGATTTGAATGCTTTGTCATTAGAGAATGGTGCTATTTGACAAGGATTAGGAGGTGTGGCCTTGTTGGAGGAGGTGTGTCACTGGGGTGGGTTTGGGGGGTTCAAATACTCGTCAGGCCCAGTCTCTCTCCCGCCCCCCGTTTCTGTCTCTCTCTTCCTCTCTCTGTCTCACTCTCTTTTTCTCTCTCTCTCTTCTGCTCTGTCTCTGTCTCTCTGTCTCTCTCTGTCTTTGTCTCTCTCTCTCTGTCTTTGTCTCTCTCTCCCCCACTCTGTCTCTGTCTCTGTCTCTCTCCCACTGTTTCTGTCTCTGCCTCTGTCTCTCTCTCTCTTTCTCTCTCTCTTCTGCTCTGTCTCTGTCTCTGTCTCTCTGTCTCTCTCTTTGTCTCTCTCTCTTTTTTTCTCTCTCTCTCTCCTCCCCCACCCCTGCTGCTGCCTGCTGATCAGGAAGTAGAACTCTCAGCTCCTTCTCCAGCACCATGGCTGCCTGGCCGCTGCTATACTTCCCACCACAATAATGGACTAAACCTCTAAACTGCAAGTCAGTTCCAATGAAATGTTTTCTTTACAAGAGTTGCTGTGGTCATGGTGTCTCTTCAGAGCAACAGAGCACTGACTAAGAAAGTCTGCTTCCAATAAAGCTCATTCCACATTGTTGGCTTAAACTTTCTGCTTTGATCGAGTCTCCAGAACCTTCTGGATGAAGTAACTTGGAGAACACAGCGCCTCCCTCACGCCCTCTCTCTTGACAACACTTTCCTACCTTGCTCTCCTGTTTAGTGTGCTCCACACCAGCTCGTGTTCCTAGACAATTTCTTTCCACGGCACCTGACATATTACATACTTTACTAATTGTGTTAATGTTTGGCCTCCTGTGTTACAATATAACCTTCATGAGTACAAGAATTCTTTGTCGATTTCAGTCTCCAGAGCCTGGGATAGCATCAGATACAGCGCTTGATAAATGTTTTGAATAAATTAACAAATGCATCTGACAGCTCCCGTAAAAACCTATGTAAAGGGAGGGTAGGGGCAAATTCTATGAGAGTGGAGTCCTGGCATGTAAAAGAATATAAAGATACATATAGATGTTATAGATGTCACTTGCCATACATGGGTCCAGATGCCTCGATCTCTTTTTATTTGTGTGGAGTTTAGAGAAAAAAGAACAAAGCTCCCTAGTGTTATTTAAGAAGGCTCTTTCTACTGGATGTGGTGACACACTTTTAATCCCAGTACTCAAGAGGCAAAGGAAGTTAGTTCTTTGCGGATACAGGCCAGCCCAGTCTACGGGGCAAGTTCCAAGCCAGTCAGGATATACAATGAGGCATTGTGTAGTGGTCTGAACATGAAGTCCCCACAGGTTCAGAGTTTTGAATACATGGTCCCCCGTTAGTGGCTGTTTGGGTAGCTTTGGGAAGTGTGGCCTTGCTGGAGGAGGCATGTCACTGGGGACAAGCTCTGAGATTAAAAGCCTTACATAATTCTCAGATTTCACTCTGCCTCCTGCTTGTGGTTCAAGAGTCAAGCTCTAGCATCCTGGTCCAGCCTGCTGCCTGCCACTTAGCTTCCCATACCTTCCTCAGGCATAAATATGTGTAAGAGCTTTACTTTGACTGCACATTCCTTTTGTAATTAGGAAAAACAACTGCAATGAATAAAACTTAAAATTAAGCAAAGAATGTTTTTTCTTTTAAAAAGAAAGTACCCGTGACAAAAGGCTAATATTAGAAGCATCCCGGACATGTAGGAGTAAGACCAAAAAACCTGACACCCAGTGACCAGGGAATGGGAAGAAATCCCAGGGACAGATGTTCAATAAAAACAAAAGGAACTTTTAAAAAGATGGAGAAAGAGGGAGTTGTACCATGTATGATAAAGACAATGGGTGGCCGAAGATAAAGATGGCTGATGACATACTTTCTCCATCAGGAAAGCTTTGGGGAAGAGCAAAAGACAGAAAGTATCCTAGGAGCTGAAAAGACAGAACAGGATTCTCTGCTCTAATGAGATGGGTGTTTAGTGCTCCTGGTCCAGAGATATAGATAGATAGATAGATAGATAGATAGATGAATGGATAGATAGATAGATAGATAGATAGATAGATGGATGGATAGATAGATAGATAGATAGATAGACAGACAGATCTTCAGATAGATGATAGATAGAACTTCAGATAGATGATTGATAGATGATAGATAATAGATAGATAGAGTGAACTTCAGATGGATAGATATTCAGAGAGATGATAGATAGATAGATAGATAGATAGATAGATAGATAGATAGATAGATTCAATTCTGCCCTGGGGATAGAGGCCATGGAGCTCATGAGAGAGACAGCTACAGGAAACAGGCTTTGGTTGAATACCAAAGCTGCTGCACATGTTATGTGTTGATACTTAGCTTTTTCCAGGTGTTTCTATAATAATTCTCACTAAAAGCAACTTGATAGCACAATTTCACTGCAAAGTAGATGTTGTGTGACTTTTCCTAGGGACATTTGAACAACTTTCAGTTCATCCCAGAGAGAGTACTGACACAAGACCTCAAAACCAATTCTACTTAAGTTGAGCTTAGTGAACCAGTGAGTTTTTCAGTGTTACAGGAACCCGGGTGACTCCAAGGCAGCTGCAACCCTAGACAGCCCATTCAGCAAGGGTGAAGAATCACAAAAGCTGCATCTTAGAGCTCCCTGCACAATTGCAGGTGTCTAGGATTCATCGAGAGTCTCCTCTCCTCACCAACTGCTACCACTTAGATAACCTTGGGGAGAGAGAGCCTTGTGGATCTTTAAGTTTTAGAAGCTTCCTGGGTCCTGTAAGTTTCATTTATTTCCTGAATCTTATGAACTTCCCTCTGCCTTCTGGTAGGGAATGCTTCAGTTTGAAGAAAACAGCCATGAAACAGTGATGATGGTGGTGGTGGTGGTGGTGGTGGTGGTGGTGGTGGTGGAGGTGGTGGTGATGGTGGTGGAGGTGGTGGTGGTGGTGGTGGTGGTGGTGGTGGTGGTGGTGATGGTGGTGGAGGTGGTGGTGGTGGTAATTATATTGCCATCTTATAAATGAGGAACATTAACCTAAATGAAGTTCATTTGACTCAAGGCACATCGCTAGAATAGAGTCAGTAGTACTTTAGGAGACGCCAAAAACAATTCAGGCCAAATTAATGAGAAAGATTTGGGGTTCAGGAAACCTCTAATACTCATGGTTAAAGTTGGATGTATTTAAATGTACACACCAAAATGTGCAAGAGGCAAAGCAGACGACTGAAGTTACATCAAGCTTCTGGTTTCTGCTTTTAGTGTAAGCACAGGGTTTAACTCGCCTAACACCTTTGTCAGTAGGGGGAACTCATCTGAGCCTTTGTGCCAGGGCTCTTTATTGGCAGAGAGTCATGTAGACAAGGTTTCTGCTTGACTGACTTAGGCTCTAGACCCCAGAGGTCAAACAACACTGCAGTGGTCTGGGGCCTGAGACATACTATCATATTCTTGTCAGGCAGGATATTCCAAAGCTCAGAGGTTGATTCTCCCAAGAGCCAGTTTTTTTCTTGGAATGTTCAGGACTTGAGTAAACCAAGCCTGCTGGGTTAGCACTTTACTGCGCAGGAGAAAGGCTGATATGAGACCTGGAGCTTGTCTTACTATAGATCATTACCAAAGATCTGCGAAGGTCATAATCCCAGCACTCCAGAGGCAGAGGCAGGAGGAATACAAGTTCAAAGCCAGCCTGGACTACCATGTGAGATTCTGTTTCGAAAAACAAAACAAACTGCAGTAATGTAATTTGGATAATATTTTTTCTGTCCAAAGTAATTGAAGATAGATTCAGTAAACCATAAATAAACATTCACAATATTCTTGAAGTTCCCAGGAAGATAATTGTATATGAAAAAGAAGTAGTGATTATAAAAATCCAGAGGGGCGTTAATAATCCAATAAACATTTATATCCAGACCCTGCTTGTAAGGCAGTGGGGATCACCAGCAAGCAAACAGAATACATCTCGGCTTTGGAATTCAGCAAACAGACAGCGACTCTCCGCTGCCAGACGTGCAGACCGCCTTCTAAATAAGTCATGGTATACTGACACACTTCTTCCTGGAGAGGGTCATGGGACTGGAGAGTGAACAAAAGCAGTAGCTATGCCTTATTTGCGCCTAAGAATGCTGTGTGGACTTTTGTCATGATATGTTCAAGAAGGAGATGGTGAATGGAAGGTACTGGAAGAAGAGGTAGATGCAATAGTTTAAGGGGGAGAAAAAGATGCTTAATAGATTAATGTCACCCACATGAGGTAGCTCTAGTGTTGTGTATCAGGGCTCTTGTCATGAAGCAAACGCTGCGATTGCTGACTTTGACAGGAATGTAGACGATATGTGTATGCTGTCTGTCCCTGACAGGACGGTGAGGAAAGAGGAGAAATACACTTGAAGGCAGAAAGATAAACTCTGTGCACTAACCATGCGTTACATGCAGAGTGATCAGCATGAAAGCTCAGCAAACCCCCTTACAACTCATTTTAACCTCCTGAGAAATAACATCACCAAGTAAAGATAAGCAAACGGATGTCTAAAGGTGCTAAGCGGTGGCTGATGCACAGTGACTGAAAATGACAGTTGGTAGAACCCGGGTGTCCTGGGTCCAAAGTCCATGAGGTTCCAGTACCGGTACCGACAGGACAGTCAGACCCAGGTCAGGCACAGAGATGGCCACAGGGTCCTGGAATATAAAAGTTAAAAATTAAGTTTCAGGGGCAAGCCATAGAATGCTTAGATTAGAATCAACTATAAAATACAATCATGGAATTTCAGTCTAGAATGAACCTTTCATGAGTGATTCATATGAATACAAAAGGGTCGTCAGCTCAGCTAAAGCAAGGTTTTCTTTCTTTCTCCCACATCTTCGTTCCCTCCCCAGCCCACTCCACCCCACTCTCCGCTTTCTTCCCTGTCTCCCTCCCTCCCTCCCTCCCTCCCTCCCCCCTTCTCTTTCTTCCTTGGCTGTTGAAACAGGATTGTGTTACATATCCCAAGCTGGCCTTGAATCCAGAGCAGTCTTTCTGCCTCAACCACTGAGTGTCGTGGTCATTTTTGTGAGCCTCTGTCTGGCTGTGGTCTTGGAAGTAATAACAGAATTATGTCCATCTGGGACGTGTTACTAGACCCTGAGAATGTGGCTGACATTCTTGCCCTGTCACAAAGGTTTCCTGTCCTGTCTCCACAGCCTGATAAGGCAGTGTGATCCCCAGAAAAGAATTTTGTGAGCCAAGTGAAGTAAGTCAAAACCCTTGAACGTGAGTGAGCTTAGAACTGTGTAAATTTGATGGGTCTCTCTGCTGAGACATTTGCATTTCAGCCAAGGAAGCCAAGAGCTCAGAGAGGGTCCAGATTAGCAAGGGGAGATGCTTGTAAGCACAGAGACATTCTGCTGTTTGCCAAGTCTCACCAGGCCTGACCCACATTTTCTTGACAGTTTGTTCCATTAAGTTATAACAATACCGCTTTGCGGCTTTTCTGGTCCACGTCCATTAAATGAATTCATGTTGCTGCCTCAGCCAACTCATTGGCACTAAAAGCTAGCTCATTTAGCAGTGCACCAGCTGGCTCACACAACCCACCTGTCAGAAAGCACACAGTGCATTATCATATTTGTACACAAAAAGGAAATAAGATGCCCTCTAGTTTGTTAGTCTTTGGGAAAAAATTTCTGTATGTATGTGCACACATGCACATGCTTGTGTGCCACAGAGACATGTGGAAGTCAGGGGACTTTAGTCGTTGGTCTTGCACTTCATTTGAGACAGAGCCCTTGCTGCAGATGAGTGGAGTGTTAGCCTCTGGGACTCTCCTTTTTCTGTCTCCCTTGTGTTTCCCCACAGAGCACTAACTGGGATTGCACGTGTGGGCTGCTGTATCCAGCTATACATGAGTTCCGGGGCTCTGAACCCAGGTCCTCCTGTGTATGCAGCAAGTGCTTTACCCACAGATCCACGTCCCTTTCTCTGTGCTGGTTAGGATCTTACTGCTGTGGAGAAAATTCAAGACACAAACAGCTTTAGGAAGGAAAGCTGAATTCTGGTTCACAGTTTCAGATAATGGAGTCTCCTGACTCAGTGGAATGGGCAGCATGAGGTGGTGAGAGCTGGAAAGATATCAGAGAGCCCTTCACCTCATGGCAGACCAGGAGAGAGGGCAGGGACTCAACGACCCAATTCCAGTGACCTACTTTCTCTAGTTAGGCCCTACCTCCTAAAACTTCCAGAACGTCTCAAACTAGTACTGGCAGCTGGGGACCAAAACCTGCGCCTTGGAGGAGGAGACTTCCTATCGAAACCATGACTGTTTACCTCCCATCTCCTAAATCAGAGATGAGAGCTCTAAAGGGCACAGAAGCAGGACAGATAGCATACAACACAGGCACACCTAGGGCCACTAAGCTTCTTATAATGTATAAAACAGGAGTACCTAAGGTCTTAGCTCTGGGGGCCCTTGGAGGAAACTTATAATCACTCCCAGGCTCCCAAACTATTCATGCAAAGGGCTCGGTATGTTCCCAGCAAAGCACACTTTACTATCGAAAGGTGTTAGGGGTAAGAGAGAAGTCTCCAATTAATACACACAACTACTGTATCCTACTGTATCCAAGGGGGTGTAGTAAAGAAACGGTACACCCAACCACCACTCAATGACACGATTAAGGTTCTCATTGCTCACTGGGGAGATGCATGTAGGCAGAGAGAGAGAGAGAGAGAGAGAGAGAGAGAGAGAGAGAGAGAAGAGGAGGAGGAGGAGGAGGAGGAGGAGGAGGAGGAGGAGGAGGAGGAGAAAGTAGACTGAACACAGTCAGCAGAGTGGCTGCAGCCAGAGCTAGGGAAGTGGGAAATAGAGGTAAGAGAGACAGATGGAGACAGAGTGGAGCACAGTCATGTAGCCAGAGTGAAAGGGAGGATGAGACTATGAGAGCGGAAGGGAGGGAGAGAGAGAGAGGGAAGGAAGGAGGGAGGGAGAGAGAAGGGAGGGAGGGAGGGGAGAAGGAGAGGGAAGGAGGGGGAGGGAGAAAGGAAGAGAGGGTGGTAATGGCAATACCCTGGGCGGGGGAAGAACTTTACCCTTACAAAGAGAATAAACAAATGGGAATCTGGGAGGTAAGAAGCCAGCTTGCCAGGCCCGAGGCTTTGAGATGTATCAGATACTTGGGACAGTGAGGGGGCCTGAGGCCCCTGTGGGCTTTGATGGGACCATGTATGCTTCTTCTGTCAGAGGTAAGGGAAAGGATTCCTTTTGGCAGGTGGGAACCAGGTTCTCAAGTTCCTGAGGAATGCTGGCTTGTTTTTAACCTCCAGAAACCCTACAATAGCCCAGTTTTAGCAAATTTCTGGATATTTGGATGGCCCGAGAAATCTAAGAACAACTATAAATATTGAGTTTTCATTAATTTGCGTTCATAGTATACACACTTCTGTTTATTGTGTCTCTCTGTGTGTGCTTCATGTGTGAGCATGCTTGATAAAGTCAGATGAAGAAGTTATAGGTGCTGGGAACAACGAGGATCCTCTGGAAGAGCAGCAGGCGCTCTGTCATACCCACTGAGCTGTCTCTCCTACACATTTTTAACTATAAACTACATATATATATACACATATTAGATTACAAATACCACAGGTTAGACCAATCGAGCTGGTGAAATATAGCAGCATCTCTTACCTTTGATGGCTTTTATGTAAATATCTTTTGTCTTCTCATTTGCATATATTTATTATACATCCATTTGTTGATGGGCACACAAAATAGCTTACATATGGCCCACTCCTGTATGCCTCCGGGGCCATTTTAATGAAGAACTTGGAGGCAGTGCTCTGAGTATTATTTGTAAGTAGGCTCTGAGGACCAGGGCTGTCTAAAGCCACTCTCTATTCCCATTCTGAAGATAACGAACAAATTGTCTCCATTGATTAATCTATTTTATCATGAGCCAGGGAAATGTCTTTCTGTGACTTCAGTCTTTTTTAAGCGTTTAATAATGTTCTCCACTTGAGGAAGAGTTTAAGGCCGGGCTCACAGACACGGGAGATGGATGTTTCCCATTACCAGGTTGAATGAAAGCCTCTTCTTTAGCATGGGCTGCCTGAGGCTGAGAGACTCTGCCCCGTACCATTCATTATCTCAGATCCTGAAGGCTTCAACCTCCCCTATTACTACTTAATTGAATTTAGAAAAAGCATAATCTGCCTTTTTAATATTCTACATATTTTAAAATGTGAGGTTGGCTTAGGGGGAGGGGGGAGAGAGCTGGATGTTTCTCCTGGCCTGTTATTTGGCATCTATTCCATCTGAGCATTTTAGCCCATTTAGAAAGGATGAATGTGTCTTCCTATGTGATTCTAGAGTCTTGCAGTTAGCTGTTAGGGATAGACACCTTTCATTTAAAAAATAAAAATCAAAGCTTGCATATGGATACTAAAATTGGGATTTATAATTTAACACTGAGTTGTATACATTTACTTTATGGACTGTACAATAGGATTCATAAAAATAAGATATGAGCTATACCCACAACTTATATCCAAAATAAATGGTCTTTCCCCCTTTCCTACTTTAAGCAAGAACTAATTAGCCATCCGTGTGATTCATCAACAGAAAGACAAGCTCAGACATGAACGTTTGCCTTGATCCACTTGAGTGTATAGTCAGCTTGCCATATTAAACATGTGTGACAAGTATTTACATATCGCACATGCATACGGGGAAGGCACCCTTTACACACAGGCCAACATGTCACAGGCTGGGCGTCACTTCATCGAGTGATGAGTTTTCCCAGATAAATGGCTTTGAAAGCAGTCCCATTGTCTCCTAGGTCCTCGTCCCCCACATCTTGCAGAGTTTGTCAGTGGACAAACCTACCTGGGAGAATGATCATCTGTAGTGTGACTTCACCTGCTGTTTATCTTCCTCCCATTCAGACACTGAAGGAAGAGGCTCTCTCTAGGCCTCTGGGTCATCCTGTTAGCTCCTGCAGTGTACATAATAAAAGACCCATCCTGTGCTCTCACACTGGTCTCTGGAGATAGGGCCAACTGCAAGACTGTGTTCTCTTGACTCCTGTCACAAAGCATTCATGTTTGTCACCAACCCATCGGAAATCAGCCCTATCAACTCCAGAGGCGGCGTTGCTGTCCTCAGTTGTTTCTGCAGACAGGACACACCTCTGAAAATAAGGACACAGCCTGGGCGTGTAGGGAAGGAATTCTTTTAAAAGCTTTGGTAAAGGGACATCTTCCGCCGGCGGCGGCATTTATCACCAGCCACAGCAACTGACTCTCTAAATGCATGGCTTCCCCGAGAAATCATGAATAAGCCAATCCTGATTCCTGGGTGCATAAATTGTCCAGGATGTCTCTTCCAAGTACCACATTATATGTCTGTATTCTGCCCTAAGAGGAACCCTGGAAAACACATCACTTTGCATAATTCTCAAGAACATGCTACCATGGTAAGCTGAAGGACATAACGCTCACTCAATGGGCAATGAAAAAAATCACAGCACTGACAGGTATCTCCAATATGAGTCCCATGGGCTGAGCTGCTGCCAGGTTGGCCAGGATGTCCACACTTCATTTCTTTTGTTCCATGAAAGAAATATGGAAATTAAAACTTGGGAAACTTTTTTAATTTTTTTTTTTTAACTTCACGGGTCACTGTTGACTAATTGGTCCGCTCAACATTCGTCAAACATTCCTGAAGCATTCCTTCATTGTGCACATGAAGTCCTAGGGCAGGGTTCTTCCCGTGTGTGCAGTGCTCATGGGTGTGGTCAAAGGACTGGAGAGGGAGGTGATGTTTTCTGGTATGCAGAGTAGTGTGGCTGAAAAATCACACTGACAACCTATTAAAGTGTGTGTGTGTGTGTGTGTGTGTGTGTGCGCGCACGCGCATGTGTAACAAAATAACAAAAAGCAATCCTTCTTTATCTGGTGAAGGACACGGCAGAATATCCCAGAGAACAGAGCAAGGTGGCGTTTCTTCTAGGGCTCTTCTTGGGGCAGGATGAAGTAAACTCTGGTACTTGGAAGAGATTCCTTGGACAATGTATGTACCCATGAGTGTTTTCCAGAATGCCTACCATGATGAGCTACCAACTGATTCTTCTGATTACGTCTATGTGTATATACGTGTGTGGTTATGTGCAAGTAGGTAGAGGTGCCATCAGAGGCTGTCAGAGAGCATAAGATCCCCTGGAGCAGGAGCTATAGGCATTTGTGAGCCTACTGATGTGGGTGCTTGGAACTGAACCCCAGTCCTCTGCGGTACATGTTCTTAACTGTTGTGTCATCTCTGGACTCCCCAGAACGGTAACTTTATAAATACACTATATGTGAACTAAGAGAAAATGTAAAATTTAAAGCCCAAATGCAATGCTGTGTTTATTACCATATTCTCTAAAATGTTGCTTTAACAGTTCTCAAATGCTTATTCTCAGGGCCTACCTTCATTGCATCACAGACTGATATTACCAATACCACAGATTGATACCATTCTACAGATCAGTTCCATGCAGCATTGACTGAACTGAACCAATGTCTTTTTGCTTTATGGAGTCATGTATTTCAAGTACAGACTTTAGCAGACCGTAATCTAACAGAGATGCAAACCTTCCCATGGAAATCTCTCCTCAGCAGAATGGCAACTCCTTGTTAGTGTGGCAGTAAACACCACCCACCCCAAGCTCAACCTTCTCTTTACAGACTTGGAACATTATTGGATAATATACGTAGGCTTTGGTTCAGACCTGAGTTGAATCCCATCCTGTTGTTCACTAGCTGTGCCACTTTTGGCAAGATGGTTAGCCACTCTAGCAAGCAAAATGGTCAGGGCGATTTCCTCTTAAGATTGCTGTGATGATTAAATGTAGTTGTGTATACAATATAGATAGGACGAAGTAAATATGACAGCATGGAGCTGTCATTATTATAAATGGCAGGTTAGCCGGGTGTGGTGGTACACAGGTGTAATCCCGGCACTTGGGACGAAGAGTCAGGAGGATCAGTAGTTCAAAGTCAATCACAGCTATGTAGCAAGACTGAGGACAGTCTAGGCCTCAAATAAGGGGACTGGAGATATGGCTCAGTGGTTTAAAGCGCTTGCTATGCAAGCCCAAGGACTAGAATTCTGCTCTCAGCTCCTAAGTAAGGAGCTGGGTGTGGTCCAGCATCTGCCTGTAACCCTGGCAGGTTTTGAACTGGAACTCACTGGCTTCCAGCCTAGCTGATAAAAGTTGAACTCCAGGTTCAGGGAGAGAGTCTGCCTCAAAGAAATAAGATAGAGAATAATAAAAGCATACACTGGATGCCTTTCTCCGGCCTCTGCACACATTACACAGTCACGTGCACACACACCAAACACACACACACACACATCCACCCACCCAACACATACACAAAAAATTAAAACTATGCATAAGTAAATGCTTATAAACTTAAGCTTTTAAAAATGTACAAACAAATGACAACTTGTTAAATCAGTAGTGAGAAAAACCCACATGTTTATCTTTGCACGTGCAGCAGTGTGCATAGAATTCTCTCTGTAATGAGCCTCAGAAACTGCTTCATTATGTAAGTCACAGAAGTTGAAGTGGATGAGATGCTCATTCCTTGGCCAGCATCCGATGAGAGATTAAAGTGGGGTCATTCTCTCCCACTTGACCTTAGGCAATACACTGCAGCTATTGGACTAGCTGTCCGTCGGTGGCTAGGTAGTTAGTGATGTAGCCAGCATTACATCAGGAAGGGAGAGCATAAAGCAGCATAACCCAGGGAGCACCCCCCCAGAAAAGAATTCCATAGCTTGATATAATCTTAAAAGGTCGAATCTATTCATGGCTTCTAAGAGAGACCTTAGCAGGTTTTTATGAACAAATGCCATGTATCTTGGGGCTGGAGACATGGCTCAGTTGAGAGGCATACAGCTCTCGTAAGAGGGCCCAGATTCAGTTCCCAACATCTACCTCAGGCATCGTAGCTGCCTGTAATTCCAGCTATAGTGGACCCAAGGCCTCTTCTGGTGTGCACTCATGTACACACACCCTTACTCAGACACACATACACAGACATAAGTAAAAATACAAATAATTCTTGTTTTAAAAAGAGTGTCGGTGATCTCACACAAAGTCAGACTTCAGGGCCAAACTTACACTGGAGACAGAGTGGCCCTGCTGGCTGAGCAAGGCTATTTTTTATGGCTCTGGGCCCCTGGTAGAGACAGCAGAGAACTAGTTTCCTCCTCAGATGACATCAAGCCTGTGGTGTGCATTCTTGGAACAAGGTCTTTTCTCAAACGCTGTTAACTGGTCACAGATGTGATAGGAAATGACAGTGGGCTCTGGCCTTTGCAGAGAAAGAAATAAAACCTACAGCTGGTCACCTGTGTCCATTGACTCCTTTGAAGATGATGGCTTCTCTCCACTCTCCTTTAGTAGGAAGGAATGACCACCAGACAAGCTATGCTTTAGAGTCTAGAGAAAGACATATGCTTGGTCATTTGCGATAGTCCCTCGAGTTTCCAATGCACCCTCTCCCTTTTCTTGCATTTATACAGAAAGCTTTTCTGTGGTGTTTAAGGAACTACTTGGTTAGGTACTTCCAGTAAGAGAACAATTGCATCTTTTTGCTGAGGTTGAAGTGAAACAGTCACCCAATCATGATACTGTGCTCCATGCTATGAGAGTACAGTGTGGTAATTACTTCTCTGGATAGAACTGATAATGACCCCTGCTCTCTGAAGTAATTCTCTTTTATTTCTAGGAAGGAGTAAAAGAAACTATGTAGACTCACATCGCACGGAGGAACCGGTCCTAATTTTTATACGAAATTCTAATTTCTACCATACTGAGTTCTGGAAGTTTCTCATCACCCTTTAATTGGGAGTCTTGAAAAATTAATTCTCCAATTGGATACAGCCTTCTAAGATGTTCGGTCCTGGAAGCTGATAAATTCCAAGATGTTTAGTAACAATCTTCTCCCCTATGACACATTAAATATTTGTAAGCGTTGGCATTGCATGTGTCTTTAGCAATGTACTGTAGTGTTTCGTTTTGCATGTCTGCAGAGTTCAGCCCATTATGACAAGAGCACAGGCCAAGGCTGACATTAGAAAGTCGGACTGCCCAGGGGAGAATGAATGAGAGAGATTTTACAGCCCTTTGATTTCCTCCCAACTCAGTGGGGCTTTGATTCCCAGCTTAAATTTATAAGATTTATTATAATTCCCCTTGCAATAAAAACACGCTCATTTTTCAAATAGTAATCTCCCTAATTAAGAAGGGAGGAAGAAAGTCTTGGGATACAATGAAATGTAGCACTTCAAGAGCTTTCAAAGAATTATCAGTGTAAACAACTGGTTATTCTGGGCAGGTGATGAATCTTCCCGAGTTCTGGCAAGACTTGAGAGAGAAAATGTCCCCTACAGCCATCCTCCTTTGTCAGTGACAAAGACAGAGATTAGGATGCACATGGACATAGACTCACACAATTCATCCTGAGTCCATTATAAAAACCTTGGACAGAATTTGGCTCTGCATCCAAACTGTGATGAGTCCCAGATGTGCTCCTTAAATTGCTGAAGTAAGCTGTGTCCCAAGGTCACTTTTCATTTTGTAATAACCGGAGATACCCAGGTCACTCTGAGAGGGTCTCTGGTGACCCACCCTCTCCTGACCTCTGGTTCTGATGCAAGATTTCAAAACAGGAGCATGTTCAGTGTGATGTTGCATTGTCTGTCACATAACCCAACCGTGTATCCTTTTCCTCTTCCTCATGTTCTACACAGCGAGGCCTCAGCTGCTGGCTCACTGCTCTAGCAAACTGCTACAGTACCATAAATGTGTCCCGTGGTTGGCTGGATGTCTCAGGTTCTTAACCTCTCGTCCAAAGAATCGAAACTAATGGTTCACACAGATTCTCAAAAGAACCAAGGTAATTTGAACAAGGTGACAGGACAGATTAAAGAGGGATGCTGTGGTGATTGGCAGCAGGCAGCGTGGGTGAAGGCGTTCAGGAGCACTGAGTCCTGTCTGGAGTTGCCTTTCATGGAGTACAAGAGACAAGGAACTGGTTACCAAGAGGCTTACTCTGTGTGGTTTTTTACTTTAGTGAAAGGAGTTTAGGCTAGATAATCGTTTTTCAGCTCTACACATCCCTTCCGATTTTAATCACATGCGCATCCAGTTTTGCATAAGATGATTTGTTATCCAAGCGGTGAGGGCACACTTCCACCTCTTCCTGCACTTCTTTGTCTTCATACCTTAATACACTGGGATAGAAACTAGATTTGATTGTTGCCAGGGAGGGGGGATTCATACTAGCATTGAGGGATGGTAGGCTGATGTAGATACAGGGATAGAAGGGCTCTAAAGTTGCTAGGTGCCTACTGTGGATGTAGGGGCGGTTCTGATGCTACGGTCTTGTTCTCCGATTGGCTCTTTATCTGTCAGTAAAGAAGCCATGGGCCAATTACTGGGTGGAAGGGATAGGCGGGACTTCCAGGTCCCTGGGGGCAAGAGAGGGATACAAAGAGAGGAGAGACAGAGTTTGCGGTGCTTCTGATGGAGAAAACTTGACCAGCCACTTTAGATCTCAAAAATGGATTGGTCACACAAGCTGGTGGTTGGAGATGTTAGCAGGGACTAGATGTAACTGAACAACTAAAGGTTAGAGCAGGTGGAGAGGTACAGAGCTAAGAATATTGATAAGAGCCTGCTTTTCCAGGTGGGCGATAGTATCGCCCAGCAACTGTGTCAAGAGGCAAGTTGAAATTGAACTCTGTGTGTGTGTGTGTGTGTTTTATCCGTGGATTCAAGGGAAGCTGGGTGGGTGCTGGTAGCGTGGCCCATTCCTGGAGCATAGGCAGGGTAGCAAAAGCTTCAGGCAACATGTGGAGAGGTGTGTGTGTACATAGTAGGTGTGTACATAGTAGGTGAAAGAAGTAGGCTGCCAAGTGCATTACTACAAAGGTGTGTGTGTGTGTGTGTGTGTGAACCAGATGGGATTCTCAGGGCACTGAACTGTCTGTGACTGTCTACCTCCAAAGGGGTTTATCTAGTGCAGACAAGGCCCATGGTAAAGTTCGGCTGTGTTTCTCGCCCGAGGCTGACTCCCGCATCCTTCAGTTTTAGGGATGTTTGCCCTTCTGCTTCTCATTCCCTCATAAGGTTGTTTAGCTGAGCTTTCAGGTTTTGCATTCTTAATTCCTTCTCCCTCCCTTCCTCTCCTCCCTCTCTTCCCTTCCCTCCCTCCCTTCCCTTCTTCCCTCCCTTCCTCCCTCCCTCCCTTCCCTTCCTCCCTCCCTCCCTCTCTCCCTTCCCTCCCTCCTCTCCCTCTCTCCCTTCCTCTCTCCCTTCCCTTCCTCCCTCCCTTCCTCCCTCCCTCCCTTCCCTTCCTCCCTCCCTCTCTTCCCTTCTTTCCTCCCTCCCTCTTTCTTGCCTGTTCTTTTCTGAGATAGGGTCTCACCAACTAGGTACATCTTGAATGCACTATGTCATCAAAGCTGGTCTTGAACTCAGATCCTCCTGCCTCCACCCCCAGGTGTTGGTATCACAGTCATAGCCTCTGTGCCCAGGTGTTCTATCGACTTTCTTTCCATTGCAGTTCCCATTTCTAAAGTCACTTAGACTCTAGGATGATAGCTGGAGTTCCGCCCTTTACATCGCACCCTGGCTGAGTGAGTGACCTGTAGAGAGAGATCTCATCTGTTCTTATTCAAATCTCAGATCAGCTGTAGCTTCAAAGGAAGCTACAAAACAAGGCCGATTGCTACCAAAGAGATAACAAAGAATTTTAAGAAGCAGAGGACAATACATGATATTGTAGAGGCAACCAGCCCTCTCTTCTTCTACCTCAAATTCTTACTTCATTTAAAAATGATGATTCATTTGGCAGCAAACAACAGAATACTCAATAGTATATAGCTCCCACACAGAGGCTCGAGGGTATTATCAAGGATCAGTTTGAGACAGGCCTAGGCTGACTCTGAACACTTTACACAGTTGAGGATGGTCTTGAACTCCTGGCTCCAAATCCTCCCCCTCCTGAGTGCTTGGAGTTAAGGTGTGCAGCACCTTGCCCGGTTTTAGGCTGCTAGGCACTGAAGAAAAGGACTCGTGCATGCAAACACTCTAGCTGAGCTACAGCGCTGCCCTGGTTTGGGTTTTAAGTGACTTTCGAAGGCTCATTGTGCATTGAAAATCAGAATATTCCTCCTCAGCCATTACTTTAAGGCAAGTCTCCTACCACGCCCCCTCCGCTTGAGAAGAGGGTAAGTGCAGAGTCTGAACAGTTTTATCTGACCCTGAAAGACAACACTTTTCATCATCAAGTAAGCAGACACTTCACGAGGAGACTCACATTGAGGAAAAGGAGGCCAGTCCAAATCAGAGCCAGTAGAGGTGTGTGTGTGTGTGTGTGTGTGTGTGTGTGTGTGTGTGTGTGTGTGTGTGAGCTCAAGCACCTTTAAGCAGCTGACACTGCTCCTTTTGCTTTGTCAGACCTGGCTATTGCACTTGAGGTCCACCTGAACTAGAAGCCTCACCTTAGAATTAAGAAGTCGAAGCTGGTTCACTAATTGAGCTAATTTAGATTCCAGTCCTGATAAATCAAATCCCAAAGAAGAAATTCTGATCTGGATTAACTAGTTTAATTGTCTGCAAAGTCTAAATTGACCAAATAATTGCAAGTTAATCTTTGTGTTTTATGTTGTGGTGAGGTCCTTGGTCTGACTGGAAATGGGCCCTTTATACCCCCGTGGTACTTGTTGTTACAGGGGTAACACCTTTCAGCAGAGTCGGGTGGAAAGACCAGGAGACACTGCCTAACGTATGGAGAGACATTGTCGGCTGCCAAGACTAGGCATTGGGACTGGCATCCAGTGGGTGGTGGCTGCTAAACACCCTGAGATGCACAGAAGATGCTGCTCCCAGCGGAGATTGATCCAGATTGAAAGTCAACTGCTGTGGTTGAGAGACAGGGCTCTCGTCAAACAGAACTTAGGAGGGGAGATCTGGCTGCTCGTACGTCTGTAGTAAAAGCAATTTAAGCTTATCCCCGACTAACTTACAAATAAATGAGACTCAGACTATGGTTATTTTATTTAGCTTTGACAATCACTGGGGGGGGGGGGGTGACCCCTGATCTATTCTAAGTGCTGTCCCAGCTACCTCCCCAGTGGTGTACCCCAGATACTTGCTGTTTCTCCTGGCCACATGCTCACGGTCTGTCTCCCCTCATAGAGGCTTCCTTTCTCTTCCTGTTCTTCCTCCTTCTCATCTCTCCTCCTTCAGACCCATCTACCTCTAATCCCTCCAGTAATTGGCTGTCACCAGCTTTATTTAACCAATAGTTTTAAAACAAAGAATAAGGTTTGCACAAGAAAAGCTTGTAAATATGAGGAGTCACTCCTAGGCCTAGACCTTCAGATAAAGAATTTAGCATTACAATACATAGCAATAGATCAAAGCTCAACAAACTTGTTTGCGACAGTAGGACCACCTCTTTGAGACCTGAGACCTCCAAAGTCATATTTAAGTTTGTCTCATTGCATCATCAAAGTGAGCCAGGAAAGGCCCTATTTCATTTCAAGTTTTCAAAACATGTCATGGGTACATCTTAAAGACACCTTTACCTTTTCTGTTTCCAGCCCGTGTTTAGTGGAAGGTTATCAAGTGGCTTTGTTTTAGAAGTCCGTTTATTTCTGGTGGAATTACAGCAGCCTTGGTGTTTCCTAAGTATGGTCACATCAGTTTCTCCCACTGCTGTCTGGTGAAACATTAACAAGATGCTCATGCACACACATAGAAATTGCCTGATTACTTCATTCATTTTTAATGAGCTTGCTACTTAGGCAAGTAGAAATTGGATAACATCATTCTTTCTGGGTGGAATGCCCCTAAATTTGGCTCTCAAGTATTAATCATATAAACTGAGAACATTAAAAAGTCTCTTGCCCACATATTTAAATCTTTGACTACATCATTTCTATCAAAAGTTTTCTTCTCAGAAATTTCTCTTTAATCAATTTTTGTGGCTGAAACATCCACTTCCATTTAGAGTGCTAGCCCTTACAATTTAAGACTTCAGCAGTTGAACCTCATTGTAAAATTCCAACTTGAGGCTCCTGACAAGAAGCATTATATTCACATCAGTTTCTGAAATGTAAAGGCAAGTTGCTGCATGAAATATTAATTTATAACTCCTAGAATCAAGGTAATATCTTTAACTTAATATGTGTGCACACCTAAGTCATCTAAATATATTATTTTTAAATTCTCATCATATGGATTTTGAGCACAGGTTTTCATAAGTATTCCACTAGTTTTGGAGCTATTGAGTAATCTAAGCCCCAAGGTAGCAATGATTATAAAATTATTCAGCTAGAATATTCTTTGCACAGTTGGACACACCTCGGTACAAAGAAGGTTAAATCTCTCCTTAGAGTCAATGAAGAACATTTGGGCCTTTTTCGCCCAGCAACTCAATCTGCCAGTGAAAGACAACAGTGAAAATCAGCAGCAAAGTATTATCATGACTCCTACATAATTCTTAACTGTTATGGATACAAACCAGCCACTATCATGTAGCAAACCATGTAGCAATTGTGTCGATTTCTGGGGGCTCTCAACCAATTCAGTTTGTATTCATGAGTTTAGCCCCTCGTCTTTCTAAAATGAGGCAAAGGAGGCAGTCTACTGAATTGATGAACTCATCAGGAGCAGGAGCTGGATGATTGATACCTGTCAGGGCCCTACTCAACTAGCCACTGTTGCTCTTAGCCCAAAGTAAGCAGTTTGACTGAAAACTTAAGGCAGAAGGTTGCAGTGAGTTCTTTGTGGTGCTACTTTGCAACTTGGCTCTTTGTAAACATGTAGCTAATAGGATTGTCTGGTCACACTGGCCGCTTTGATTATTTGAAGGCTTAAGGATGTGCACTGGTTACAAACTTTCCCTAAATCTCTTGAGGTAGAGGCTCAGAACCCAAATGGAAATAATAGATCTTCTGTGAGTAAGGCTAGAATAGAGCAAACTGCTTGTGCCCCACGCTAAGCCAGATCCCCTGCTCCTCCTCTCTAAGTTGTACTAGGCAGGTGCACACCTGAGGGTTAGCACCACCCAGGGTGGAGCTTCCACCTGTACCGGCTAGTTCTGTGGAAACTTGACAAAAGCTAGTCATCAGAGAGAAGGGAGCCTCAAAGAGAAAATACTTCTATTAGATTTGGCTGTAGGGCATTTTCTTAATTAGCAATTGATGAGGGAGGGCCCAACCCACTGTGTGGTGCCATCCTTAGGCTGGTGGTCCTAGGTTTTATAAGAAAGCAGGCTGAGCAAGCCATGAAGAGCAAGCCAGGAAGCAGCATCCCTCCATGGCCTCTACATGAGCTCCTGCCTGCAGGTTCCTGTCCTATTTGTGTTTCTGTTGTGGATTTCTTCAATGAAGGACTACAATGTAGAAGTGTAAGACAAATAAATCCTTTCCTCCCCAACTTGCTTTTATGGTCATGGTGTTTCATTGCAGCAATAGAAACTCAAACTAAGACACTACCTGAATGCATAAAATACACATGCATGTTAAGAACAGGCTAGCAAGAAAATAGAGACCAATACTCAAGTGATCTTCTAGAATTTCCACCCCAAGATAGAGCCAGCAGACAGAAGGCAGGTTCGTTAATGCACCTATGATCTTGGAAGTCCCTGGTTGATGTTCTACTGCTGGACAGTTCTATGTCAATTTGACACAAGCTAGAGTCATCAGAGAGGAGGAAGCCTCAACTGAGAAAGTGCCTCCATGAGATCCAACTGTAAAGCATTCTCTCTTTTTTTAATTTTTTAATGTTTTATTTAATGCGTGCTAGTTGTTTGCCTACCTGTATCCTGTGTGTGAGGGTATCCGATTCCCTGGAACTGGAGTTATATGAACTGAAGCTATGAACTGCCATGTGGGTGCTGGGAATCGAACCCAGGTCCTTTGGAAGGACAGCCAGTGCTCATAACCGCTGAGCCATCTCTCTAGCCCTACATTCTCTTTGTGAGTGTCTGTTGAGTGACATGGGTGGAGCTGGGGATCCACCCATATCCCCCTCTTCAGTGCTAGGATTACAGGTGAGCACCTCTGTGCCCAGTTCTTCAGATGAGTTCTGGGGCTTGAATTCCAGTCTTCACGCTTACATGCTATCCTAGTTTTATTTCTGTTGCTGTGATAAAACATCCTGGTCAAAAGTAAATTGGGGAGCGGGGAGATGGTTTATTTGGCTTATATGTTTTAGTTGGATTCATCATGAAGGGAAGTTGGGTCAGGAACCTGAAGGCAGGAACTGAAGCTGCAAAGAAATGCTTCTTACTGGCTCACTCTCCATGGCTTGCTCAATCTGGTTTTTATATATATATAACCATAGCACCACCAGCCCAGAGCTGGCATCACCCACAATGGGCTGGGCCATCCCACGTCAATCACTAATTAAGATAATGCCTTACAGATTTACTGAGAGGCATCTGATGCGGGCATTTTCTTGACTGAGGTTCCTCTTCCCAGATGACTCCGGTTCACGTCAAGTGGACCAAAAATACTAACCAGGCGTGTACCAAACACTTTACTGACTGAGCTTTCTCTCTAACCTTTCTGTGGAGTTGTCTAGTACGAGGGAGGAAGGATTGAAGGAAAGAAAAACCCCACGGATGATGATAGATGTCCGGCTTGAGTAATGGAAGTTACATAGTTCATATATGTGGGGGAGACTTGGTAAATGAAGATGTGGACGGGGGATAGCTCAGTGGGTAGTTTTTGTTCAAGTGTAATCTACATTTGGATCCCCCAAACCTACATAATCTGGGTACATTAGCATGCCTGTAATGTCAGCACTCTGTGGAGAAGATCAGAAATGGAGACAGGAGAGTCTCTGGAAGCCTGACAGACAACTAGCTTGGTCCTCACAGGGACAAACAACCAAGAGACCCCGGTTCAAATATGGTAAAGAGCAAGGACCCTCACCCAAAATTGTCCCTTAGCCTCTTCCTGTAAGCCATGTCATGCATGTGCCTGCATACACACAGAAGAACATGCACACAGAGTGCACACACATCCTCTCTTCTTGTATTAGCATTTTAAAACCCAATTTACATGCTAGTCTGTCATTCAGATCTGCCAGAACCTTTTCTGCTTCATGAAGATCATGTTCCAACATAGGGCCTGGCGAAGCATTGAGTTCTCATACCAACCCCAAGGGATCTTCCAAACCAACTTCTTTCTTAGATCTCCATTCCTCAGGCGGGTCAGTGGAGCCTGCCATCAGACATCACCTTTCATGTGTGTAGTTTCCTCATTTACTCATGTGCCTCCTCTATCACCTTCCCGTCCCTAATACCAGTGAGGACCTGAGCCAGTGATGACCAACCATCTCCAACAGCTGCCAAGTCAGTATGTCATGGATAGACTTCTCTCCAGTTGCCTCAAATGAAGCAGCTCTTGTCTCCAGGAGAGAGTTAGATTACTCACTTTCTCCACTGTGAAGTGCAGTGCTCAGAGTGACCCCCGACCTCGACTCCATGACTCACAGACTCACAGACAAGGCTGAGAGAGGCTCTCTTAGGTCTTGTTTAAAGTGCTTTCCTGGACCAGTGAGATGGCTCAGCTAGTAACGGAACCTGCTGCCAAGTCTAATAACACTATGACTTCAATCCCCAAGACCCACAGGGTGGAGGGAGAGGACCAACTTTCACAAACTGTCTTCTGACCTCCACACATATTGCCTACTGGGTATAGTGGCGCACGCCTTTAGTCCCAGCACTTGGGAGGCAGAGGCAGGCAGATCTCTTGAGTTTCAAGAGAGCCAGGGCTACGTAGTGAGACCCTGTCTTAAAAAACAAAATAAGAGAATAAAAACCCCAAAACAACATAAAACAAAAAGGTCCTTCTGTTTGATTGGTTTCCTAGGGATTACTAAAGAGCACCGGCACGCTGTGCCGTGGGTTTTCCTTCTCTCTGTATTACAGGGGTGTCAGAAATCACATGTGCCTCGCTCTCTCCTCCTGTCCGTCAGTCTTCCCATGGGTTCCAAGGTTTGGGGTGCTGGAAAGAAATATTTCACACAGATCTAATATGGACTCTTGCTTCTGTCCTGCACCAGGCATGAGGAGAAGCAGTGCATGCTTACAGTTCACCCCCCCCTTCCTCCCAGACTTTCCGTCGACCCAGAAGCCAGCACAGCAAACAGCGTCCGTGTGTCCTTCTCTTCTAAGTCCTCCTTTAAGCAGGCAAGTTCTTTGGGGGCAGATAGCTGGGCCTGGGCTGTGAGTCATAAAGCTAACTGCACAGGCCACACAACTGCAGTCACAGCCTGCTCACTCTCCTGTCTAGTTCCTTCTGCGTTCCAAGGTTTCGGTATGTTCTGTAGCTAGGCTGAGGGCATCCCTGTGTCATATGTGGACCTCATCACTGAGGAGGTGTGCCCCTCCACACCACAAACCTCACCATCCACGGCTGAGGTGATGCCACTTCTCCCAAATTCATTTGTGGTTTTGTTGTGCTCCAGTTTGGCATTGCTTTCCTGAGGCAATGTTAACAGGCATCTGCTCTCCTCAGACAAGGGCACCAATGGCAGATCAAAGTGACCGCTTAAATTATTGGAGCTCCTGCAGCTTAGGTGCAGTTCCACCCCCACCAACCCTCAACTACACTACCCAAGGAAGGAAGGAGCCTCATGCCCCTGCCTCATGAGCCCTCCCTCTTCCCCAAGGGGATGTGTGACCAGATCTTGTGATGGTTACATGTGGTAACCATAACTGTTTGTCTTCAAGATGGCAGTAACCATGCCATGCCTAGCCTCGAGGACAGAGTTCTACAAGAGGAGGCTCACCAAGTGGTAGAGAGTAGTTCTCTCTCTCTCTCTCTCTCTCTCTCTCTCTCTCTCTCTCTCTGCTGCTGCTGCTGCTGCTCTGGACATTGTCCTCCAAGACAAACTATAGGATGTGACAGTTTCCCCAGCACTCAACCCTCATGGCCGCCCTCCCTTTCAGCTTCTCTCTCTTGCCACCTATGTTACGATCAAAGACTTTACTATTTATTAATCAATCACAAAGGGAAAATACAAACATATTGAACCTAGCATATTGATTTCTTGTTTCTTTTCTCATTCGACCATGGTAACTAGAAATAGGAATGGGTTCTATGCTCTGAGATTTTAATATTCTAAAGGTATTCTCTGCTGTTTGCGTAGTGAAGCCTCATCCTCTAGATGGTGGCCAGAGGTGAGTCCTATGAACCCTCATGACTGGGATTAACATCTTCATAAAAGAGGTCCAAGGGAGCCTGTTCATGTGAGGGCACAGAAACTGGTCTATATCCAGTAAGTTCTGAGTCTGCTGATGCTTTGGCCTTACACTCCACAGGCCCAAGAACTGCAAGCCCAATTTCATTTTGTTTATACATTGCCTAGTCTGAGGTATTTTGTTACATTGGCCCAGATATACCAGGGGTAGGGCTTCACGTCACTGTTAGCAAATCCTCCTCCTCACGAGTTCCGTTGGGATCTCACCCCAGGTAGGATATACCGCAGTGTGGAACCGTTTGACCACGTCTTCTTAAGGTTATGTATGAGCTTTCTAGAGCTGCTCTAATGAATTGCCACAAACCAGGCACTCTGGAGAAGAGAAGTTCAAACTGTGGTGTCAGAAGCTGTGTCCCTCCGGGGTCTTTAGGGGAGGACTCTTCATTGCCTCTTCTAGTTTCTGGCAGCTCTAGCTGTTTCCTGGGTTGTGACATCACTTCACTCTTGTTTCTGTGTTCACATGGCATCTCCTCTCAACATCTTTGTGTCCAAATTTCTCACTTTTTATAGGGACACATATCAGATTGTGAGCCCGCCTTGTACAAATGTGACTTAATTTTAGCTTGACTAACTTCTTGGATGACTGGACTTACAAAGAGGAGGGAGACTACAACTTGGGGGGTATATAGAGACTTTGTTTAGGAGGGATACAGTCCAACCCATAGTAGTGAGAAGTTTGCACTTCCTGTAATTACTGACCACGTGACAGCTATCATCACAATATCTCTACCTATCGTCCATGATGGATCACTGTGGACCTGTTCCATTTGGAAATCTGTTCTATAGCAGCCTTAGATACTTCTTGGGGTCCCAGAGGTGATGGATTTGTGTAGTTTGCCTCACACCATGACACAGCCACGATGCTTGCTTACACATTTTCAATATTAAAAATGATCACAAGACCTCTAGGAGATATGTGTTCACATGAGTCAGGCATATTCCCCACACAGACAAGGAACATGGGCAGCCAGGTGTATTGGGCAGCTGATGGAGAGAGGGCAAGAAGCTGGAGCGACGGGGATGGGTAGCATCTGATAGCTTGGCCAGTCAGTGGCAGCTCCTAAGAAGGCTTTCAGATGGGCCTCCGCTCGTGCTCAGCAATACATGGCTCTGTTGGTTTACGTCTGACAAAAAATCCCCCAGGTCCATTCTGTAGATATGTGTTTGTGTCTTTTGTCTGGCACATCCATTCTTGCTGCCCAAGAAGCCATTTGGGCACTTGGAGTATTCGCTAATCTCTCCTCTGATCCATTAGGAATTCACCTACCGATTAATCTGAGATCAACTTCATTCCTGAGGCTCAAAGGCCAGTGACACGGCTGTCACATTAAAAGGTTAAAAGTGTCCCCTCCTCCCAAAGAGAGGCAGTGGTACAGAGAGAAAAGGAAGGTGGACATGCCAGACCTGAGGACACCATCTTTTAGCAACGCTCGGTAGTCATGTGAGCCCACAGGGAAAGGCCTTATGGAAATGGAAGACTTGGAGCGGGGGACCCAGGAGCGGCCAGGGGGACTGAAGGTCAATGGGGAAGGGTCGATTTCCCTCAGGTCCCGTTCTGACAGCACTGTCCGCCAGCAGCAGAACCCGACATGATGACAATGATTTCTTCTGCACATGTATGTGTGGTGCCTGCATGTGAGCATACATGTTTTCAAATATGCAGACACGCATGTGCATGCATGCCTGTGTGTGTATGGAGGTCAGAGGTCAATGCCAATTGCTGTCTATTTTATGTTCTGAGGTAGGCCCTCTCTCACTTGGATCCAGAGCTTGCCTATTCAATGAGTGTAGTTAGCCAGCTCGCTCTGGTGGTCCGTGTCTTTACCCACTCAGTGTGGGTATTGGGATCTGAACTCAGGCCCTCGTGTCTGTGCAGTGAATGCTTCACCCATTAAGTTTTCTCCAAAGCTTCCTTCCTGAAGCTAGGCTCAGTTTGAGGCAATTTTTAATGGCAAAGGGCTCAGTGTCTCACCAATCCTGTTGGCCTGTGGTTCCCCCATAAGGCAATATTTGAATAGGTAGTGAAATTAGGTGAGCATTGGCCAACATGTCACCTGCATTTTCCAACAGTCTTTTCATTTAAACTAGTACTGCAGAATCTGCAATAAACACACATATATGTACTACATATATGTACAGATTCAGAACTCAAATGGAAGGATCGTTAGACTCTACAAGCCCTCAAAAAGAGAACAGCTGCCTTAATGATTTACCCCGGCCAGGCCGCGGTATCTAGATTCCTGCCCCCACTTTCTTTTCTTTTCTTTTCTTTTTTTTGGTTTTTCGAGACAGGGTTTCTCTGTGTAGCCCTGGCTGTCCTGGAACTCACTCCATAGACCAGGCTGGCCTTGAACTCAGAAAACCTCCTGCCTCTGCCTCCCAAGTGCTGGGATTAAAGGCGTGCACCACCACTGCCCAGCTGCCCCCACTTTCTTTAAATTCAATGAGTGAAAATGAGTCTTACACCAGTCTTCTCAGGAATTTGCTTGAAGGTGAACTGGAGATCACCTTAATAACTATCAAAACCACAGCAGACTGCCAAACCTGGAAAAAACGTTTCCCCCGGTCTTTCTTTGAAAGTGCGTCTTTGGGGGAACTTTAACCTCTCTCTGACTCCTAATTAGCTTTTCTTCAATGGCAGAGGTTCAGAGGAGGCGGAAACAGCAGCAGAGGTTGCCTGGGGCACAGGTTACAAGAATAATGGGATCCCTTTCATCCTGTCCTCTGAGGTGATTCTAGGGATTAATTCGGTTGTCTTTAAAGCATTACTTAGATCCAGGCCTCCCTAAGAAGTTACGGATGTGTACAATGGGCACAATTCCCGAGGATGCTGGTCAGTGTATTCTTGCCCAGGCATCTCCACACACAGATTTGTTTTATGTCAAATTTCATATGATGAGTTATTCCTCCCCAGACTCTTCCTAGTCTGTCTGCTATAGACCCACTCGTCTCTGAAGGTGGCACCTTCTGGAGTCAAGCATTCATCGATCAGGTGGGGCCATCTGAAGTAGAAAAATAATCTTCAGTTCATTGGACAGCGATAAGAGAGTGACTGGCAGGAGACTGGTCTCAGAAGATCCCGTTCCGAAGAGACTTCTTGTGGATTTTCTCATTACTGAAATATCCACTCAAGTGGGTTCCTTAAAAATGACAGTTCAGTCTTTCCTCAAAGATGAGGTTATTCTTTGATTCAATCAACAACCATTCACACAGTGTCTGCTCTGGACCAGGAAGAAGTTGGCTTCAAGTGTAATTTTTATCTTTTGTAGAGTTGACATTCTAGTCAGAAAGATGAATAAAATAAGAACCATGACAGAATTCTTCTTCCCAGGAGTGATAAAGTTGTGTGTTTGTTTATGTGCTTGGCTAATGGGTGTTTAGTTATTGGTTGATTGATGGCTCGGTTGTTTGGGGGTGATTAAGGGCCTTAACATGTTACTCAAGCTGGCCTCAACCTCCTGGGCTTGAGTGATCTTCTATAGCAGCCCCTTGAGCAACTGGGACTTCAAGTGTGTACTTGGCAGTCAAGGAGATTTTATATTAGGCCACCCTGATAACACTGAACTAAAATAGAAACATGAACACAGCCACGAGGAAGAATGAAGGAAGAACTCTTCTCACAGAAAGGCCACTGAAAACAAGTCTCAGGACCAGGAAGAGGTGGGGAAACAGAAGTGAAATTTTTAGAACATAAGGGAGCCAGCATGCCTGCCTGAGGGTGAGAGGAGACTAGAGAATCGGGCGGGCAGGCAGCTGGTGGGGACCTGCCTGGAAGGCTATGGTCAAGAGTTTCTCCAGGTTATGAGGAGGAGCCGCTGAGGTGCATCAGTCTCAAGTCAGGTGAGGATGCTGTTCAACAGGTCTGAATATCTAAGGCAACCTTTGTCCTTACTTAATTGTAAAGTTTAGAGTGATCTCCCGTGGGGTTCGTCTTCAGCTTGGCTTTTGTTCTGGTTTCTTTTCTGTTGCTGTGATAAACACACTCTGGTCAAAAGCAACTTGTAAGAGAAAAACATTTAGTTGGCATATAATTCCAGGTCACAAGCCCATCATAGAAAGGCAACATGGAGGAAACTCAACTAGGGGTTCAAAGGCAGAGACCACAGAGGGGTGCCGCTGGTATAGCCTAAGATCACGTGCTGAGGGATGGTACCCACAGTGACCCGGCCCTCCCACTGTCAACTAACAAATAAGAGTTCCTCCACTGTCCACAGGCCTGTGTGGTGTGTGTGTGTGTGTGTGTGTGTGTGTGTGTGTGTGTGTCTAAGCTAGGCTCTCCTCCTAGATGACTCCAGGTTGTGTCAAGTTGACAAAGCTCATAAGGCTAGTGCTGTGGCAGCTCACACTGGGCATGATTATCCACCTTAGAGACTATGACTCTGGAGATGCTTCTCAAGTGTCTGTTGACTAACTTCTGTTGTCAAGGCAACAACAGAATGGCTGGAGAACCAATGGTCATGCTTGTGATGGTTTTGTCATCTGATTAATACATTTAACATCAAAATTCAAAGGACACCTATACCTTAATATTTCACTGGGGATTTTTTTGGGCCTACAGGGATGTCTTCCTGATCTCTTATTGTTTGTAATAAACTGTAGTTTTCTATTTATCTACTCTTTTAGCATTTAAAAAATGATTTGAGTGTGTATATATGTGTGTGTATATGTGTGTGATGTATGTGTGTGTGTGTGATGTGTATGTGTGTATGATGTATATGTGTGAACAGATGTGTGTATGTATGTGTGTGTGTGAGTGAGTGAGAGAGAGAGAGAGAGAGAGAAGAAGAGAGAGGAAGAGAGAGAGAGAGGAAGAAAGAGAGAGCCTACAGAGGCCACAAATGATTTTGGATCCCCTGGAACTAGAGCCAGAGGCAGCTGTGAGCTGACTCACAGGGATGGATGCTGGGAATTCAACTGGAGCCTAGCACAAGAGTAACAAATGCTCTCAGTCACTGAGCCATCTCTCCAGCCTATGTTACTGTATTTAAAATTAACTAAATGTTTAAGATGCTTTCTCCTATTCTTTAAGATGCAAATCAATGTTTGGGCGTGTTTCTTTTTTCTTGTTCTTTTTTCTATGTTTGAGTCATACTCTTAGTTTCTTAGGTGATGTGGTTGTTCTTATCTCTTGGGATTTCCTTTTTTGCTGCTTTTTAAATCCTTCTAAATTCTTCCTTAACATTTTAGGCTTGTGACTGAGGTAAGTTCGAGCTTCTGGTGCTCCTGGCTGTTCTGCTGTCTCTTTAGAGGTCACTGTTAGTAGCTTTCTTTCTTCACTTTGAGTCTGCAGATTGGTACCAAGTCTACATTTATACTTGTAACTTTCTAACTCTGAATTGGGAATTTTAGGATTTGATACCTTGTGTGGTTACTTAAGCTTCCTTCTTACTTATTTGGCTCACCGAGTATGATTTTGTTATCTGAAAATTAAGGAATATTACTGAAACAATTTTAAGACAGATTTTGATGCCTCAGTAACTTTCATCAATGCGGCAAATTGTCACTGGGTAAAATAACTTCAAGAAGTAACTTGGTATTTAGTGGGATCGTTGTTAGAGCATCCACCAAGAAATGATTGAATTCTATTATTGAAAAAGAAAGCCTGACACAAGAAGGAAAATGTGTATCCAACTCTGTAGTGAGAATTTTGGTTTCTTTAAAAACCACAGAAATATTATGGGAATTTGTTTCCGTTTTAATCCCAGGTGTGGGATATGAGGCTGCTTCACAGCAGGTGATTGTGATTTGCCCCATGCTCTGGCAGAGGCATGGTTTTGCCAGCTGCAGATGATTTCTGTCATTGTGTAACCTGTAGAATTCTGGGGACTTTTCAGAGGATGTATAAATGTTAGGGACCTCCAGAGGGGTTGTGTTTACTGTTGGTGGCTTGTGGGTTAGTTACTGTTGACCAAGGTTTGCTGAGTAGTCATGTGCAAAGAAGAAACAAAGAGAAGAAAGTAGGTATCCTGACAGCAAAAGTCAAACTTGCCCCCAAGGAGCTCGACGCCCCAATCAGCAGGCAGGATTCTAACAATAATGTCACCTCCTTTCCCTCTAGCCTTCTTTCTCTCTACCTAGTGCTAGGGGGTGGAAAGGGTGGAAGGGAGAAGAACCCACAAAGTAGCCAAAGAACAACCACAATACAAACCTACTACATTTGATAAAGGCACACCTCTGCTTACAAGTTTGGGCTGGCACTTCCGAGAGATTCCAATTGTTGGCGTTTCTTCTAGGCTCCGCCCCACAGTTACCTGGCAACAGCCAGGTGTTCCTGACTCACTATAAAACTATAAAAGGGGCTGGGTGCCCCTCCTCCCTCTCTAGCTCTCTTGCCTCTCAGTCCCTTCTCTTCTCATTCCCCATTCCCCTTCCCCATCTCTCTCCCCATGTTCATGGCCAGCTCTCTCTCTCTCTGTCTCCCTCTCCCTCTCCCTCCCCCTCAACTCCCCTCCCCATGCCCTAAATAAACTCTATTCTATACTATACCCATCCTGTGGCTAGTAACCGAGCTTCTACCAAACATATCCCTGGCTTCCTCTTTTTTATAAAACACAACACCAATAATTAGAGCTACAGAAAAATCTCAAAGTCTATTCAGCCTGGACAAAGTCTCTATGTCCAGTTCGAGCAAATGTATAAAATGTCTGTTTTCTGCTCCCAGGGAAGACTCTCCTTCCAAACAGCCATGATAACCTTCCTCTAGAATGAATTACTAAGGCTCAAGACTTGTTACAGTACAAAGACACGTGAGTTCATTAGACCTTTCCATTTAATCTCGTCCTGATTGTTTTTTCTCTACAGAAGTAGCCGGATGATTATCCAGAATGTTGATACAGTTGTGGGACGTATTTTATGACTGAAAAGTAATTTAAAAACCCATTCCCTTCACGCTTCACTCTAAGGGACATTTGCTGTGTGGTGTTCTAAGATGTGGTCAAGGGGAAGACTCTTTCCTTGGCATCGCTCTCTCCAGCTGGGGCTTGGCTCCTCTCAAGCTTTGCTGTCAGGAGCATGGCAAAGGCCTTTGGTATGCCTCTGCTCCCCACTCCCATGCCTGCTGTGAGCAAAGTTAAAATTGGATTCTGAATTTCTTATCTTAAATTCTTGCCCAATCTTTTCTCACCCCTGTTTGTATTGTATGTTTCTGCACAAATATAAATTTAATGAATATTGTTAGCATTTTGTCTAGGCTCTGCCCCACAGTTCCCTGGCAACAGCCAGGTATGCCTGACTCACTATAAAACGGCCCCCTTGCTCTCTTCCCTGCTTGCTCTCGCTCTCTGCCTTTCTCTGTCTCTACTACCCTCTCACCTCCCTTCCCCATGCCCTTAATAAACTATTCTATACTATACCCAGCCTAGTACCTCATGGGGAAGGAACGCCACAACACGGGCCAGTGGAGGCACCCCTCCCCACACACCTTAATGCACATCTACCAAACATACTCCTTCTCTATTTTTATAAAATACAACAAATAGATCATTAAAAAAAAAAAAAAAAGGAATCCACTCTGCAAAACCCACTTGAGGTTTTAGCTCTTTCTCACCCACAATGAAATAGATTACAATTTACTTGAATTAGGAAACACACTATTTCCTTTAAATGAATGACTTTGATTTTTTTTTTCCTATGTTGCTATTACAATCTCAAAGGTAATATGGATTTTGTGTGTGTTTGGTTATTGAGACAGGGTTTCTTATTTTCTAGCCGCTAAGTCATCCAGGCTGGCCTCAAATTCCAGGTGATCCTCCTGCCTCAGCCTCTCCTGGTGCTAGGACTGTAGACATGACCCGTACCTGAAATGAGTAGCTTTCGATTTAATAATAAATGAGTGCATTTGGTTCATTGTGAGGCCTTACGTAAGAATGAGGATGTGGGGCCTCAGTTTCCCCAGCTGTAGAAACTGGACATTTGCCCACAGCTGGCAGGATTAAAATGAGAACACAACAGGTCAAAGGTTGAAAGAACACAATACTCTAGATTATTCCAAGCTGAGGTGTGCTTGCTAGTGTTACAAACTCCATCTTCTATTCCCCCAAAAGTCTGATTAATCCCTTGCACATCTTAGTGTATGAGAAGTGGCCTCTATTAGAGAAGGTGCTGCCGCGGGCCAGGGGCCACCGCCAGCGTGAGTTCTGGATCCAGCAGGATGTGTAGAGTAAATGGACACAGTCTAGGTGGTGGGCACTGGGAGAAGTCCTTGAAGCAGAACCCCCGAACCTCGATGATTATTATTTTACCACGTCGTTCTTTAAAGTCATTTTGGGAGATGGCTGTGTGCTTTCTTCTACTTTATTAAATCTAAAAAAACGTCGTGAAGACAAACCATCAACAGTGCAGGGTTAGCAGGGGGAAGCTGAGGACAGCCTCTCAGCGTTTGATCATGAAAACAAAACTAAGACAAAACCAGTCCCCTCCCACGCCCCACCCGCACGAGATTAACCATTGTGTCTGCTCACAATAGTCAAGCAGCTGTGGGCATGAATTAGGAAGCAGAGAATAGCAGGCGCCCGGGACACTGGTCCACATTGGCAGCTCTAGAAATGTGGCTGAAGTCAACGCAATTAAGATACTGACACTATTTTTTTTATTATTAACAAAGGAACGAGGCTAAAGCTCTCCCTGCTCCAGATTAAAGAGAGAGAGAGAGGCAGGATAAGTTCACGTGTCCTGTCCACTCCCAATACCCAGCCCAGGCCGCTCTCTGGCTTTGCACATGTCACAGGTCATTCACTGCAGGACCGTAATGGCTCACGGACACAGAGGAAGGGTTGCAACTGCTTCACTCCCAGAAACCCAGTTGGCCATCTCCCCTCCTCTCAACCCGGTCCCATGAAGCATGCTGCCCCACTACCAACCCTTAGCAGGAATTTATTACCGACAGTTATCAGGCCTCTCTCCTTGTTTGACCTAATAAGGTAACCCCCACCCCACCTCCAGCTCCCTAGTATGCAAATGAAGTGACTTCCAGCACCCTTGCTCTGACCAATGGTACATGGCTACAGAAACCTTGCCTCAGACACCCTGCCCATTCCCAGGGGCATAAATACCCCCTCACCCTTCCGGTAAACGGAACTAGTTCTCAGAAGCTGTTCCAGGGATTTTACCCATGTACTCACCGCCAATCAAGGCATTGCCCCCACCCACTCTGGCTATGGCGGGCTACCCGGAGGGGGAGAGGAGGATGGGGAGCTGCAATTCCTTATCCTTAGTCCACACGCGCGCGGACACACACACACACACACACACACACACACACACACACGGTCTATTTATTCTCTTTGACTCTTTTCTCTCCCTGACCCCTTTCTCCCTCCCCCTTCCCGTTCCTCCCTCTCTTCACGTGTTCCTGGCCGGCCTCGCCTGACTTCTTTTCCTCCTCCTCCTCCTCCTCCTCCTCCTCCTCCCCTCCTCCCCTACCCCTCCTCCTCTCTCCTCCTCCCCCCCTCCTCCCCTCCTCTTCCTTCTCTCTCTCTTTCTCTCTCGCTCTCTCTCCTTCCTAAAGCCCCTCCCCATGCCCTAAATAAACTCTATTCCATACTATATCTGTCCTAAGGCTGATACCTCAGGGGAAAGGGATGCCTCAGCATGGGCCCACCAAGGCACCCTTCCCACCACACCATACCTGGCTCTTGGCTCTTTTTCTTTTTATAAAACACAATGAAAAATAACCTATCCCACGGTTTTCAAGAAATTCCTATATCATTAAAATGGAACTAATCTTCTTGTACCTGCCTTAGTGTCAGTGTGGTGTCTGGCACACAGAAACACCCAGCATTTGTTGAATGAAGACCTTGGGTCCATTCTCTATTATCATTGAAAGACCTGTCCAAGAATGACCTTCAAGGTGACCTCAACTTTACAGAGAGTGCAGTTAACTGATTTACTGCAATAATGCTAAACTAACATTTTGATTTGTTGGAAGAATCAGTTCCAGTTTATCATAAAACCCTAGGGCTGGGAGATAATGCAGTCAAGTAGAGTGTTTGCTTGCAAGCACAAGGATCAGAGTTCAAATCCCTACAACCATGTAACGAATCACACATGGTAGTGCATGCCAATAGTCTCAGCACTGGGGGGTGAGGGGAAACAGGAAGATTACTGGCCAGCCATTCTGAACATTTGGCGAGGCTGCAGCTCCAGGAGAAAAATCTCAAAACACTAAGCTGGAGAGCAATAGAGAAAGATGCCTCCACAGACCCATGCATGGTACAGGCACCAACACCTACACACATGCACACACACATGTACACACACATGTACATGCATATACACATGCACACATGCATATGTAGACACATGCATATACACATGTACATGCATATACACATGCACACATGCACATGTAGACACATATACGCATGTACACACACATGCACATGCATGCACACAGAGAGACACACATGTACACTACGCATACACACAAATAAAAGTGTAAAAACTATTTTTAAAAATGAGAAATGGTCATTTTAGGTGTGCGTGGTGGGGAGGAGAACAAGGTCCATGGACCCTCGACACATATTTATCTTTTTAACACTTCAGTATCTCTTCTCCCTCCATCTTTCCCCACTGTCTCTTAAGATTGCACAATGCGGTTTTATAGTTAGCTTTCCCATATATTTTGAAAACCTTTGTTCCTCATTGTATGATCTTTGAAAACAGAATTGTGTTTGCATGTGTGTATATATGAGTGTGAGTTTATGTCAACCTCAGATGGCATTTCTCATCTTTTGAGACAGAGCCTCTTCTGGACCTGGAACACATTGGTCAGGCTTGGCTTGCTGACCAGCATGTTCCAGGGTTGGACCTATCTCCATTTCCCTAGCAGTGGGATGACAAATGTGCACCACATGCACACATGCGTGTGCATACTCTTTTTTTTTTTTTTAATGGATTATGATGATAAAGGTCAGGTCTTTGTGCTTAAAGGGCAAGCACTTTACTGACTGGGCTAAAAATATTTCACTAACTGAATTATCTTCCCAGGCTCAGAAAGTATATTTTAATCTTTAAACGTCAGTACATTTATTTATGTTTGCATGCAAGTGTGTGCACATGTATGTGCACATGTGTGTGCACATGTACAAATGTGCCACAGCATGCATGTACAGCTCAGAGAACAATTACAGGAGTCAGTTCTCTCCTTCTACCATGTGGTTCTTGGGGACCCAACTCAGGTTGTCAGGCTTGGACTGAGACATCCTGACAGTACCAAAATAGAACTTTTAGTGAATGTATGTCACCTAGTAGAATGTTTGTGTATGTGTATGTGTTGACCCTTCAGTGTACATAGACAAGTAGACACTCATGTGCCTAAATCATGTGCCTTAGAGAAAAGGATACACACACTGTTTTGCTTACTACAGTAAGGAGAGTGATGCAGATCTCACTGAACTGGGGAGGCATGGAATCCAAGATTGGCAGAACTTCAGAAGCACGTGTAGATTGATACCAACTCTAGACCTGCTATTACTTCAGAGGAACTGTTATTAATTGGTATTTCAGACTGACTTCATTTCTGATTGGTTGGTTTTCATTCAGACTGTTTACTTGTTGGCTTTCATACAGACTGTTGATGATTGGTTGGTTTTCATGAAGACTGTTGATGACTGGTTGGTTTTCATGAAGACTGTTGATGATTGGTTGGTTTTCATGCAGATTGTTGATTGGTTGGTTGACTATCACATTGCTGTTTGGCTGACTTGCCAGAATGTGTTCATTCAAACAACTTGCTCTGACGGATAGGAAGAGTTAAAAGCCCATCTGGAGTGGTACTTGTTACCATGGTTACAGAACAACCAATCTTTTCCTAGAAATACGAAATTTTTACTTTCAATATAATCATTGATCTAACTATTCTCTCCCTTTCTGAAAGTCAGATTATTTACAAATTTTCCAGTTTTACTTGCTCAGCTCTACTGAGCACTCCAACAAAGTTTCACGTATGTCTTTATTCTCCAAGGGAAGAGTTGAGACGGGTGGGGGCGATTCAACAGATGGGTTTAAAGAATCCAAAAAGCAATACAGGTTTGTTACAGAACATTTGGGAAACATATAAATAAAATGGAGAAAATGAAGACCATTTATAATCCACTCCCCTCCACAGCTCACAGTGTCAGCTCAATGTTTGCGCTTCTGTGAGCCATACAAAGAAGCACACGAGGAGACTACATTCGTAGTTGTTTCTTCACTAATTGCTGTGCCTCTTTCCCTGATGTCACACAGTATGGCGGAATGTCTGGAGAGCCTGTGTACTCTGCTTGTACAGAACGTTAGTGTTTACCTGACTTTCTACTGTCCTTAGACCTAGGTCTCTGTTCTTTTGTTCAACCTGTCCATGTTCCTGCCTTCCGTCTTTCCTATCATTTCCGTATTGTCACTATTTTTATTTTTAACATCTTTGTTTTTATAAATAATTACACAAACGATGCATATATCTGCTCCTAAGTAGATGTACTATCTTAGGGTGAATTTATAGACACTGGATTTCTCACCAAGCCACGGGGCAAAGTTTTGAGGAACTTTGACAATTTTGCAAAGCAGTCTCCAGGAAGATTTTGCTTTTGTAAGTTATTCTATTTACGCTACCTGTCTTCTGCATCCTCACATAGACTTTGTTTCTTATTCTTTCTGCCTACTGCCAAGTTTATTGAAAGAAATGATGTAGTCTCGTCTCAACTTGTATTTTACTGAGTAGAGAGCTGAAAATTATTGCCCAATTTTGGTAATAGTCTTCTTCTATCAACTTTGTGGTCATGAACTATGTTCTTGCTCTGTAGATTGGCTTCCAATTGTCATATGTTTGTTGAAATACTTTATATAGACCGGCTTTATGCTGTCGTAGCTCAGGTTTTGATTATTTGATTAAAATATTATTTTTACTTACCATCTACCATGAAAATCTTCACACTTTCTAAGCTTTTATTTTTTTTTTCTTTCTAAGCTTTTAGATTCTATGCACAATGCCAGATGGGATAGTATAATGCGGGTCCCTGATATGTGGCTCACTTTACCACGGTCTACCTACGGTCTTCTATACTCCCCCCTCCTCTTGCAGTGAGGTTTATTCTAAAAATGCCAACCACCACACAATCTCTCCAGTAGAGGGCATGGTGGAGCATCGGGGGTTTTTTCTATTGCTATTTACTCTGACCAGAACATTCTTTTCTGTCTCCATATCGCCAAACTGGGCAGTTCTTGTGGTGGTTTCAATGAGATGTTCCCTACAGTCTTAGACATTTGAATACTTGTGTCCCTGGATGGCAGTGCTTTTGGGGAGGCTGAGAAGGCCTTGTCAGAGAGGTTTGTCACCGGAAGCCTGCTAGGGTTTACAGACTTGTGCTGTGCCATTTCAAGTTTGCTCTCTCCACTCTGTCTTTGCAGTTCAAGATGCTGGTGCTCAGCTTCTGCTTCGCCTTCCACGCTTGCAGCTTACAGCCATCTTCCTTGCCATGGAAAGACCCTTACCCCTTTGGAACCACTGGCCCAAATCCACTGTCTGTCTTGTAAATTGTCTTGGACAGTGTTTTATCACAGCTACAGAAAGTAACAATAATATTCCTGATCTCCCTTGAGCATCACTGTAGATTTCCCATCTTCTGAGGACCCCCCCCCCCCCCCAAAAATGTAGAGGAGGTATTCTGTTGTTCCTGTCTTTTGTGATCTCCCCTGCTTACTCCTGTGACAGCAGACACCAGGCAGGAAAAGTGGCATGCATGAAAAGCCCTCTGCAGACCTTTGTCTCCCAGCCTCCTTTGGGACATATGTATATCTGCTCAGCATCTTCCGACACAAATTCCACAGTCTGGGTGGGGTGGGGGTTAACAAAACTTTGTAAATGTAGATAGCAGGTTCAAAGAGGAAATCCTCCTTATAAGCCAAGGAAGACTGGCTAAGCTGGAGATGAAAACTCGGCTTACAGGAGGACAAGATAAGGAAGGGAAGGAATAAATGTCCCTTTAACAATGGCATAGGTATTTCTGTCCCCACAAAGTGCAGCCCCCAGGCAGAAGTTCTAAGGCTTTCAGTGCAGGGCCTGTCTGCTTGGCTTTCTTCCAAGGAAATCTAATGCTTCTGTTTCCTCCTCTTGGTGTTACCCTCTAGACTGTGGTGGAGACTGCAAACTTGCCTATCCTATCACACAGGGCACCCCAGTAAGCTGCCCAAGTTCCTTTCTGTATCTGTTTAAAATATTTCCTCTCTCCCTCTCCCTTCCCTCTCCCCCTCCCTCCCCCCTTTCTTTCTCTGCCACGTATGTGAAACGTGCCCTAAGCGGCCAGAAAAGGGTGTTGATTCCCTGCAGCTGGAAATACGGGCACTTGCCTATACCGCACATGGGTGCTAAGACCCAAACTCAGGTCCTGTGGAAAGGCAGCAGATCCTCCTCACCCCAGCACCTCCTCTCTACCTCCCTACCATGTGCACCCCGCACCCCTCGTCCATTTCTAAAGTTCTTTATCTAGAAGACCAGGAACTGACAAGAGCGCTGTGTCCTCCAGTGACACTACCACGTGCCTACCTCACTCCTGCAGTGACTCTCGTGGTCCGCAGGTATGGTCTTCCCTCTGAGCCCTCCCACACCTCCTGTCCGTCAGTGTCCTCCGCAGTGTACAGCAGCACCTACAGTGTCTGTCTTCTCAGCTGTGTCCTCTGTTGTGTTTATAAAAAGATAAGGAGAGGACGAATATGTTGTGGTGGAGGTGTGGTGAGGTATGGGGAAGAGGGTGCCTCCTAGGACTCATGCTGTCGTGTGCCGAGGGACCAGCCACAGGACATATAGTTTATTTAGGGCATGGGGAGGAGAGTTCACAGGGTAGTAGAGACCGAGAAAGACAGAGGAAGAGCAGAGGAGTAGAGAAGTAGAGACAGACCATGAGCACGTGGGGGGAAGAGAGGGGGAAAGGGATGAGAGGAGGGAGGGAGAGGGAGGAAGAGGGAGGGAGAGAGGGAGAGGGGGAGGGGGAGAGGGAGAGGGGGAGGGGGAGAGGGGAGGGGGAGAGGGAGGGGGGAGAGAGAGAGAGGCGGAGGGGGCAAGCAGCCCCTTTTATAGTGAGTCAGGCACACCTGGCTGTTGCCAGGTAACAGTGGGGTGGAGCTTAGACAGAATGCTAACATCCTCCTCCTCGGGAAACAGGGGAGTTTGGTTTGTTTGTTTGTTTGTTTTGCCACACAGGCAAGCAGCCTGTGCCCACCAGGCACTCCCGTCCCTGCTCCGTGAGGATGAGACATGCTGGGGACGGATTCTGCTCAGGCTTTTTTGGCAGCATCTGCTTGAGGCTGCTGCTTCCCCAGCTCTGGATGAGCTTGCCTGCTGCTGTTCTGAAAACGCCCAGGAGCCTCACTGTGGTCTTCTGGCCAGCGGCCAACCACAGGGCACTGGCAGGCAGCGCTGATTTGGGTCAGTGAGTCCTAGCTTTTGACTCCATGCACAGGCCCTTTAAACAGGAAAACACAGCATCAGCCTCTCAGGAAACCAAAGCCAGTCGTAAATGATCAAAACTCACAGTGTCACAAGAGCAGTTTAATGAACAGGACTTGATCAGCTTGGAAATGGATTGGCCGCTTGGGTTTGTAAATAAACAAATAGAGCAGGCCATGTTTGGGTTTTTCTAAGGAGAGATGGGGGGGGTGGAGAGAGGGGGAAAGAGGGAGGGAGAGAGGGGGAGGGAGAGGGAGAGGGGAGCGCTGAGCTTTATGATGTCCTAGAATGGGCTTTTGGGGAGAAAGGCTGGGTAATCAACCTTGAAATGTGGAGATCTTCCTGCTTCTCCCGCCAGGCTCTACAGGCTGCAAGCCACCCGTCAGAGTGAATGAGTGACTCCATAAACCTGGCCTCTGTGGCTAAACAGCTGGGGCAAAGCATTCTGAAACTCCTTAGAGCCCAGCAGGCTTCCCTAAAATATTTACAGTAAAGCAGTAGAGTGACAAGCCCGGGCTTGGAAATTTTGGATGAAAGCTAAGAAAGAAGCTACAACGGGGCCAGCTGGATCATGTCTAGTAAATCTCCTGGTGTTTCAGAATTCCCTTTATCTGCACCCAGCAAGCAGGGGTAGATAGTGAGGAGGTGAGACACCTGGCCACTGGCAGAGTGGCACAGCTGGGGATGTGTTTCAAATGCTGCTCCAGGCTACAGCTCTCCCCTGGGGTGGGAGCTGGCTTTCAGAAGGCTCTCCAGGAAAACTTGCTCTAGCATCTCATGTGTCTAGAAGGGTCTATAAATCAAAGGCGAACAATGGGAATCAGCTGAAGGAAACAATTCTGATCCCTGGGGATAGACCACTTTCAGGCCTGCAGAGGGGAGCTGAGAGGAGTTGAGAGGACCTTTGGGATTGTTTACCTCCCCCTCCTACATCAAAGGCACAGTGATGGTTTGAAGTTTCCCAAACGCTGCCATTTCACAGATAAGGGCAGCTTCAGGGATTCCTGTTATTTTCATATTGCAAGGTTTCCTTTGGTCTCTATTAGAACGGAAGGTCCATATAATTACCGGCTTGGCTTGGTGAGGAGGTAGAAATTCTGTTGAGGCCTCTTCTGGACCTAGGTCCTGGATGAGCTAAGGGAACTTCTGCTGTGGGTCTCAGAGCCTTCCCATTGGGCATACTCACAGCAATCAATTGAAATACAGTCACTGGTGTGCAAGACACAGGTCCCAGCTGTGCCTAGGAGAGCCAGGTGTGGGTTTACTGTGGGATGTTCAATATTTGAATAAGCTTCAGAGTTTGGTATAATCCAGACCTGGACCAATGAAGGCCTAGAAAAGGCTAACCCTTTGGCTTCTTACTAGACAGCATTTTCCAAATTCCATTCAACTAGAGAAGAGATGCCTAATGTTTCTTGGTGTTGTGTAGCAGGTTTTTTCCCCCAAGTTTGAAACATTTTATCCTTCAGGGGAGCTCCTTAAGGTAGAATGTAAATAACTCAAAATAGAGACAGGAAGTCCCTGAAACTGACCAGATTCACCAACCTGCTGATCTGCCTACAGGCTGTACTATATATAGGCTCCAGGTTTCCAGCTTTCGTGAGCTGTCCGTCACCCATGCTGGGGTGGGCTTTGATGATGTAGCTGTTATTGAGTTATTTCTGCTGTGGTAAGAAACCCTCTCCCATATTCTTGTATATGTAACTTCAATAAAATGCATTGGCTCACCAAATGATATTTTGGTAGTATCTGTACTTTGGCCTGTGGGCTCCCTGTCTAGGGTGAGTAGATTGTGTGTGTGTGTGTGTGAGCTCTCTAGGAAGAAACTATGATAAAACATATGGGAAGAAAATCATGGAGCCCTTGACCTTTCTTGGGCTGCCTGCTGCCTAGCAGGTCTCCTCCCAAGCGTGTAAACCCTCAGTCTGCCACCGCATATTGTATGGTTCCGTGCGTAGGAAATGCTTGCAACAGGTAAACCTGAAGAGACAAGACGTAGTTTTATAGTTGCCAAAGGCCAGGGGGATGGATCGGTTACAACTAAGGGGTGCTGGGTTCTTTGGGTTTTATGAAAATGTTCTAAAATATCTACATAGAAGCTCAGCTCTGTGAAGAAACTGAAAACCATTTATACAGTATGTGTGCTATACCTCAAAACCGTTAACCCTGCAGATCCTAAACTGCTTAACCTCAACAATTAAACATGCCCGCTGTTCCTCATGTGGCAGGCGAATAGCTACCCGTGGTCACTGGGGGGCATTGGCCCCTTGCACCAGGTCTAACACCCCAAAACCTGCTTTCATTTGTTTTCATTTGGTTTAAGATAGTCTCTTCTAGCTCAGGCTGGCCTCCAACTCATTATGCAGTTGAAAAAGATGTTGAACAGGCATGAGCCACCACATCTGGCAGAAGCCTGTACTTCATGTGGGGAGCACACAGGCAGGTGTTTTGAAATGACTGTAAAATGTTTTATTTCACTGTCTGGTGTATGCATGTGATCCCAACAAAGATGGCTAATTAAAAGCCAGGCTGGGTTACATAGGAAGACCCTGTCTCAAAAACAAAATCTAAGTAACCTTTTTCTATCACTCTTTTGGGGTTTGGTGTTTTGTTTTGTTTTGGAAATAGGAACTCATGTAGCCTGAGGTTGCCCCAGACTTGCTAGGTACTCAAAGATGCCCTTGAACACCTTACCCTTCTGTCTCTACCTCCCAGGGCTGGGGTCACAGGCATGTGCCACAGCTGCTAAAACTCCTTCTCAAGGGGAGACATAACAACTACCCCTCCTTATTTCTGCACGTTCTCATAGGTGAGGGGTTCCTTACAGAGGTGTGGGTACTCCTCCTGACCAGGCTGAAGCTAAAGTCTTTACCTATCAAGGATAAGGGCAGTTCTGTAGATGGAGCCCCCACACCCCATCATTCTCTACCTATATACTTTAGCTTCTCTCAGACCCCCCAAGATCATGTGCAATTAGGGCAAAATTACATACAACTGGCGGAGAGAAGGGCTGGATACTCAAGTGAGGGTTTTGTAATTCCTTCCCTCCTCCATCCAGGGAGAACCCAGAAGTGATCATCTTCGTCAAGCAGCTGGACTCTCGTATCCGGCAGCAGCTTGGCTTGGAGGATAGTCCTGTACATACAATAGCTGCCATGCCTGGCTGCCTTGGGACACATCAGTGTGTGTGTGTGTGTGTGTGTGTGTGTGTGTGTGTGTGTGTGTGGTATGTGGCTTCGAGCATGTATTTGCATGTGCATGTGTATTGTGTATACATGTGTGTGTCTGTGACTGTGTATGATTATTGTGTGTGTGTGTGTGTCTGTTTGTACATGTGTGTGTATGTTGTGCCTTTGATTTAGATTCCATACAGATCTTCCCACTTGTGGTTCCCGCTACAGCACAGCGGGCATTTGTGGGAATGAGTTCCCATTTCTAATGCTTCTTTGGGTTTTTATGTAAGTCCCCAGGGGTGGAAAGTAAAGAAAGCACTGAAGATTGTTGTTAAAGAATTCTGACTTTTAAAGCATTTTTGTAATCTAATCGAGTATCTCACTAGCCAGCCGTGGCAGGTGCCCGCACTGTGTAACTGAACCTGGGCTGCCTGAGTTTAAATTCTGATTCACCCGTTTAACAGCTGTTACTTTGCCTGGGTTGTTGTCTGTAAACTTGGAATTGTAGGTGCTTTGTTCATGGAATGCTTCTGGAAGGCTAATAAAAAAATCAGTGTGTAGAGTCTGACCCATAATAGCTGCTCAGTAAAAAGGCAGCAAATGTTACTGTGGTTTGATTTCTCATATCTCACGGACTGTGTGTCTTCACGGGGATCTAAGCTCTTTTTGGTATTGGGCGGTACCCTCACAGCGTGGAACACCGTTCTCAGGTGCAAACACAAGAGGGACTGAAAGAGGGAGAGGCAGGCTAGAGAGGACTCCGGGGAGCCGCACACCAGCTCCTTTCCTTTAACAAAATTATTATTGTGGGGCAGGCTGCTGAGGGAGGTGGGGACACATGCCACAGCACACATGTGGAGGTCAGAGGTCAACTTGGGTTGATTCTCTCCTTCCATCTTTATGTGAGTTCCAGGGAACAAACTCAAGCTGCCAGTGCCTTTATTGGCTCAGCCATCTCCCTGGCCCCCAGGTTCATTTCTCTAGATCCAGCCACCCAACTCTAGAAATAGGCTTCCTGCAACTGTAGTGAGTGCTGTCACTCCTGTTATCTGTTGTCCCCCGTCACTTAGTCGTGGGCTTGGTGAAGAGGGAAGACCGTCAACCCAAGCCTTGACAATGAGGGTGTGTGCCTGTGCATATGTGCATGTGTGCCTACGTATGTGTGTATGTGTGCCTGTGCGTGTGTGTGTGCGCTTGTGTGTATATGTGTGTGTTTGCATGTGCATGTATGCGTGTGTGTGTGTGTGTGTGTGTGTGTGTGCACTCTCATGAATTGTTTTGTTTTCCTGTGAAGTTGAAGTTGGGTCCAGGAGCTTTTAGCCTGTCCATGAGATTCGACAACTCTTAGGAAAAATCTGCGCCCTAACCACAGTAGATTGTTGCTTTGCTAGGAACATCAAACAAAACCTAAGCCGGACATCACTGGAGCAGGTCTTGTATCCCAACAGTTGAGAGGCAGGGAGGAGGCAAGTTACAGACCAGCCTGAGCTACTGAGTGCATGCCAGGCCAGCCTGAACTGCACGGAGAGATCCTGTGTCACCAAATACAAATAAAATAAAATAATAAAATAGAAAATAAATTCAAGGTCTACAAAGGGTGCAGATACAGCCCAGCCTGTGTGGCCACAGCGCACTCCCACACGGCCACTCACGCGCTCCTGTAGAGCTTTCCAACTCAAAAAAGCTCACATTACATTAATATGTAAACGGATAGGACAAAATTATACAGAACTCACAAATTTACTTTAATTCATAAAATGTGGGAGAAAAGCAAGTCTCAGTAGCAATAAAATAATTGTAGCGGGGTTTGTTTTATTTTTAATATTTTGTGATCATTCAGATAAAGTCTGTATCGGGGCACAGACTATACAGTCCCCCTTTTAAACATGTATCTCCTCTGGTCCCAGGTTTCTCCAAATCCTATTTTGATATATTAATTCAAACACACATATTACTAGCTTAGCTGACAGCCAGTTAATGCCCTTATAAGGTATTATTATCTTAAAAATGAATCTCCATGGGGCCAATGACTTCGAGTTAGTTTTCAGCCCCAGGCTCTTCCAGAACTAGGCAAAACCGTTTATTCCAAAACTAAAGTTTCTCCTTAGCAAAGCACGGGAGAAACAATAGAAAATCTAAAACTTGCTCCCATGATTCCCATCGGCATCTGATCCCCCTGTGCAACTAGGTTTTTAGGGTCCCTGTTAGAATGACCAAGGAGCTTATAAAATACGAAATTGGAGGGTGGGAAAGGCTGTGCATGGCTCCTTTACAGGGCTCAAAAACACTGCATCTCCAGTTCCTGGGCATCTGGTAGTGAATCCTCACGTGATGGATGGAGAGATCCACCCCCGCAAGTGCTCCTCTGAAGGCCAGGCTTGCACAGTGGCATGTGAGCACCCCACTTATTAAAGCAGTTAGTATTAAAACACACAACTGCTCTTGATCCAGAGACTGCTTTAGCAAGCCTCACTGCTGCGGGTTTAGAGCTTTTGAGGAGAACCGGGGCTGAGAAGCGAGGGTCTAGTACAGCTGATTGGATGCAAATTTTCACATTAGGATGTCTGAAGGCTACTCACAGTTGCCATCTGCCCAGGAATGGAAAGAAACTGGAGCTTACCAAGAGCCTGATCCCCTTTGCAGTGGCCTTCCCGGATGGGAGAGACACCCTTTGGCGCCATCGCCCCCTCGCGGCAGCACTTGGTAACTGTCTGGCAACCGAGGTTGACCTTGAGTCATGGTTGTTTTCAGGAACCAAGACTGTCCTAAGCCTCCAGGAAGTAGCATCTGCATCCTGCTGGGTCAGCACGGTCCCCTGATGTAGGTGTCCATTTACCCCTGCCTGCCATGTCAGCAACGGACTTGGAACCATAAACCTGGGGCAAAGTTTACAGATCTGTTCTTGTCGGGAGTAAACAGGGTCGCTTATCACTGACTGGGACTGCTGAGCAAGGCTAGACTTACTCCAGAAACTTTAAAGACAAAGCAAGACAGGGGTTGGAGTGTGGGAAGAAGGCACGTGTACAGCGAGGCTGGTCGATTCTTAGTTCTTGCCCTTCTGTGAGAGTGAAAGTTCAAGGCTACCAGGGTACCATGAAGGGAGGGACAGCTGAGAAGGTCACCAGGGTTTACTGGGACAGAACACTATGTTGAGACCTGGCCTCCTGGAGCTAATGAGTGGAGCGAGATGGTCTCTGTAAAGAACATCTGATAATCCGTCAGGAACATCTGGGAAACTTGTCCAGCAAGCTGCTGGCAGAGCCCATTCCAGCCATTATGATTCAGAAGTCCTGGGAGGCTGGGAACGTGGAGAAGCAGAATCCAGAGCCGCTACTGCGCACGAAGAAGTCGGTTCAGCAACCCTTTGAGGTGGATGGCACCATTTCCATTTTACAGCTCAGGAGAGGGCGGTAGATAGGTGTCCGAGCCTCACAGCTGGCCAGCGATGGGACCTGGGCTGACTTGCTAGGGTGGGAGGCTGGGAGTAGAGCAAATCCCAGAAACCGGTCAAATCCTTCATTTTCAAGCTGAGTGCCAAATGTCAAAGTGGGGCCTGAGATAGGAGGGAGCCGTGTGCTGAGCCTGCGTTGCTTCCCGGGAGCAGGGTTGGACCTGGAGAGGAAACAGAGGGTAAAGAGACAGGAAGACAGGCCTGACTACTGCCAGGCAGCAGCCCGCTCGCACGCACGCCCCCCCCAGAGCAGGGCGTGGCTTACATGGGAGTTCCAGGGCTGTTTCCTGGTCCACTTCAGGCTTTCCTCCTTCAGTGCCTTTCTTCTCTTTCCATCTTTCTACCTTGAGAGCTTCTCTTGCATTCTTGCTTCTTGCTCTTACTCTTCATTAGCAGGGGTTTCTTGTCCTTCACACAACCAAGGCGCACACTCACAGCCTGTCCCCTGTTCTTCTTGGGGGTGTTAAGGAGAAGCAATCCTTAAAGCACTTGCCACTCATCCCCTCAAAAAACTCATACAGAAATCAGGGGCCGGGCTACAGCTCAGTCTGTACTTGTCTAGCATGCATGAAGTCCTGAGTTCGATCCGCAGCACTGCATTAAATAAGTGTGGTGGTGAGGACCTGTAATCCCAGAGCTTGGGAGACACTTGTCCGCAGCTCTCCTCAGGAGAGCACTGTACATCCAGAACAAAGCTCATCCTGGGCTGTGTGGAGCTGCCTGCAATTCCCTGTGGCAACCATGCTTATCTGGCTCTTGTGTTTAATGCAAGCAAGCTTCTGAGACAGCAAAGCTTTCAGGACACAGCTGAAGACACATGCATGCTGTGCTGCCCTTTGCAGAGCAAATGTGAGTGCACAGAGCAGACGTGAGTTCACCCGCCTTACAGTAATTATGCTCTCCTCTGTACAGATGTAAGCAAACCAATTCTGTCAGAAGGCAAGAAAAATCTATATACAGGGGCCTCAGGCCTAGAAAGGCCCGGATCATCTTTACTGCTTTTGTCTCTTGGTGCTTTCAAAACGAAGGGATGCCAAGGTAAGTTCAGAAAGTGCAGTTCATCATGAATGTTTATTATCAGCAACTTTTATTTTAATACATAAAAGACAATGAAACAACACTGCCTGAGCTTCAAGGTCATTACAGGGTTTTTAAAGTATCAACATTCATCGTGAACATCAGTTGCAACACAGAAATAATGTTGCACTTAATAACTTTGTGGGTGTATGTATCTGTGTGATATGTGTGTATATGCGTGTTTGTGGTGTGTATGTATGTGTATATGTGTCTGTGTAGTATAGTATAGCATGTATATGTATTTGTGTGTATGTATGTGTGTGTGTGGTGTGTGTGTATGTGCATGTGTATATGTGTATGTCTGTGTCTGGGGTATGGCATGTGTGTATGTGGTATGTATATATGTGTGTAGATGTGTATATGTGTATGTCTGTGTAGTGTAGTATGGTGTGGTGAGTGTATGTGTTTGTATGTGTGTGTGTTCACGTGTGGGGTGGGTGCAGGTGCATATGGAGGTGTGTCTGTCCAGCTGTCTGTCCAGCTTATGTTTACAGACGTGGTCTGTGACTTGACTGTGGAGCTGACCTCCATACCCAGGAATCCTCCTGCCTCTACCTCCCCAGTGCTGGGATTGTAGACGTGTGACATTATGCTTGGCCTTTCTATGGATGCTGAGGATCAAGCCACAGTGCACCCCACAGCACACATTACCAACTGGGTTATATCTTCAGCCCAAGGGATAACGTCTTTCAGACTCTCCAGTAACAAACTCCTTTGGAAACAGAGCCAAACATCTGAAACGGAAGCCATGTAGCTATTGAGGGATGCTGGCGAGATGGCACAGTTTCTCATACACAAACTGCGAACGAAGAGACACCAGCATCTGTCATTACTGCCCCTTGCTCATCCAACTATACGAAATGTATCAGCAATTATGTGAGGGCTGGTTTCTTGTTTTTGAGACAAGGTCTCCTGTCTGGCCTTGAACTCCTGATCTTCCTATCTCTGCTTCCCAAGTGCTGGGATTAGAGATATGGGCCATTATGGCCACATTATATTTGTAACTGTAAATACCAGTCAATGAGTGATAGTTACTATTCTCTACTTGATAGGACCTAGAACTACCAAAGGGCCAAGCTTCTGGGCATATTGATGAAAGAATCCATACAAGGGGATTTTATTTAGATTCGGCTGAAAAGGGGAAGACCCATCCTAACTGGGTGGTGCCAATCTATGCAATGGGCCCTGGATTACATGAGGAGGAGAAAACCAGCTGAGCACAAGCATTCATATAGCATCCTGGCTGTGGATACAATAGGACCACGCTGGATACAATATAACCACACTGGGTACAGTATGTGGATACAATCTAATCAGTCTCCTGCTCCTGCATCCCTGGACTGTTTGCCCTCACACTGTGAGCCCAAGTAAGCCCTTTTTCTCCTAAGTTGCTTCTCACTGTGAATTTGTTCACAGCAGCCAGAGAAGTTTCTGAGCCACAGTGGAGTAGGAAGGTCTCAGCCACTGGCAGTTTTCAGCTGCCACAGTGAAGCCCATGACAAAGAACCAGAGACCTCATTTTTGTTTTTAGCAGTCAAGACCAATTTTATACAAAAACAGAACCAAGAGACTTGGTCTGACTTTTATGATGTAAATTGAACTCAGCATAGCCATAACATTGATGTGCAAGTGCATTATCTAGAAAGCATTTGGAAAGCCGCATCTGAATGCCACAGCTGAGAAGGTCAAATGAAGCTGAGATTCCTAAAGCCAGATTCTTTCTTTGCCAATGAGTGCTTTTAGCTTTTAGAACTATAACTGGGGACAGTTCTCCATTCCAATGAGAAAAAGTATAGTCCAACAGACAGAAAATTAGCTTATACAAAAAAAAAAAAAAGAAAAAAAAAAAGCAGCAGCTGATTAATTTGTATAGGCAGCACCCTGAGGCTTGTTGTGGGAACTATTAAATCAAATGCATGGGCTTGGGAGTCTGGATTTAATGGGTCAGTCCTTACAGTTGGAAGTGTCACTGGTTTTCTTAGCTGATTTAACAAAATATACGCTTACCTGTAGCCAATGTCCATTGAGCTGATATCAAAAGTACATTAATGCAGAAAAATAATTCCCGGATGAAGGAAGATGTGGTACCTACCTACCTAGAGATGCCCAACATAAATCCGGAGGCCCAGGCGGTAACCTCTTTACTCTGATTAGGAAATGATTTATCAAGGAGAGCTCCAGTGTCCGTGCAAAGCCCTGGGATTGGAAAAGAGGCTCTCCTGCAGAACCCAGCAGCCAAGAGTAGAAGAAGCTGCCACCAAGAAGGGCCAGGACAATAGAAACAAGAGAAGATTCCAGCAGGAAATTTAACATTTGTGACCTCAGTGGTGATGAGCTGAATGAAAAGACTTTTTTGATGACATCATCAGAAATAACCCAGGAAGTTGCTGCCAGTACAGGGGCACTACAGGATTCTAGATGGAGATGCTGGCGAGAGGGACTCATGCCACCCTGCTATTTGGAGGTTTAAACCACCCTCTGTGAACCCATTGCTGAGGTGGGTCAGCAATGGTGTCCCCATTGCTGAGGACAGACAGACTCAAAGGAATGTTCCTCTTCCTTCATCCCTGAGAAAACCAAGCAGAAAGCACATTAGTCACTGGGGTCCAGAAATGGCCCCCAAAACCATATGGACTCCAATCTCAGTTAAAGAGGGAACACACCTCAAGACTGATCAACCAGGGCAACAGCTCAAAGCTATGTGGTGGATATTTCTCGGGACCAGCTTATAGAGTCTAAAGATGCAAAAACCACAATGAGCTCATACGTAGGTGTTGGAAGTGCTGCCCAGTGGTCGGCCCTGACTCCAGCCATTTTAGACAAAGCAGCTCATATTGACCTTTTTATGGGTCCTACGTGACACTTATAGCTGTGGGATTTCCCAAGATTAACAAACCTCATGACACACAGAACATAACAGGGTATGTGGTCAGCGTGACCCTGCTCTGAGTCAAGTTATATTTCTGCATCAATGACTGGCAGGTGATATATTACAGCAGTGATATGAAAGAGCTGGTGGGCAGAACAAAATGGTTACAGCTATGCTGGGGACAGGCTTCAACATTAGGAAAGGAGCAACCCCAGGGCTGCATAACAAGACTCTATCTCACCTCCTCAAAAAAAAAAAAAAAAAGACAGAGTCACTGTTAAGGGAGCAGTGTCCATAGGCACATGTGGAGGGTTTGCAGAAAATGGCCTGACATGGGGGCTAAGCAACTGGTAAGGCTTACGAGTGGATAGAAAAATTGAACATCTGTATCTATCCAGCATCCTTGTTTAACCAAGAGGTCCATGGTAGTTGAACCATGCTGACACAGATCAAGAAAAAGGACCAACATGCAATGGCTTTGTATCAGAAAGAACAGCAAGAGAGAGCAGTGCAAACGAGGACAAAGAACTTTTAATAACACGAAGACCTTAAAATGGTGTCGAGATTGAAATGCTAAAGCCAGAATTATCTGTGTCAAATTAATCACTCTTCACTCATCTTTTCTTCCCATTGAAATAAAAATGATAATGAGCAACACTGCTCTGCAAGATGAATATCAGCTTCTCTGAAACTCGAGGAACAAAATGAATATCAATTATTACATGCTGCGCATGAAAAGATGCCAGCCATTAAGGGCTGTGGAAAAATATTTTTATTTCAACATCAAATTTCAAAGAAAAACAACCAGAAATTGCCACGCACATTTGCCTCTAAAGCTTTTTTTATTTTTAGAATGTGGTTCTGAACCCAGATTCCAGTTGAGTCTCACCCATTCCTGCCCCCAGTGTGTTCAGGGAAAAGTGCAGTTGATCTGTGTCACATTGTATCATTCTGGGAACAAAGTCTTTGTAGTATCAACCCACTTTTGTCACCGAGTCCAAGTGGAATCCAAGGGCCCTGGACCATGAGCCCGAGAGCAAGTGCTTTTGCTTTCCCAGCTTTCATGTCTGTTGGAATCCAACACCAAGATGGTGAAGGAAAGGGTGGCAGTTTGCAAACATTTGGTCTAAACCAAATCTTACCCTACTCAGCTGAGGGAAGTGCATTGGTACTGGTTTTATCCAGTCCTTGGCTTTTTAAGCCCGTGTTTCACTTGGACTTCTGATCCTCAGCTCCCCACGTCCTGAGGTCACAGGCATTCGCCAGCGCTCCGCCTCTTTTTAGTCTAGTTAAGTCTTTTGGTTTTAATCTTTTAGTTGCCCGTTTGCTTTCTCTGTGACAGAGCCCCAAAGGTCTTGTAGAACAGGTAATTCCTACTCACCAGAAGAGAAAGTGCACTGTGTAGCAGGGAACAGTTAAACCCCACCGAGCTCCCTGAGGGTGCGCGACTCGCCCAAGAGCTCTGGATTCACGAATGAAACAGACACGTGTGCCCATGCGCTCCAGGCTAATTTTTCATATGCCTTAACTAGCTCAATGCTTGGGCCACTCCTGAACCTCCCCGCGGCTAGCACACACTCCCCCCCAGTATTCCTGAGTTAACACCTTCTAAATCTTTATTTTAACTTTGTTGCCGGTTCCTTCACAGTCGTCCTCCCAAGGGGCCGCTTTCCCTTTGCACCCACATTTCAGCGGTCTCATCCTCCTGTTCCTTCACAGCGTGGTCAGTCCCACGCCCCTCTCATGCCCCTCTCATGGCTGAGGAATCCCTTCTCCTCCCTTGCGTTTCTTGCGGGGGAGGGGTGGGGGGAGGGAAATCCTAAAAGTCCCGCCTCTGTCTCCCTGCCCAGCCATTGGCCATTGGCAACTTTATTTCCCAATCAGAGCCAAATGGGGGCAGGCTTCCTTCAGCCTACGTGCAGGACAATGCAAACAGGGTTGGTTTTTATTTTGGGGTGGGGGGTGGGGGGTGGTGGTGTAACACAATTAGTATGAGAACACAAACGACTACACCAAAGCATAGCTTCTTTCTGCCAGTCTCAGGACAGAATAAAACAGCTTGGCCTGGAGAACATTACAGGATGGAGAGATATTTCAGTTCTTACCGGCTTTATTTTAGTTGTGATATCACAGACTACCCATGAGTCTCAAAATACCACAGCCCCAATAAGAGTACAAGCTACCGAGTAGGGCTGGAGCTGGGACTTGGCCGTAAAGCGCCACCCTAAGCATGGATCTATGCCTAGGATGGATCTCCAGCCATACTGCGAAATCCAAGTCGAGGGCTAGGCATGGAGGCTCTGCCTTTGGGAGGCGGAGCTAGGAGAAGCAGAACTGGGACAAAGTAGGATCCTATCTCACTCACTGGCACAAAGGGGGGGGGGGGGGGAGAGAGAGAGAGGGAGAAAAGGGAGAGAGAGAGAGAGAGAGAGAAAGAGTGCAGTACAAACCTGAGCTTCAGATTTTCTTTTGTTTTACATTTTTTATTGTTTGTGATTTTGAGTCAGAGTCTCACATAATGTTGTTACTCCTCTGTCCCTGAACTCATTGCCAAGCGTGCCCTGGAACTGCAGCTCCTCATGCTTCTAACCCCCCACGGCTGGGGTAACAGGAACACACTATCACCCCAGCTCAGACCCCCCTGTTCAGATGACTGCCCCAGTGCTCGCCCACCTGCATTTCCTCTAAGAGTTCACAAGGTAAGTGTTGCATCTGTGCAAACACTAAGCTGCCACAGTGCTCTGGCTTATCGATCAAAAGCAGGGATCTTATTCGTTTTCCTAGCACCTCCATACCAGCTTCATAGAAAGTTCTCCGCACGTATTTGTTGGGTAAGCACATCTCTTGGGTGAAATAGACATCTTACTTCTGGTGCATTTTCAGAAATGATAGGACACAGGAAAATCTCTGAAGTACTTAACATGCAAGCCCCTTTAGGACAGAGCAGGTAGGGGGATCCCAACTATTTGGAAGGCCCCAGCAGAAAGACTAGGTTCAAGAATAGTGGAGTACAGAGAAGAATCAGGTCTTAGCAACCTAGAGAGCACCTGTCTCAAAACGAAGAGTGATCTAGCTCGGTGGTAGAATGTTTGCTTAGTGAGGGCAAGGCCCTACTTTCAACCTCTTGGTCCCTGAGGTAGGGAGTGGAGCATCGATTGAGTGATGTTAAAACGTTGGCTTGGCTTAAGACCAGTGACGGCATGGCACTTCTCTGGACCCTTCAGCATCAAATGCACCAGCAGCTGGCATCTTGCTTGGTCCTTCTTCTGCTTGGGAAAAAGCTATGGTTTATCCGCCAGCAAAAAAAAAGTGACTTTCAAGTGTTTCTATGAATTCTTTAAATTCTCTTAGGATTATTAATTTCCAGGTAAAACACTGAGACACTTTGCAGCAGTGTGGATGGGTTTTGGATTGGGGATCCAGTTACGGCTTTCTAAATTGCTGTTGTTTTGTTTTATTGAAAATAGACTTTTTCATACAAAATATTCTGATTATGGTTTCCCCTCCCCCTACCTCTCCAAGCCCCTCCTCCCCCATTTGTGTTCATTCCTTTTCTGTCTCATCTTAGAAAACAGGCATCTCAGGAATAATAATAAAATACAATTAGGTAAAAACAAACCAATCGGAATACAACAGAACAACCAAGCAAGAAAAAGAGCCAAAGAAAAAGCACAAGAAATATATAGAGATGCACACACATGTTCCCACACAGAAATTCTATCAAAGCACAAAACTGGAAGCCCTTACATATGTAAGGGGCCTGTAGGGTAAAAAATGTCCTAAGAAACCACTGAGTTCCTTTTCTGATGCTCAGCTACTGCTAGGCACGCAGCCTACTCTTATGAGTGGTTTGTTTCCTCAGTGAGGCTCCCTTGAAGAAAACTATTTTTTTCATTTGCAAGTGGCTATCAGTCGGAGATGGCTTCTAGGTTGGGGGTGTGTGTGTCCACTTCTCTCTTCAGCTCTTGGACCTCATCTGGCACAAATCCATGTAAGGCCCTGTGCAGTCACAGCCTCTCTGGGTTCATATGTGCTCTAGCCCTGTTGTATCTAGAAGGCCTTGATATTTTGGTATCTTTCATCGTCTCTGGCTTTTACTCTTTCCTCCTCTGTAGAGTTCCCTGAGCCCAAAGGGAAGAGATTTGATGGAAACCTCTCCCTTTGGGCTGCTTGTTCTCTGCATAACATCTGGCTGTGGGTCTCTGTGTTTGCTCCCATTTGCTGCAGGAGGAGGCTTCTCTGATTCTGAGCAAGGAATTTTATTGCTATGTTCCTTTAATAGAACAGTAGTATTTGGTTTTACCCTAGGACCCTGGACTATCTAGCCTCAAGTTCTTGGCTATCTAAGCAGCATTAGGTATGGGCTCCATCTCAGGAAGTGTGTCTTAAATCAGATATTGGTTGATTACTTCCACAAACTTTAGTGTTATTCCACCAGTGGATCTCACAGGCAGCACCGTTGTAGATCAAAAGCTTTGCAGCCGTGTTGGTGTTTGCCTTTTGTACTGGCTGGTTTTGTGTGTCAACTTGATACAAGCTGGAGTTATCACAGAGGAAGGAGCTTCAGGTGAGGAAATGCCTCCATGAGATCCAGCTGTAAGGCATTTTCTCCATTAGTGATCAAGGGTGGGAGGGCCCCTTATGGGTGGTGCCATCCCTGGGCTGGTGGTCCTGGGTTCTATAAGAAGGCAAGCTGAGCAAGCCAGGGGAAGCAAGCCAGTAAGCAGCAGCCCTGCATGGCCTCTGCGTCAGCTCCTGCCTCCAAGTTCCTACCCTGTGTGAGTTCCTGTCCCAACTTCCTTTGGTGATGAACAGCAATGTGGAAGTGTAAGCGGAATAAACCCTTTCCTCCCCAACTTGCTTCTTGGTCATGATGTTTGTGCAGGAACACAAACCCTAAGATACCTTTCTCCTTTGATAGTGTGCAGAGAACCTTCCAGCACCATCAACACTAGTTCATAGGGGTGAAGGCTCTAGTAGGTGTTCAGTGAGTTGTGTACGCATTGTCTTCAGCAATAGGGTCTTACTGTCTTTTTGTGAAGAGCCACCAAAAGCCTTAACAATAGCCTGGGTTGTTTTGGGTTCTCATGGGATCCCCTTGGCCCATTTATTAACTCCGATAAATGTAACCCATTCCCGGTACTAGAAGGCTCACTTGATGATGAGAAATGTCCGGCTGCGGCTGCTGTCTCCTTGTTACTTGGCAATTTCATTTAGATTGCCTTCATACATGTTTCAGGAGGCTTCTACTCAGGTTTCTGTGAGAGCCTTCAAACAGTCCTTGGTTTTAGCTTTCCCTCTATCCCCTCCCCGTTTGATCTTCCGGTTCCAGTTCCCATCCCGTGCCCAATTATAACTATTCTGTTTCTCCTTCCCTGAGTCCCCCTCTCCCCACCTAACCTCTGTGGCTCTATCTATGGAGTGTAGCTTGCTTATCAATGCCTTAACAGATGACATCCACATAGAAGCAGATATATCCACAGTCATCTCTCTGGGTGTGGGGTAGCCTACTCAAGACATTCTCTAGTTCCACCCATTTACCTGAAAATTTCATTTTTTAAAAACTTTTAAAAAATTCTTTGTGAATTTCACACCATGCACCCCAATGCCACTCATCTCATCTCCCTGTACCTTCCTAGCTGCCCTCAGTGCTTGCAACCCCCCCCCAAAACAATAGAAGATGGAATAAAAATAAAAACAACACAACAGCCCCTCCCACCCTTGTCATGAAAGCTGCAGTGTACTCCACACAATACCCTTTTGGTCACGCTCCATTAGCAAATGTTCATTGCATTGAGTTTCTGCTCTGTTTCAAGGCGTCTGGCTTCTGTTCCATCATTACTGAATGCTCACTGGGACTCCTCTTGAATAGCCTGTTGCTGCCCTGTGTCATGGAGATCCTGCAGCTTTGGCCCCTTCACATGCCCCAGCAGATCATAGATAGATGTAGATCAATCATAGGGGTGGGCCAACTCAAAGCCAAGGATCTAGGCCTGGGTGGTAGCTGAATTGGTCAGCTTGCCAGCTCTCCTGAACCTGCAATCCCAGGGCAAGCTCACCCAGTGCCGAAGCTAGCAAGGGGCAGCAGTGTCAGCTCTCCCGCTGGAGTATCCTTGGGGTGCTCTCTTCTGTGCCTTTACCACCAGGGCCAGCCCTACCATGATGCCCAGGTGAGGTGTAGGGTCCGATCTCCCCAGAAGGGCAGGGCCAGGTCTCCTGCTCTGATGACCTCAGAGCCAGTTCTTCCACCTACCGCAGGTGATGATGGGGGTGGGGAATCTCTCTCTCCCCCAAGCCATCTACAGGCAGACAAGGTGCAGGTCCAGCTCTCCTATGCTCACACTCTTGGGGGGAAGCTCACCCATTACCCCACCATCAGGGTCAGCTCTACTGTGCTGCCTAGGCTAGGGCTGGGGTCATCTCTCTGGACTATGGTAGCCAGCAAAAGGCAGGGTTAGTTCAGCACACTCAGAAGGCAGTCTAGACCAGGGACATCTGCATGGCCTTTGGTGCTAACATGGGTCTGGGACATCAACACAGACCCCAAACCTAGACATGCATGGCCCCTGGCAGTAGCCTGGATCAGATGTCCCCATGGCCTTAGGTGACAAGCAGGCTACTCAGATCAGCATGTCTCCCCTTGGCCATAGTGCCCTCAGATATCCACATGGTCTCTGGTGGTAGCCCAGACCACAGACAGAGGCTTGGCTTTTGTTTTGTAACTTGGGCCGGAGACATCAACACAGACCCCAGCTGCAGCAGGACTAAAGACCCAGCAGCCATGGCTCTTGGTGGGAATCAAGGCTAGGATCTCACCCTGGCTTCCTCACATCTGCCTGTTCCTCCCTGCTGTGGACTCTCCGGTTCCATCTTTCTCCACAGAGTACGGCCCCTCGGCTTTGCCTTCCTTCCATCTCTCCACCCTATACCCCATCTTTTCTATCTCTCCATCACACATTCCTCCACTGGAGTGGTACCTGAGGTGGGCGTGTTGGTGTCTATCATTCATTGGCCATCCGTCCACTGACAGACATGTAGGTTGTTTCCGGTTCCTGGGTATAATGAACAGAGTAGCAGTTGAACATAGTTGAGTGCCTCGGTGGTAGGGTGAAGTGTCCTTCGGGTATATGCCCAAGAATGGCATAGTTGATCTTAAGACAGATCAGTTCCCATCTTTCTGAGGACAGGCTTGCATAGTGGCTTCACGGTTTAAAATGCTGCTTTCATTTGTAACCCATGGAGATGGGTAAGGTCATGGGCTCTTGTCACGTAAACAAATCTTATCTGCCTGGTCTTTCCAGTTGACGACTCCATTTCCTCCTGAAGCTATCTGGGTAACAGGGACTAAAAAGCCCAAGAGAATCAGATTTTCATTCTCTATGTATATGTATTTTGTCTCCTACCTCCACCCCATTTCCAATAAAGGTATTTGGGCAAATACTCAAGTAAATGAGTAAGTCTGTTTTAAATGTCAGCTAAAGTGAGATGTTTTTATAATGTTGGAAAACAGGTTCAGAAGCAGTATTTGGAGGACTAAGATTCCCATGAACATGTTCCTGTAGGGCAGCGGTTCTCAACCTCTGGGTCATGACCCCTTTCACAGGGGTATCAGGCATATCACAGGCAAATCAGATGTCCTGCACATCAGATATTTACATGACAATTCATAACAGTAGCAAAATTGCAGTAGCAATGAAATAATTTTACGTTTGGGGCCAGCACACCATGAATGACTGTATTAAAGGGCCACAGCGTTAGGAAGGCTGAGAACCGCTGAGAATATGGCTGGCAGGGAGGGGACTGAAAATCACACTGATCCGGGGAAAGTGCCGAGCTCTTCCACAAATGACATGTGACCTTCTCCCCATGAAGGGGGATTGCAGGACTCAATCCTTTGATCTGAATCCTTTGGCTGTAGTGTCCCTTTGATCGCTAGGGTGAAGAGAATCGCTATCACCGCTGTGTCCTCCAGTGTGACGATACAATGACACCCGGAACCTGCACAACACAGGCAACCCTCCTCACTCCCCAAGGAGCCACATGAATGGCTGGTGGGTCACTTCCTTCAGTGGGGTAGCCACTGCTAAGGTGCAGTAAAATTCACACCCTCACATGCTTATGCCAGCAAGTCTAACCTTAGTGGATCAAAACGGCACAAGACCCCGGAGGGTTGTGTCAGGAAGAAAGTGTCCAGCCTGTGTGTGGGGGATGAGACATGGGAGCGGGGTGAAAAGTGACCAAATGCATCATATGAATGGGAAGCCGCCAAAGCTAAGAAGAATCACAAGCTCACACTTAGCAGTGGGTAAAACATTTTCAGTTAGAATTCTACAAAAATATAAAGACAATATTCTGTTTAAGTTACATCGATTTATTTTCTTGATTTCCCTCTTTGTCCTGCATGCACTGTTAGCGCAAAAGCTGAAGCCGATCTCCACCTGCCAGGAGGGGACAGTAGGCACACAGTCACCTGAAGAGATTCCTCATCAGTGGCCCGGAATTCAGACCTTTATAATGCTGCTAGTGACCTACACGGCGCTCGTAGAAAAATGTGCCAAATATCCTATTTAATGTAAACAAGGCAGGAGGTCAACAGAGTATCAGTGACAGTAATTACAGGGCCCAGGAGAGAATTATCTAAGGGTTACGATGACATGCATATTTTACCTTATTGTACAACCCAAAAATGTAAAATAGCCACAGTTTGTGGGTTTGGCATTTCACCGTAACTTCTTCTGTTACATGGTAAACTTCGTAATTAAATGGTAACTATGCAGTAATGTAATAACTTATGGAGACATTACTATAAAAAGTATGAAGTAGGTCTATAATTTGTGCCCTGTAAAATTAAATGTAACAATCTTTACACTAGCAACAGTGTAAGCAAGCTAAGGATTTTGGTCCTTTCATAGATATAGATATATATATATATACACACACACATATACATACACATTTATATACACACATGTACACACAACAATATACAGTTAGGCCAAAAGGCTATGAATCCACTCACAGCTTCATATTGCACAGACATATTATGAGAACATTACATACTCATGTGGGCACTACAATAAAGACTGGCGAAGACAAATCTGATTTTGTCAAGTGAAAAATGGCTCATTACTGAAAATAAACCAAGGACTACATTGTTAGAAAGTGAAAAAAGAATGTGCATACTTATTTCCTATTTATACAAACAAGAAGCAGGCTGGGGTCCAGCATGGCAGCCACTTGCTAAGGTGCTACTTTCCCACCCACGACAGGCTGTGGAAATCCCAGAATCTCTGAGACTGAGAAAAGCCTTAAACCAACTCAAACTCAGTTCTGTGACTTGTGCTGACTCTGGGTCTGAATTAAATATGAAAAAGAAATTAAACTAAGAAGAGACACAGGCTAACTCTAGCTGGCTACAGGGCAAGGTCATTACGCCAACTGAGGGAAAGCGAGTCCTCAGGGGCAACAAACACAGAGGTAGAGCTTTGCTGAGCTCATCGAGTGGGGTACCATAGGTCCAGTGGTGAAGCGAAGGATTAGCATTTGGTCTGGGAGCTCACCTCACTGGTACCCACAGAGCGCTATGAGAGCATTAAGAGATACCTCTCAATGCCTTATCTCACATACACCACTGTCAAAGTTCGGCATCTGAAGATGGAGGAGCTGTGGGGATTCTTGCAGAAACTAGTCAATAAAAACAACAAAGGGAACCACTGCTCATCGCTCAGAGCCACGGGAGGAAGGCCACGCTGGGGGCCACCGCCTCCCACTCTGGTCCTCTTACTGTTTGCCTTAACGGATTTTTTGAAGGAACAGAGAAAGATCCGCATCACATTAGAAACAGAGTAGTTTTGTTATTTTAACAGTGATGAACACTCTGGAATTGATGCTATTCTTCGTCTTCTGGTATTTTGTTCCTAAGTAGCAAAACTGAGCTATAAAATGAATCTGAAACACTAGTAGAACAGACTGAGCAAAGTGTCCCGCAAGCTCCGAGCCGTGCCGTGGCTGTGGCTGTACACCCCCAGCTGGTGACTGCCTCTAGACTGCCTCCCCCATCGTAATGGCTGGTGAAGAGCAAAGTGCGGCTGCTTAACACTTCAATAAGGACGGGGACATGAGCTCCAGAACCACAGCTGAGTGACTGGCATCAGACACCTAAAGACTAGACAGACAAGGGACAAGGTGTCCGCGTCCTGCAGCTGTACCCTGCACCTTGGCTAACCAAGACATCTCTGCACCCCCACTACTCACGCGCATGCACACTCTGTTTCCTTAAATCCTTTAAGGTGTAAACTGAACATGAAGATGATCTATTAAAATGATCTCTTTAGAATCACTTACGACAAAAGACTGAACCTAATAAAGAGAACTGTGAACACTGAGGGGCCCTCGGCATGCTGGCTGCTGCCCCAGAGCCAGGTCCCACTAACACTGCCTCGCACGCACTTCAGTACGGAAGTCAATCATAAAGCAATGTCATAAAGCTATTTTCACAGAGGAAATGGAGGGGGGTCTCAACCCGGCATGTGTTAATTAGCTTAAAAAAATACTATTTTAGCAAACACTACCGACGATGAGCATAAATCTAACGCTGTTGCAAAAATGACAGTTTAAATAAACTGGGAGTCACGCGGGAAAATCAACCACGGATATGGCTGTGTGCACAAAAGAGTAAAAGAACATTTCTTTAAAAATATATATAATATATTAAGAATTTCTTTATCATATTAAATTGTTATTCTTACAAAAGCTGAAGGAGTCGGTGCTGCTCTGCGCGTTCTTGTCTCCTCCAGACTCCTTTGATGATTCCTCGACGACGTTTTTCCTCATTTAGTTCTCCTAGATATTTTGTATGATAAGAATCTTAACCTTAAAAAGTTATAAAATTAGTGATTTTTTTTTTTTTGCTGCTTATTAATACAAAAGAATATAAGCATTTGAGTCCCAGAGCATGTCAGAATGATGCTTTGCTGCCTAAAAGGACAGTAAAAGAACAGACTATCAGCCAAGTCCGACAGCACAAGTTCTGCAGCTCTTCAGTCACTGGAGACCCAATCCCCTCAAGTCTGATTGTTTCCTGGGTTTGAACAACGTGCAATCATTCAGAGAATCATTATGGCAGAGCGAGTGGAAGCAACATCGGGCCTCACTGAGAGCAGTCACGCAGTGGATTCTTAGCTTCTGTGCAGACGTCATACTTCATTTACAAGGCTTTACATGCTCTCGTGGCCGAGTGGAGGAAATGTCCATTGGCGGCCCCTCACGGTGCAGCGGCGGAAGCGTGGTACTTCACAAAGGCAATGGCCGCCAGCTCCTTGCAGAACTCTTCTAGGACAATCACACCCTCCAGCAGCGTGACGTGGTCAACGCTGGAGAGAGCAGACACAAAGTCAGAATAACAGCGCAACCCTGAAATGGGGGAACTTTCAAGATAAAAGTCTACAAAACTCTAACTCACATGGGGCCTTCAGGCTCCAAGCCGAGCAGCCGCTTTCTGACTAGTAGAAGCTTGGGGGTGAAGTCTTGAATGCGCTGAATTCGAACCATCAGGTCGCCAACAACCTGCATAGAAGCAAGGAATTCAGCTCCACAGGGGCTCTGAGATACCTTCCTTCCCAGTCACCGGATCTATGACCAACCAACTTCTATTTAGTCTTCAAAATTAAATGTCAGGGCTGGAAAGTGGCTCTGTGGGCTTGCTGTGCCAGCATGGAGGCCTGAGCTCAGATCCCCAGCACCCACACGAAGCTGGGAGCAGTGCTATGTATCTGCAACCCCAGCACTGGAGGTGGAGAAGAGACAAGCTGGGGGGTCGGGGGCTCACTGCCAGCCCACCTCTCTGAAAGGGTGAGCTGTGGGTTCAGAGAAAGCCTCGCCTCAAATGCTGGAGAGTGATGGAGGAGGAAGACATCAACCTCTGGCCTACACAGAAGCACACCTGGCCAAGCATACCTGAGGACACATGCATGCACAAATGCATACACGCACATATGTGCACTCTATAAATAAAACAACATTTTAGATTTACTTACTTTACTCCTATGAGTGTTTTGCCTACATGCACGTATGTGTACCACATATATGCTTGGCGCCTGTGGAGTTCAGAAAGTATTGGATCCTGTGAGGCACTGTGTGGGTGCCGGGGACTGAACCTGGGTCCTTTGCAAAGGCAAAGGGCTCATAACCCCGGAAGCATCTCTCTGGCCCATGTTTTAATGACGTCAAGGAATTCCTGTAGCTCTATAATGGTTCAGAATGCACAGCAGTTACCTACAAGCAGTAGCTATGTCTTACTCTATACTAACTACACACAATGAGATGAGGATGCTGATCACACAGCTGATTGATGCCAGAGAACAGAACATCAGTGAACTCACCCTGACAATCACAGAGAAGAGAGACCTACAGCCAGAGGCCAAGTTCACGTAGGGATCCAGAAGGTACTCATGTGTGTGTGGATGAGGGAACAGGGAGAGTCTGGACAACACTGAGGTCACCTGCAGATTCACGTCGTATGGCTGTGAGGAAGAAGAACAGAAGCTTGGGGGGAGGGGGGAGGTGACAATGCCCCCACCCATGGTGCTGGGACTTAAAACAGAGAACAGGCATGGGTACCACAGAGACAATTTCCTATAACAGGCCATCACAACCCACCAGTGTGTCAGGTACAACACTAACTACGAACCACAGAAGACACACTTGAACCCAAAGTCCTAACAAAAAAGTATCTGAACTTTTCAACACAGTAATAATAATTTTAAGCCTACTTTCTGTAACTCAACATGTGGATGTAGCTCCTTAGACACCTCTTGCACGCAGGATCACAGGATTCTGTTGCTTAGCTGTTCACTCCTGCTTGCTGGTCCTAGAAGCCAGCACTAAGAGGATGGTGCTGCTCAGAACTTCTCATGGAGCCGCTCACCCAGGCTCTCTTTTCCCAAGCAGCCAAAGGAAACTGGTGAGCTTATAACTAACTGCTAGAAGAGACAGGCAAGGCAGCCTGGGACAGCAAAGATGATTCAGGACCAAGTTTACTCTACTCTCTGTTTCCATGCCCTGACACCGTGAAAACCAACCACCGAATCTCTTGTCCTCAGGAGAATGGCTGGACACATGGCGGAACACAGCAGACATGTTGATGGACATTAGATGCGCCCACCCCCATATTCTGTTACAAGGTACCTAAAACATAACTTCTGGCTCTAAGTTCAACTGCAGGCTTTCCTATTTACCACAAACTCATAAATGCAAGGATTTTTTTGAGAAAAGAAACTACCTTCAAGTTACCCCTTTTCAAAATCTTGCCTTAAACAAGACAAAAGAAAGGGAATCTGAAGTCCCAATATGGGAAAGTTTGAAAGTGTATTTTCCTCCTTGTAAGTATTGGCGACAGAATGCACACACACACTCAACACACAGACAGACAGACAGACAGGCAGACACACACACACACACACACACACACACACACCCTTCTTCAAGAGCCAGTCCATCAGCTGTAGGTATGCACGGCCTATGGACAGTCATCTATCAGAAAGACTAAGATCAGCCAAGACTACAGCATGGGGCCAACCACAATGGTATGAAAATCAGGATCTTCCAGTGTATTACCTGATCAAGAATTCTTCCCATTCTGTCAAATAAAACTTTCAAAAAATGTCCTTCAAAGAAGGCTGCTTCTAAGTCACACTTCTCCAGTGGCTTGGGGGCTCCAGGCCACTCCCATCGTAAGCAGACAGCACAGTAGTCTCGGAACTATGAGGAAAGAATTGGGATCGTTAAGAGCAGCCCAGAAACTAGTCAAGATGAAACAGAACTTCCTCAGACACTGTCAGCTGTTCCTGAGGCCTCAGAACCAGGCAAGAGGGATGGGAGTGGTACACTGAGCCCATCGAGGCTGGTGGGGAAAGAGAACATCTGACTTCGAGAAGTCACTCCTTCAGGGCTTTCTGTGGTCCTTGATTGCTGCTTTCAGTCATCATGGCAGACTTGGAGAGCATTTGGTTTAGAGCCACAGTCACATGTAAGGTGTTAATGTAACGTTACATGTAAAGGGTGGATGATGCCTGTTACCAAGCAAGTTTGCTGTTCTTAGAACAGACAGACAGACAGAGGGCATGTCACTGTGAACAGTTGGAACACTACTCTCCAAGGGGGGTCCACAGGTCAGTGCTCATCTCAGAGTCTGGTGACCATGACCAGTGGTAAGAACGGAAAAGGGGGAGTTAAGTCTCACAGCCCTCATAGCATGACCAGGTAGTTTCCTAGTGGCCAGGTCTAACAATGAAAGAACTGCACGTTTTTTTCTGTTTTCAATTTTCTAGTAATTCATTATTTACTGTGTTTAATGAAGTGTTAAACTAATCCTTGAAAGCCAGGTATGGTGGCACACATCTGTGATCCTAGCACCTGGGAAACGGACGCCAGAGCTCAAGGCCATTAGCAAATCCAAGGCAGCCTGGGACTCAGAGACCTCAGGCCACGAAAGAGTGAATGAACAAATGAACGAGCGGTGCTTGCAGACTTACGTCTCCTTTCTCAGGTGAACCTACGCCTTTCTCTGGAGTCAGGGTTGCTGGCAGCTGGGCAGAGTAGCATATGTGGGAGGGGACACGTGTGTGCATTTACACCCCCACACCCCCAAGTCGGTTGGCAGAGTCACTTACCTGCCTGTGAGCGTCTCGGAGGTAGGTGTCATAGCCAGTGCCCTCGACATGGTAGGAGGACTTTGCTTCATCTGGCACTAGACAGAGGAAACTGAGGGGAAGGGTCGTGATGAGCACAGGCCTCTCCATGGCAGCACCGTGCACACCACGAGAGGAATTACACGCTAGCTTAACTGGTAACAAGTGCAAAGGGAACTTGAAAAACCAAAGTACATGGCAAGTCTTAATAAATGGTGGCTCTGCCCTCAGAGTAAGTTAAGTCTTTACTAAAAAATAACTAATTCTGTATATAACACAAAGAAACCTACAAAGACTTAAATTTTGGATTGTGGCACAGTGGACTGCTTCCTTTATTAAGCTTAAAAACTGTATTTAAGTAATTGAACTTGAGATAGTTTTATGGACTTTAACTTCACATTTTTTTTTACTGTCACTTGTCAGAACCAGGCAATGACAGAGTTAAAAGCAAAGACCCAAGAGAAGACTGTCATGAAAAGACACTTTAAGAAATGTAAAAACGTTTGAGATTGAGAAAGGAGCAGTTTGCCTCTGCTGCTCTAGCTGTGAATTGTGCAGCGCTGTCACTGAGAGCTAATCCCTTAGCCCTTAGAGTAACTCCATCTCAGTTACTTCCCCTTATGTCGCTGTGCAGGCCGACCTCAGAGGCTTCTACGGAGACTGGTCAGTGCTCTGAACAGAGACTACTTCTCTGTGAATACTGTCTTTCCTCCTGGTATCAACTGTTAGCCCCAGCTCCATGATCAAGACAAAGTCCCTGGCAGCTCCTGTAGTCACAGCACACTCCTGAGACAACCAAAGGGCAGAGCAGCCGGGCTCGGAACATGTGACACATTCAAGCCAGTCACACAGTGGCTCACCTGTTGACCACTTTATGCACTTCCGTCTTGCCATCATTTTTGGGATGGTCTGGGCTGGCGCGGGGTGAACAGATCCACTCTTGGTTTGGCAGAGTGTTATCTGGTGAAATGTCAGTAAATAATGGATCTTCCTCCAGATCTCTAAGTTTAATTTAATGATGTATAAAAAACAACATTTATTACGATATTTTCTAAACCAAAAGATTCTCTGCTAGTTTTTGAGATATATTACATAATTTTTCTAATATAAAGAAATAAGGACTAATGTATTTAATATGCAAATTACCATTTCACACTAACAATCTCAAGGGTTCACTACTACTTTAGTTAAAGCTCAAAGAATATTTAGCATTTCTCATTTACGAGGAGGTGGCTAACCTGCAGGAGGCATTGTTTAATGCACCTGTAGAGAACCCAAGTCCTGGCTGGGGAGACGCCACCCACAGAGGGGACACTTACACAGCTCCTGCTATCAGCCCATTCTCCACCACGTCCTTGTCTTCCGGGCATAAAGGTTTATATTCTGTATAGTTTCTTTCTTCTAGATTTCTTAGGACCAAGTTGTACAGAATGTGCTCGTTGGGTTTTTGTAAGAGATGCTCAAACATCCTCAGGGTCATTATGCTGATCTGAAACCAAGCAGACGAAAGCTGAGGGCACACTCTCAAGTCAGGTGTCCTTCGCAAGTCAGACCATAGGGTGTTAGAGCCACATAAAAGAGACTCATTTGAATGGTCACAAACAGAGGCCAGTGAGGTCACTCTCTGGGTAATGGTACATGACACCAAGCCTGATTATCTGAGTTCAATCCTGGGGATACACACATGGTGGACGGAGAAAATCTGACCTCTACATGTTCACTGTGACACGTGACAGCACCCCACCCCTCCCCAGCACCCCACCCCTCCCCAGCACCCCAACCCCTGCCGTCACAAAATAAATCACAAGAACATTAAACACCAACATTTCAAAGAATCTAAGTCCAGCACAGTTGAACATGGCTTACCTCATCGGATATGTGATCGCAATGTTCGATTAATCTATGTCTTAGAGGATGTCTGCTGATTTCTGACAGAGTTTCTGGCTCCCTCTGTTCTCCGAGGATGAAGACCACCATTTCCTGAAGCAGGACTTCTGAGGTCACTTGCCGAACAATGCGGTGCAACAAGGCCGTCGATGTCAGAATCCCCATCTCAGAGCTGGGAGGAGCAGACAGGGAGGGGGTCAGTGGGCAGAAATGACACGCTGTGGCTAGTTCTGCAAGGTGAGAGGACACTCACGTCTGCATCAGCTGGGGTTCCATGACACCAACGAAGAACCTTTCATGGATGGCTTTGGCAAGAGCAACGGCAGCAGTCTAGAACACACCATGAACATCGACAAATTGACTTGGGCTAAAGACAAGGAACTCTCTCTCACTAGACGTCAGTGCCACGTGGAGCTGGGCACCAGCTGGGTCCTGTGCAAGGGCAGTTATCTGTTGTGTACCACACCACTCCCCTCAAAACTAAGAAGGGGGGGAAGATCCCAAAAAGGTAACATCTTTCCACAGCAGAGAGTCAAGAGAGTGTCTACAGGCATTTAAAGGCACAATCAAGATACTTTTGGAATAGTGATTCAAGTTTTACGTAATAAACACAAAAACTATCAATAAACAACAAAGAATTTAAACCTTTTGTGCCTCCTTGATGAGCTGATCGCAGTAATCAAACCAGGAAAGAAATGAAATTAAGGCCCGCTTCCCCGGGAACGCTGACGTGTCTTCTTTATGGCTGTATGAGTCCAACCTGCGTGACAGAGAACAACCTAAGGCCGGGCAAGTGTGGACGCAGGGAGAAGGCCCTGAACAAGCTCATTCCATACACAGACAAAGCTGGATACCAATCGGAAGACACTTATAGGAGATACAGTGAGAAGTGTCCCTTCAAATAAAAGCCATAAATCAGTTCACTCCTGAAGCGGGAGGAAGCTAATGCAGAGAACCGTCCAAGACGGCAGGGGCTTGACCAAGATACGGTGGAGGAGCAGGGAGGGAACAGAAGGCCTGTCAAGGCAGGTTCCCTCTGCCCTAGCCCGCAATGTGCTCATGACCTGAACAAGGCAGCTGCCTGCGGGACATAAGCAGAACAGTAAAACAGTGTAGCAGTCTTCAGAGAAAACGGCAAAAGGTAAACAGATTAAAATATTAGGCCGAAATCAACTGGACTCAATGGGTTGAAAGCAAAAGTGGCTGCTGAACGGGTGGGGACGGAGGCAGGGTGGGGCTCAGAGGAGTTGGGAGAGGTGTGAATACAGCCAGGACACGATATGAAAGTCTCAAACAATTCGTTTAAATATCTAATTTTTAAAAACAAAGACAATATTAGGCTGCTGATAGGTGGCAAGTTTGTGCATAGTTTTTTAATGTTGCTTCTATTTTAAAATAATTTTATAAATGTTATGCAAAATTCCTATTTTCTTAAAGATTTTTATTTTTAGTGTGTGCATTGTGTGCGCGTACAGAAATGTGCATTACGTAGAAATGTGCGTGTGCATGTGTGACTGTGTGTGTGTAGAAATGTGAATGTGTGTGCCGCATGCATGTGTAGGAATGTGTGTGAGTGCAGGCTCCCACAGAAGCTAGAAGAGGGGGTCCCTGGATCCCTGAAGGTTGTGAGCTGCCCTGTGTGGGTGAGTTTGGGAACCAAACTCCCATCTTCTGAAAGAACAGTATACGCTCTAAATTGTGAGTTGCCGCTCTAGGCCAAAAGCCCTATTTTCTACTAAGAACAACATGGGTGAGTTTGAGAAGCAAGCATGACATGGGAGAGTCCCCACCACAGCCACAGGACACCTCAGCCTGCATTGGAGCAAGGGAAGTTACTAAAGCAGTCTCTCCTGGGCAAGTGATGCCTGAGGCAAAGGCAAGTGCATCTGAGCTCAGGGCCAGCCTAATCTACAACGAAGAAAAGTCCCAGGCCAGCCAAGGCTACAGAGTGAGACTCTGTCTTTTAAGTCTTCTGTTGTTAACAAAACGAGCAGTTACTGATCTTAACATAAATCTTACAATGGGCAAAATAAAAGGAGCTGGAGTCTGTAATCCCGGGCTGTCCCCACCGCATTCTGTCACCACTAAGTGACTGACTATGAGAATATCCCATTCACTGATCAAAACTAAACAGTCCGTGACTAGAAAGGAGGAGTGGGCTTTGAGATGCAGGCACAGCATCTCACAGCGTCCCCTCCAGGAACACAGGATGAACAGCACTTACCCCCAGTTAACTGCCTCCACGGTTTCAATGTCTAAGGGATCCACTGACTGAGGTAGGGCCTTGTAGAGGGAGGTGAGTCTGCCGGTCAGCAGCTCGCACAAGCAGGCACTCTGAGCAAGGCTCTTGGCAGCCGCAGGCTCTGGCAGGCTCACCAAGAGCATCAAGCCTTCGCACGCTTTCACAGCTATCCGGCCGTCCTGAGAAGGAACGTACACATTACCTTTGGAATTCAACGTGAAAGGATTCAGTGGTTTTCATTAACGGAAGGAGGGGAAGTAAGAAGCTGACTCACGGGACTTCTCGTCAGGTTTAGCAAAGAATTCACTAAATTGTAGTCCTGGTTTGGCCGGATGGCAGAGGCCTCTGGCTGTGAGGTGACGTTGAGGTCATCCAGACATGCAGACAGGTCATCCATCTGGTGTGGGGGCTCATCTTCCTTCTCTGTGTGCTCCACCCCTGTAGCACCTGTCAGCTCCTGGGGCTGGTGGCACTGGCTGATGTCTCCTGACACAGGGTCCTGACCTTTTGGGCCATCCACTGAGATGACACTCAGGGCTCCTCTGGACGTCAGGGACTTCGACTTGTTCTGAAAGGAAGTGTGTGTCTGTGAGGGCCATGTTCAGAACAGAAATCACGCCACACAGCTACCACCTCAAATGAACAAAACAGCAATCACAGCGGAATGGCCTCTCTTCTCCCTGTCTTCTTTTCTGGTGGTGTGCTGGGAACCATGGCCGGAGCCTCACTCAGACCAGACAAGCCCTCTGACCACCTCTGAGCGTCATCTCCGGTGCTAATAGATTTGGGGTGGGGGTGGGAGGCAGCCACGGTGCTGGATATTGAACACGAGGCCTCACACATGCGTGGCAAATACTGTACCACTGAGGTACACTTTCAAGTTTTATTTTGAAGTAGGGCCTTATTTAGTCACTCAGGTTAATCTTGAACCTATCTTGTACTCCAGGCAGGTCCTGAAATGGCAATCCTCCTGCCTCAGCCTTCTGCCCAGCTTGGATTCTTCTATGATGAGTGTTCCCCATGCCTCATGGAAGTGTGGTAAGGGTTAGATGAAATGCAAACAGACAGACGTAAGCCACAGTCGCATGAAAGTTACTGACCCTCTGCACTACACACATGCAGTTCACACCGACGGGGCCATGATGATGTTAGAGATAACTATCTGACTTCTGGAAAGCACCAGTACTGGCAGATACTACAGATACATCGCCTCAATGCTAATCCTGCTAGGGTCACGGGAGGGCCCAAAACTACAACTTCAAAGGTCGACAACATTAAACTTGAGGTTTTCACAAAAGCCTCAAATTTTCTTCAGTTTGTCAGAACTTTGTCTGAGTTTTTTTTTCTTTTGCCTCTGCTTGGGAAAATACAAGAAACTACCCCGAAGATGTTTTCATCTGTGTCTGAGGATGCAATGTGCTTGCCTGACTCTCACATTCAAACACAAAGAGATTCTTAACTGGAGCAAATCATTAGCTTCCTATCCAACATGAGAACAGAAAGCAAACTAATTTCACAAGGTGAAGTTCACGGGAAGCCTGGCTCTCCATGGGGCTCACTGTGCTTATGTCACCATGGAGGCCGATCCATTTAAAGGTCTACTCCCCTAGCACAGTTGTCAGAAACATTGCCACTGTTGCACAAGTGTCACAGGCCAGTCTTGAGACAGATGAGCTCATGCGGCACAACCCAAACAACTCTATGTAGTGATCAGCCTGCCATTAGATGGCACAGAGTAAAGGCTTTTGCTGCCAAGCCTTACAATCTAAGTTGGATCCCCAAGAGCTACACAGGGGAGCAAACCAGCTCCCACACATTGTCCTGTGAGCGCCACATACGCCATGGCGCATGCCTGCCACACGTGCAAACAGAGTTCAGTTAGAACAAGTGCAGCATTTCCCTCTCAGTTTCTAATTGTGTCAGAGCTGCTGTGACCAAGAAGAGTGCTGAGGGAAGGCCACTCGTTAGGCCGCTGTCATGGTCTTCTGTGAGGCCTGACAGGACAGATGCCTGGGACTGAATGTGAACAGAGGCAGAGCCAGGGAATCTTCACTCAGAAGGCTTCTAGGTGATGAAGTTTGCCTACATTGCTTGTATTCCCCTTTCCTCTTGAGGATGGATCTTATTGGTGTAACCCGTTTGTGCAGACAACTCCTGACAAGACATTTGTGTGACAACTCCTGACAAGACATTTGTGCGACAACTCCTGACAACACATTTGTGCAGACAACTCCTGACAATACATTTGTGCAGACAACTCCTGACAACACGTTTGTGCAGACAACTCCTGACAAGACATTTGTGCAGGTAACTCCTGACGACACATTTGTGTAGGTAACTCCTGACAACACGTTTGTGCAGGTAACCCCCGAGCCTCTAAAACCCAGACTTCTCTCCGAACAACAGACCTGTGGCAGTGGCATCGGATACCAGAACTTATGCCCATATGGGCATCAGGACAGCTCCACGTATGGAGAACTGAAATACCCCCATCCCTTCAAAACCCGCTCCTCTGGGCCCTACGGCTTGCTCCTGCTGTGGTGTCATTTCTCTAGACCCCACACATTCCGATGGCCTTTCCCTGTATCCTGCACATGAACATGCTACAGCACACGGAGCCTGCCACAGCCACGATAGACTGGGCCCACTCAGCTACTTCCTACTCCCCAACATGTCTCTCCCTAAAGGAACCCACTCTAAAATGCTGCCTGAAATGTCAGGTATTAAGGCCCAGATCTGACCACATAATAACAATCCCTGCTCAAAATTCATTGGTGGTTCCAAGTGAAAAGAGCACACAAAAGCCCTGGCCTGTCTGTCCAGACTGTCTTCACACACCTGACTTGTGCTGCTTCCTGCACGTGGTTGTTTCTTCCGCTTATTCATTTCTAGCTCAGCATCTCTCCAGGCTCATCTGGAAGACGACCTCGTCCAGGAAGTCTTTCTGATGACCCCAAGCTGATGCAATATTTCCGTCCTAAGGACACTTCTCCAGTTTCATTGGCACCCTTCTGATTGTCAGCTTGCTCCACCTTATGTCGCCTGAACCGCAAGCCCTACCCTCTTCATCAGAAGGGCAACAGCTGACACGCACTCTCCTACCACATGCACTGGACACAGCAGATGCCTGTAATGGCCAGTTACAGGAACAGATTTCTGGGGAGCAACACTGGCGAGCTGTAAGGCAGCAGCAGACAATAACGATGGTCACCGTCCATAGTCAGTGATGAAGCCCCGCCTCCCACGGGCTGTCAGTCAGTGAGGATCAGTCAAGCAGTTAAGTTGCGTCAGCTATGAGAAGCTGTGGACAGTTCGGTGAGGCAGAATCATGGATCACAGGATACAAAGTGACCAACAGGAGGGAATAAGAGGCACATTAGCAATCCTGAAGCTCAGAGGCTGTGATGACCGCAATGAAGACTATTCATTCAGCGCAGGGTGCTGCCTGAATAAAATGGACATGCATTCCACGTGTAAATGGTTCTCTAAAGACAGCTGTATCACGGGAACCTCATGACTGACACACACGAGGCTGCGGATTTTCTGGTTTTTGGTCAATGTAAACCATGAAGTAAGTTTCAGAGATTTTGAGGTAAGTTTGGATGTCTAAGAAAACAGTAGGAAGAAGAATTTGAAAAGAAACCCCAGCCAAGAATAGTGGCCACACTCGTAACGTGAGCCCAGACAACACTGAGATGAGAAGTCTAAGCCAGCCAGGGCTACAGAGTGAACTTCTGTCTCAAAAAAGAAAGAAAGAAAAGAAAACCAGCCAGGCATGGTGGCAGAGGCAGATCTCCCCAAACTAAAGGCCAGCCTGGTCTGCACAGCAAGTTCTGGGCCAGCCACATAGTGAGAACCTGTCTCAAAACCCAAGCAAGGTAAAGAAGTCTCACACACAGCTAAACTAACTTTTTCTTATACACAAAGAATAAAAGAACTGCAATGCAGCCAGAGTAACGTCTTCAGAAACGCACATGCTTGACTAACAGAAGCATTTTGATGCAAACTTGGAAAACAAGATAATAACAGCACATGTTAACAGAAACGTTTCGTGGCCAAAGAACTAGGGACAAAATTAAATTCACGCAATTTTGCAGCCGAGCTGCCTGCCGACCGCTGGGAATGTTGCATATAGGACCCCCCAATTTTTTACTCAATAACAGAAGAAAGACCAATAAATTAGAATGTCAAACTCTTTAAGGAAAATTAAAAACCTCACAATGGTCTGAGATGGCTGGGGCGCCCACAAACACTGCTGATGGAAGACCCGACAGCAAAGCTGACTTTCCTAAAGTGTTCCTCAGTGATTTCACTGCTGAGGAAAAAGAAAGGCCAAGGCCTGGCTCGGCTGCCCGAACGCTGCCCTGCAAGCATGAAGGCTTCACCTGAGACTCCCAGTGCCCACCAGTCACATAAGCTATAATCCCTGAACTGGGGAGGTGGAGACAGGAAGCTCCCTGGGGCTTGCTGGCAGCCAGTCTATCCTGATCCAGTGAACCCCAGGGTCCGTGAGAGATTCTGTCACATCCATGCACATGATACGTAGATATGTATTTTTTTTTAAAAAAAAAAAAAATCTAAAAAGAGATTAAAGGAAAAAAGAAAGTGAAAAAAAGCAGAAAGCAGACACGGTTTATTATTTTCCTCTCTTAAGCTGTAAGTAAAATTCAAAATATCGATTAAAACAAACCATGTCTGATTATGGCTGTAAAAATAGTACAAAATGCTGCAGCCATCCAAAAGGGAAAAAGCTGTTGACACCTCGAGATTCTATTCAGCTTGCCCACCTCTGCATCTGCTGTCCTTCCCTTCCCCCTCCCCTAGCAGTGTCCTCCCTCAGAGCCTCCTCCCTCTGAGCCTCCTCCCTCTGAGCCTCCTCTCTCAGAGCCTCCTCCCTCTGAGCCTCCTCCTTCAGAGCATCTTCCCTCTGAGCCTCCTCCCTCAGAGCCTCCTCCCTCAGAGCACCTTCCCTCTGAGCCTCCTCCCTCAGAGCCTCCTCCTTCAGAGCATCTTCCCTCTGAGCCTCAGCTTGGTGTTCAGCCTGTCTCAGTCCTACCCTATCTGGCTCAAATGCACTCTTTGAAATTCTCCTTCCAGGGTGATTGCCAGTTGAAATAAACACTGATCTTAAATGAGAACTGCTTCTGGTCGGAGGAACCTACAGGCCTGAATTGCTCCCGAGAGGATTTAATTTCACTTTTTATAATGAGCTTCAAATCAGAGGAGCGCCACATACCTCCAGGAAAAAGTTGACCAAGTAGGGATCCTGTTTCAGCTTGGCACACACGATGCAGAGGAACTGGATCTCTTCATTCTCCGTTGGTGTTGCGAGGACCTCACCACAGAGTCGAATTAATTTCTGTCAAAAACAATTTTTTTTTTTTTTAGATTTAAAATTCTCTTTGTGATGTTTCAGAGATAAAGCATGGAACATTACAGAGAACTATAAATACAGTGGAATGTAAGGAAAACCCAAACGTTTGCAAAGTTTCATGCTATGTTACAATAGTTTCCTCCATTTACTCTTAGAAAAACAATATAAAATTCCTTGTATACTGAATTCAATGTGCTTTTAATCTGATGCCAGGGGAGTGCATACCTGCACAGGCCTGTGTACATTGATGTGCGGGAGCAGGGGCTGCCGGATTCTTCCCAGAAGCTTGGTGTAGAACACCAAGACCTGCTGCTTCATTCCTGGAGGACACTGGGCACAGGACAAACATAACATATGCATATGTTCACAGCAGGACAGACCGTGTCTGTCAGTACAGTCCCCTTCAAAGACAAAGCCCTTGGCCAGGTAATGATTTTGCCAGGATAACGTTTACCATTAACAGTCACAACTGGTCTCCTAGAAACACGATCATACCTCTGAGATCCTAACAACATGACTGTGTGGTCCCAGCCTCTGGTGATTACACACACCATGGTGAATATATGCTGTTGAGGCCAGTGTCTGCTTCAGGCACCAGCAGGGTGGGACAGGAGCCTATGAGAGCTGACTCCCTGCCAGACTGAGGGGAGATCTTATAACTTATAGCAACGAACAAGTTATAACTAACACAGAGAATTTAGTCAAAAGGAACCCTTCGGCATGGACACCTTTAAGCTAACTGCGAAGATATCTGCACTATGAGAATTATAAAGAACATCACTAGGAAGTTCTTAGAGCATGCCAGCTATTCTGTGGAAGAGCAGAAAGCCTGATGATCACTCTGGATTAAAAACATATGAGTCAGGCAAGTCGTGTGCACTGTGATAAAGCAGATGCCTATACACAGTTAAAATCGGTCATGTGTGCACCCAAGGATCATCGCAGAAATGCTATCTGGAGACAGCCTAAAATATAATCTTCAGTTCAATCATATTTTTAGGGTAACAACCACCTTATGTTATTCAGATAAAATGTTAATGATATTATAATCACCTCTATCAGAAGTCAATTTACTAGCAGTACAATTACTAGCATTTTGCTAAAACATTGAACTAACTGGATTTAGTGTTGTAAAATCCCTCACTGCACAGGATGAGGACAAGGAACTAGGGTTCGGCTCTGGTTCTTAGGGGACAGGTTCACTCCTTAGAAAATAGTGCACTTAACACAACTGGGCATTACAGACTTAGTTAAAAAGAAATTGACTTTAATATGATTTGCAACTATGTGTTATTAAAATGTCCATCATTACCTTTTAGTGTTTTACTTTACAGAGACTCACAGAACCTCTGAGTTTCAAGCTGGAGGAGGGCCCTACAATCACTTCCAACTCTAGTTCAAACAAAGCAGGTCATAATAGTGCCTGGCTGTGCAGTAGGTGGCCTCATGGGGCCTGTGAACACTGTGGTGTCCACAGCACAGAGCCAGCTGACATGTCTCAGAACACGCCCTTGCTTGGGTGCTAAGGATGCATGAATGTGAAGCTTCTGTGGTGCAAAACACTATTATAAAAATATTAGATTTGCAAAGATTTTTTTCAAAATTCATTAGGCCTAACATCTGCATTACATCCACCGTGACTCCATGAATGTTAGAATAAGCAACAATATTCCCTTTTAGGACTGAACTTGTATCCAACTGTCATGGAGCTCTCTCTTATCCCTTCGATTGTGAGGCACTCAAACTATTTATCTTCACAAACGTTTGCCCTGGGATTCTATGCAGCTAAGTAGGAGTGGGGTCAGAGCACTGGCCGGCTCTGCTTGCGCGCGCGCGCGCTCTCTCTCTCTCTCTCTCTCTGTATATGCTGTAGCTGCACAGGATACATCTCCCCCTATCTCCCCAACTCGCCATGTGCCATTCCCATCTCTCTATCTTAGCTGAGCACCTGGAGCTTTGCCTGGGTTACACACAGTAGGTCAGGAACTTACGTCAGCTTTCCCTAAGGTGTATAATGTTTCCAAGATCTTGTGATGGAGCAGGTATTCCATGCACGGCCCTGTCTCTCCAGATTCCCGCTCATTCTCTTCTTGGACCAGTATGTCTAACATCTGTTCCAGGTGGGATGGGATGTTCGTGTCCGTCACTGGGGCTTTGTCATCTAAACAATAGAAAAACTCATCAAATCAATACTTAAAAGCTTTTAAAAACTTCCTATGCAACCAAATTACTCCTCTCCACTCATTCCAACTCGACAGGAAAGTCTGAACCACATGTGTGAGGTTTGCTCACAATGTGGCTATCTTCGTTAGAAACTGTGAAGCATATCCTAGAACACAGCTTGCCGTGACTATTCACTGTTCTCAGTTAGAAACCATCCCTGAAAGACCAGCTCTAGTTTCTGTCCCCCTTGTCTGTTGTTTAAACCCTCACTGCTCCTGTGCCTCTGCACACACTTCCGCCTGGGATGCCTCCTGCTTCCTATTCAGGAGCTCAGACAAGGTCACACCCTTGTCTGACCCTGCTCACCCCTGCTCTCCATCCTCTCTCTAACCCGAGACTCTGCCTGACTCAGAGCACACCGGTCCCTCACATAACTAATACGCAGGCTTACTTCTGCTACCAGATAGAGAAAAAAATCCTTTAACTCGAGAATGTATTTCCTTCCTTAAAGCCCCAGAGAAGGGGGGAAAATCACAAAAGCTAATGGTAATAGGTGAGTAGTCTCAAAAAAATACCTTTGCAGGTGAGCTGCTAAACATGCAACGTGCTCAGTGCATTTAGACTGCACATTACATGGGAAGGGATGCCCCAGCCTTAGTTATTATAGAGCTGCACAGGACTCTTGTCTTTGAAACATGAGTTACCTCTGACCTCACTAGCTTGCCAAGCGGCACCTCCCATTTCTCACTTGGCCTGTGTTAGAGGATATGTGTCTCACCTGCATATTTACTGCTGCAACTACACAACCCTCAAGTCAGCAGGCTGTCAAACCTTAGCACACGGGGCACGTGAGGCCCACCTCAGGTCTTAGGAACCATGTTGGCACGGCAAGGAATGGCCGCTGCTTGTGTTTGTAGGAGCTTCAGCAGCAGATGGCACATGCAAAGGATACTATGTGGCCTAGAAGGGCCAAAGGATACATAGTCCATAATCCCTAAGATACTCTGCTGTATCCCCCATGTTTATCCTTTCTACTCACTGATTAAACAGACCGGCCTATCCCTGGCTGCCTCGTTTCCATGGGCAAACCGTTCACCAGCCTCCCAAAGGCCAAGCCCCTACAGAACACTAGCTTCTCTTTCCTACTTAATGGCGATGCTCGTGAACAACCTTACCAGTGAACGGTCTGACTCTGGTATCTGCCCTTTCCTCTCCTGGCTTCTGTAAACCTACCCACAACCTTTCTTTTCCTCCTCCTCCTGCTTCATTTTTTAAGTGTTGGTGCTGGAACCTAGCCTCTAACTTACACCAGGCCAGTGCTCCACCAGTGAGCTGTATCCCCATCCCAAAACCTTACACATTTTTAGATAATTAGAACATCTGGGAGATACTGGGGAGATGGCTCAGTGGGTAAGGTGCCTGTCATCCAAGCATGGGGACCTAAGGTCAGATCCCCATCACCATGAAAACCCAGGTGCTGTGGCTGTTATCCCAGTTCTGTGGGAGGAAAAGACAGCCAGATCTCAGGAACTCACTAGCTAAGTCAATCTAGTGAATCAGTTAGCTGCAATAGAGACAGTGTCTCAAAAAGCATGGGGGACAGAGCCAGCAAGATGGCTCAATTGGCAAAGGTGCTTGTGTGCAGGCCTGATGACCTGAGTTCAATCCCCGGAGAGAACCAACTCCACAGCATTATACTCTGATCTCAATATATACACCAAAGCATGCTTATTCATATGCATCACTTGTACAGACATACAGACACACAGACACAGGAAAAAGGGAGAGAGAGGGAGACGGGGAGACAGGAGAAAGGGAGAAAGGAAGAGAGAGAGAGAGAGATTTTAAAAGGTGGAGTGCTTGAGGAAGACACCCAGCATGGTGTTCCTCCCTCCCAACCCCACACTAAAGAAGTTCGAACCTCTTCTGCCAAACATTTCCCTCTCAGGTCTCTCTATGCAATAATCCTCAGGTGAGCAATCCACATACCATGCATACATGTTTTCTATACATTTGCTCCTAAACTTAATCACGGATCATCTTTTCTCGGGCACCCATACACGTTTCCTCAAGAACACCAGTGAGAGGCTGAGGGATGGAGCAGTAGAGAGGAGTACCCAAGTGAGGGCCTCCCGAGAGGAACATGGCCAAAGGGCATCATGGTCCCTAAGCTGAAGTAGCCATCTGTCCACCCTACACCCCACCCCCACTGCCACCACCCCATCATGCCTGCTTCATTTCCCCTCACACTTATGTGACACACTGTGTGCATGTTCCCACTTACTGGGTGCCTCACCCAGTTGACACATAAACTCTAGCAGGACAGGGCCCTGTGTGTGAGAGACTGAGTCCCCCGAGCCTAGAACAATGCCCAACACAGGGGATGCTCAAAAGCTACATTTTAAATGACCCTAAAAGACGAATCGAAGGGAAAATTGTTTAAAGTTAAAAATAGATAATTGAAAACTCATCTCGAAGCAGATCTCAGGCACGGATGCTGCTTACCTGAAGTCTCTATGTAGTAATGGGTAATTGCCTTCCAGTGATAAACAAAATCTTCTTGTAACGGAAGAGACGGTGCAAGCTGCACAAACACAAAAGACCAGACTTAGAGGGCGGCGTCAAAGGCTCCTGCAAACCTTAGTATTACACTTGTCTGTGATGCAAGAGAAGCACCAAAATAAAGGGAAACTTGATCTTATGTCAAATAGCAAAGAAACCAAAATGAGTTGAATCCAAGACAGCAGAATGAATTATTAAAAAGAAAACCTTATCGATATTATTATTAAACTGGAGCATTGACTTTTCCCCTTCTTCTGTTATCACATGGCTTCAAAAGTGACAAAACCAAACCCCATTATTCTGTGACTGAGGTATCTGTAAAATACCATCACTGATAGCCAGAGGCCTTTGTACCTGGGACTTTGGAAGGCGAAAGGGTGAAAAGTCGGTAGCAATCGCTACACATCAGCACTACAAATACACTGCCCTGCCAACGTCATAATCCGATTAAACTGCTCCCTACTTTCCACGACATTCTGATGTAAATCTTTCCCTTTGTAAGCCTAGATCATGCAGTGGATATTTTTAGCAAAATAACTACATGAACAAGATACTACACATTTAAATTCTGTGACACACTGCAGGCTTGGAAGTGAACTTCCTAAGTTTTACGTCCGTAATTTTAGCCCTCAGCCATCTTGCTGCAAACTGGCCGGCACTGGGGAATTCGTGCTAACCGGGGGAAAGTTAGGACTGCCCTCTCCTTCTCCAACTCTTTTCCTTGAGAAAGTGAGAATAGAAGCCCGGCTCCTTCAAGCTGTCATCAACCTTTGTCAGAAAGTACAGTGCTGACCCACAGCTGTGTGGAGCTAGAGGTTTCTGTCCTGGCAACAATTATTTTACAGTCTGTCTGACTGTTCCTCAGTTTCATGTTCCCCCTATAAGCGCCAAGAATGTCCAGCCCGTTGACATTGTGACCAGATGTTGCCACCTACAAAGCTCATGCTTGAGAATGCAGCAAATTGAGTGCATGCATGCACACGCGCGCGCACGCGCGCGCACACACACACACACACACACACACACACACGTTTTAAGTTAAGTCTTTGGTTTTGTGTTGGGCCACACTCACAGCTACCTATGGCTACAGACTGAGCATGCCTGCCAGATGACTGACTGCAGTCAGGCCTCTCTTCCACCTGTTCCATGTTGACCTTTGGCTTCCCAGCTAGTGACCTTGAGGTTGACAACTCTGTCAACACAATTTCTCCACTCTTGTGCAACTTACGGTATGGTCACAGACATGTTAAGTGTCTCAATCCACAGGTGCAGTATGTTTATGAAAAGAAAAAGGAACTGAAGAGTTTTGATCTGTCATTGGCTTCTAAAAGCCCATCCATGCCTATATGAACAGAACCTGAAGAAGACACAATTCAATATTCGCTGCAGTTGTGAAAAACTTAACAGGTGGTTAAGCTTTGGGAGGACTTAGCTTTATGGAGTTAAATTTACTAACAAATGGGACAAACACAGGAGGAACTGATTCTTTCAAAGAAAGTATGTTTTTAATGTAGCAACGATTTCTCCTTTGAGGTTGTTACACAGTATCCTTCCTCCAGTTTTTCCCCCAGCAAAAACACACAGCAGGTCACCAGGCTCAAGTCTCTGCAGGGTGTGTGTGTGTCTGTGCGCTTACCATATAATCAAATCCCAAGCGGGATGACATTCCATCAGTGCAGGAGGGAGACAGATGAACTGTTCTGAATTGCTAATAACTCAGATGAATAACAATCCCATTGAAAAGAGAATTCTTACTCTTTAAGACTCCAGCAAACTTGCCTTTTTGTTAGATCGTGCAAATTGCTTGTTTTACCACTGCATAAAAACATTCATCCTCTGATAGAGATATGTGAACCAGCAGCAGGAGACTATAATTTTTTAGTATTTGGAGATTAATTTCTCAAAGCTCTCATTCCTACAGCCACCTCCAATCGCCAGGACACCTATCTGTGATTTCCTGTTTGCCTGTCTTGGACCTCCTGTTCTCCTATCTGAAACCTTCTCTCTAGGAAGCTTCCCCTTCTCCACTTTGAAGCATCCGCCACAGAGAGGCTTCCTCCTAGCCTTGACACGGACTTTTACCATTGCTTAGCTGTCTCTCCCTTAGGCTGTAACTGGACAAGGGCTGGGTGGGGACATCTTTTTCATCATGCAGACCCCTGTTTTTACCTCAGTGATGGAGCTGAGTCAGCACCAAATACTCATCCATGAAGAAATGAATGGCCACCAGTGGCTGACATTTGATAGGTAGGCCTGCAGGCCAGCACTGCAGGTCACACACGCTCAATGGCAGAACTGAAGATCAAACCAAGGAGCTTGGCATAAGCAAACACTGCACCACCATCAGGCCACGCCCCCAACACTTGGCCACGCCCCCAACGCTCCGTTAGCTTTTTACATGGTAGCAGAGTCTCACATACATTCCAGGCAGGCCTTGAACTTGAGACACTCTTGCCTCAGCTGCACAGCCCACCATACCCAGTCTAACACAGTGTTAAAATTCTCACTTGAAGTTCCTGTTTTGCTCAAACTCTCATCAAAGTCCACCTAGTTGACTTACCTTAGGGAACAATGCTTTTTGCTAGAAACCTGGACTCTGCCCAACTTGTCCAATACACAAAAGAACCTCTGGCAACAATTTGGACAAAACATTCTAGCCGTTATCTCTGCTTTGAATGTCTACAAAATGCACATTTTAAAAGATCTTTAAAAGTGCCTTTCCTACCTCAAACTTACTTTATCTCGGTTTTGTTGTTTGTTTTTGTTTGAGGCAGGGTCTCCTGAAGTCCCAGCAGGCTTCAGACTAATCCCCTGACTTCCAGTTCCTGAGGGTTGGGATTACAGGCACAGGCCTGCACAACCACATCTGTTTGTCTTGCTTTGCTTTGCTTTTCCTTCCTCCCTCCCTCCCTCCCTCCCTCCCTCCCTCCCTCCTTTCTTTCTTTCTTTCTTTCTTTCTTTCTTATTCACTTTACATCCTGCTCCTTGTCCCACTCCCGGTCACTCCGTCTTGCTTTTAAGGCAAGGTTTTATGGTAGAGCCCAGGCTTGCCTGGCTCTCAGTCAGGACGGTCAGAGACATTAAGTGTGAGCCCCCGACACCTGCTTCCTCAACTTCCGTTAACACCTCCCTATCTTTCCCGCCTCTTTCCTACCCAGTTCCAATCTTACTTCTTAGAGCCTTCTCTAACTACCCTTAAGATCTGTTCTCTTCCCCCTACACCCTGCAACCCCAGCAGTCTGGCCAAACCAATCTTTGAAGCATTATCAACCACACAAAACTCTCCTCTACAGCTCATTTTAACCTCTGCAACCATCCTGTGCACGAACTCTGTAAGTTCGGTGTCAACTCAGAGGGGTAGCGGCTGGGCTGGACCCTGCTCTGTCTGACTCCAGGGCGGATCAACCCCGTGCATTCCTTACACTATGATCTTCTGTGTGCTTAGCCAGCTGGCACTGTGATCCAAGATGCAGACACACCGTGTTCCCTTCGGGTGTGGGTGCTTTCACGATGGCTCTTAAAACTCTTACTGAGTAAGAAAGGGGCTCAAGCTGAGCTTGAAAAACAAGTCCCAAGACAGAGAAGTTTTCAAGAATTGGTAGCCAGGAGGCAAACTGCTAAAGAGAGGCAGAGGATCAAGGCCAGGCTGGGTTACAGCTGGCTCCGGGGTAGAAGAAGGCTTGCCTAACAGACAGGAGGCTCGGGTTCAGTTCCCAGTATGGTAGGTAGAGTGGGATGCTGAGCCCAACAACTGTCTATTAACTATGCTTTGAAAACACTGCATTCTGAAGGATGACGTCCACTGAGTGAGTTAAAGCAGATAGAAGCTCAGGGGCTTGCCCTTAATCTTCCCTGAAATAAAGGGAAAGCGTCATGATGGCAGAGCCACAGCGATGTCTCTGCAGGACCTGGCCCTCAGCAAACGCTAAATGGGAACTGCTAAGACAACAGGATCTAACCTTAGGACTAACTTTAGGGCAGCCCTCATCAGAGTTGAGACATGTAGCAACTGGCTAACAGAACACAATTATTCCTAAGATATTTACTAACGGAGCTACGTGAGAGGAGGAGAGCTACACCACAGGTCTTGGCTTTTCCTCAGGTGTGAATGTCTCTCCTAACCTCACATCGTGTCTCTCGGGTTAAAACACATTTATAGATGTGGAGCTATGAGAAAACATCCATTTCCCCTCTCTGTAAGTGGTTAACGGCAAACGAGGAAAAACCGTCCAGACGACACATGCCAGGTGTGATGACACATTCTTGTAATCCCAGCCACTTGCAAAGCTGAGGCAGGAGCACTACAAGTTTAGGGACAGCCTGAACAGCCTCGTGGGATCCTATTTCAGAGTAAGAGTTTGAAGGCTGGATTCAGGTAAGTTAAAGCCGGATTCAGTTTAGCAGTTAAGAGGACCCGTTACTCTTGGATAAGACCAGGCGTTCCCTGGTCCCAGGGAACCAGGCATCTTTCTCTGATCTCTACAGGCACCTAGCATATGCTCGGTTCACAAACATACATGCAAGAAAAACACTTATACAAATAAAATAAATTAAATCTAAAAGGATTTTTTTAAAAATTTAATTTTAAAGGGATAGGTACTAAGATGGCCCGGCAGTCAAAGGCAGTTGCTGATGTCTGACTACCTGAGTTTGATTCCTTGGGACCCGCACTGGTGAGAGAGAAAAACTGACTCCGGAAAAATGTCCTCAGGCTCCCACCCACTCATGTGCTTGTGATCACACGAGTACCTGTACACTGGTGCACACGCATGCACAGAAGGTCATAATAAAATGGCTCTGAAAAGGAGAGGCCAGAAGACTGTGGGACAGCCCTTACCTACCGTTTGTCAAGCCCTGGGTGAAACTCCCAGTACCAGAAACTAAAAGAGAACAAACAGTACCAGAAAATAAAGCATGAGTCTATAACACCAGCTCTTAGGGATGTGGGGCAGGAAGATCAGGAGTTCAAGGTCACCTTTGGCTGCATAGTGAGTTTGAGGCCTGCCAGAGACCTTGACTCAAGAACAAAACAAACAAAAACTCAAAACACCTCATCTAACCTCATCTAGAGGAATCTGGTCAACCTCACAACCCATTGCAGGCTGACCTGATTGACTACAGACACTCTGATGCTGACAATACAAAAGGCTAGGACAGCATAGTTCTGAAGCTGCACAGAACAGACAGAAAAGAGGTCCGGTCACCTGCAGGCCTGGGGCTCCCTCCCATGCCTGCAGAACTCTGAGGGTTCTGTTCATTGGTGTGCTGGGTCAGAATGTAAAAGGAGAGAGAAAAAGCCAACAAATTAAGGAGCGGGAAGACTTGTTTATGGACAAAAACAAGCTTAAACAGTCAGCGAGACTGAGTAACCGAGCAACTGATCTTAGATTATGAAAAACATTCTTCAGCTACCAGACGATGGCTTGTTTATCATTGTCTGGAGGGGTTCATTCCCAGGACAATGTTGAAGGGGGGCATCCAAAGATATATATTCTTCAAGGGAAGAGAGACAAAACCTATAATCCCAGCCCATCTGAGATAGAGATCTTAAGTTCAGGGCCAGCCTGGGCTACATGAGACCTCCACCCCCAACAAAGCAAGGTGGAGCCAATCAGATATCAGGAGCTGTCCTTTCTCTTGGTTAAAGTGTATGGGTGGCAGCACAGCTTAGAAACCAGCATTGAGCAAATGAACTTGACATTTCCACAGGCCAGACATTTATTCCTGGGACTGGGTGAACCTAGTGAACTTCTCACAGCAAGATGGGGAAACTGGATACTACAGAGCCAGAGGCTTACTCGGGTAATTTGATAGATGCTAATGATACATGTAATTATAAAAAGATTACAAAAACAAAAAACACAGGCCTTGGGCCCAAAATGAGTCTATAAATCTAAAATTCTAACCAGGCTTGGAGACACACCTAGAACTTAAGACTCCAGAGGCTAAGGTAGAAGTTCGAGGCCAGCCTGAGCTAAGTTCAAGGCCACCTTGGGGCACTGGGCAATTCTCTATCTCAAAAAATAACATTGGATAAAATAAAACTCAGTAGGAGTGCTTTTGCCTAGAACATGACAGGCCCTGGGGTTTAATCCATGTAACTATTCCTAGTTACCTTTTCCTATCATTATTTTAAGCTATGTTCAACTTTAAAAGTTTGGTGACTCTTTATAGTCTAAAGTATAATACAAAATATCAATATAACTGTTGTTAAATTCTTTTTAAATTATTTTACAAGGGCTGTTGCAGGTTGACTCCACATTAAGCAAGAAAAGTAGAAGCAGTATCTCTTAAAGTGCAGCTCTCTTCCCGTTGTGTCAACATTGCTGCTTAGGACACCCCATTTCTTTCTTGGTTTGATGTGTCACCAAGAGAAACAAGACAGAGCAAAACCCAAATCCCAAATAGGATGTAAAAAGCAATTGTTTTAAACTTTTGTCTCCACATCTGAAATTCACAACTTTAATTTTGTTAGCCGAGTCCCAAAAACCACCGTGGTGTTTATGATCTTTTTTTTTTTTCTTTAGAGAGTCATGTGAATTTGAAAGTGCTACTATTAGGTCATTCTCAATATGCAAAGAAAATGTCATTTTAAAAATGAACACCATAACTTTCTTCACACAAGGGGATACTCGGTCCAAAATAAGCAAGTAAAATAAAGCAAAGGGCCATGTTTAGCTCTGGCAAGGAAGGCATTCTCTTCCTAGGTTCTTGGGTGCTGGTATGTTTGGCGGTTTGAGTTCTATCCCTCTAAGCTGTTTAGGACCATACTCAAAGTACAGCGGTTGCAGGCTGCGCCAAGAGCCTCCAGGAAGCGCATTAGAGACAAGAAAAGGGAAACAGATGGTGTGAGCTGGGCGATCGCGGACCCGCAAACTCCCGCAGATCGATCACCCAGGTACTGGCGCGGACCGGGCCCCGCGGTCCCCGTCGCTCCTCTCCCACCCGCACGAAAGCAAGAGCAAGCCCTGCCCACGGGCACCGCCGTTCTTTTGTCTTGCGCGGCACTGGCCACGTAGCCCCGGAGGCTAACGGCCAGGAGGCCCCGGGAGCCGCCCGGTCCCGGGCAGGAGAGCAGAGGCCCCGGGGACGCCCAGGCCTCGCCGCAGCCTCCCTCCCCGCGCCCCGCAGCCCCCCGCGCCCCACTCGGCCTCACCGCCTCCACGGCATGCTGCAGGATGGACGTGAGCTTGGAGAACATCCTGTCCCGGGACTGCAGCAGCCTCTCCCGGGACGACCTGGAGAGCTCCTCGATGCGCCGCCGCCGCCCCTGCTGCGGCTGCCCGGGCCGCTCCAGAGTGAAGGCCGGTGCGGGCGGGCCTGGGCGGAGAGCGGAGGGCGGAGGCCGTGCGGGAGGCGCGGCGGCTCTGATCGGAGGGCGCGGGGCCGCGGCGGGCGGCTCCGAGGACCCTCGGCTGCGATCGGGGCCCCGCGGAGCTCGGCGGCTGCGGCGCGGACACGGTGGCAGGAGCTCGGGCTCTTCCGGCTACCGTGCCCGCCGCGGCCTGCAGGGGGCGCCCGTGCGGCCCGGGGAAGCCAAGGCATCCGCCGCCGCCAGCGCTGGACGCGGGGCGGGGCGCGTAGAGGCCAGGGAGTGGAGGGCGGAGCCGAGGGGGAGGGCGGGGCCAGCGGGACGCACAGAGGCAGCGACTGGGAGGTGGGGGCCGGAGGGAAGAGCGGGACCGATGGAGACGGCGGAGCTGACGGGGTGAGCAGGGCGGGTGGGGCGCTCAGAGGCCGCGCCCGGCGGGGAGGGCGGGGCCGGCGCGGTGCACAGGGCGGTGCTGGCACTGGTCTCTCGGTGACCAGCGCAATGTGAGGATTTGGCAGCGACGCGTAGACGTTGCGCTTGCGTACCGTACGTAGGGCAAGTCTGGAAGGCCGCTAGGGAAATTCCAGCATCCCGAACGCAAAAACGGACAGCGGGTCCTCGTGCTGGGAATTCGACTGCCTCAAACGCAGGTGGAAAGATCCCGCTAGACTAAAACGGCTTATCTGTATCAAAACCGGGAGTGCCAAATGGACCCGTGGGACAAGGGTTCGGTTAAATAACGCAGGACGGTGGCTTACAAGGTTTCAGTGTGTTTCTGGAAAAGGAAATAATATCCAAGATGCCTAACACTGATGAGTGAAGCCGCAAATTAATGAGCACTGAGCTGGAGGCTTCCTAAGGCACTATGCAAACATGTATTAAACAAGCCTAGAGGAAACACTGATCGACCGGACCATTTTAACATGGATGATACAACCTCTGAAAGAGTCTTCAGAACTTTGTTTCAAGCCGGTATTAGAATTTCTCCAAGAGGATCGGGGAGTTCTGCATTAGAGTAAAGTAGATTTCTCGTTAACGTGGGTGAAAAACACCTATTTATAGTATAATTTGTTGAACAGAGGGCCGAAGAGGGCGCCGCAGCTCCGAGCATGGTTGAGAAGCCTGTTTGGATCCACCTCTGCCATTCTGGGGCATGAGGTTACTAATGCCCAGTGAAGACAGCCTGGAATCACAGGCTCTCCTCATTGTTAACATTAGTAACAGCACAAGAGGGCGGGAAACCAAGAGAGAAGGGGAGACTTGAGTCTTCTCCATGCTTTGGTTGTTTGCTTCTGCTGTGCTCAAAGGCAGGTAAACATACCCTTGGATTCTGTAAACTAAAAGCTGGCAACATCCCCTGTTATTTGTTGGACATTGAGATGTGTTCCTCACCACGTTCAAGCTCCTTGTTCCTGCTCCAACCTAGAGCACACAATGTTTGTTGTTATTATTCATACAACTTATGAGGTTCGGCCAGTTTATTAACCACAATAATTTTCCTGGCTAATTATATGGCATTTTGTATTTTCACAAACAACTAGTGTGGGGAATGATGTTTAGGGGGGCTAGAAGTTGTGTGTGATGGATATTTAACTTTACATGCTTATTATAAGCACAATAAAATACATATTTGGCTCGGTTAATATCAATACTCGATGATTTATCTGCCTGGTCCCTAATTTCTAAGACGCACAAGTTAGTTAGAACTGTAACTGAGCCAGTAGTTATATATCCTGCATTTATCCCTCCCGAATGCTTGGAGTGACACTAATGTATAGCCTGCCTAATGCATGGATGCAGATGGACTCACCTCAACCACTGCTTTGAGGAAACGCAGGAGGAGGCTTTCTTTACCCCTGAAAACACCCTAGGTGCCTGAAGTCCCTCCTTGGGAACCTTGTGTATTTATTCTGTTAAGGTAATAATAAATTTAGTCCTTTTTGAAAACGGGACTGGAGTGTTGATTAATGTCTAAGAACGCTTGCTGCTCTGCCAGGGTATCAACTTCAGTTCCTGGCACCCGTGCCCAGTGGCTCACAACCTCCTGCAACTCCAGTTGCAGAGGATCCAACATCCTCGTCTGCCTTTTGTGGGCTTGTGCACGAGTATGAACTTGGAAGGAGCATACACACGTCCAAATGCAGAGAGCCTGGAGGACTGACACCTGAGTGGGATGGAGCCCAAAAATACGGGAACGGTTAGATGATGCGTATTTTCAGCCTTTGACGGCTTCTGGTGCAGTAGGTGGATGAGAAGTAAAAATGTAGCACCCCTCCTCTCACAAGCCCTGATGAACTGAGAGTAAACGAATTCTTCCTTTATAAACCCCCAAGATCGAGTTAGCCGGGAAAAGAGATGGCAGCAGAGCTAGGAGATCAGGAGGACGGCTGAGGGGTTAACTTGATGCACCAGCGAAGAAAGGCAAGGTTGAAAGCACTGTATTAATTTCAAGAACTTGTCATGAGTTAGAGAAAGTGTGGTTTGAAATTGAAATGTCCCTTGTAGACTCCTGCTTGAACACTTGGTCCCACCTGGTGGCGCTGCTCAGGGAAGTTATAGAACCTTTAGGAGCTGGAGGCTCGCTGGAGGAAGAGCATGCTGGGAGCCCGGCTTTGAGATGTATAGCTTGGCCCCACTTCCGGTTCCCCTTGGATCGCTCAGCTTCCTGACTGCTAGGCTGGCCCCAACTCCTGCTGCCATCCCTCCCCCCCCACCCCCCCGCCATGGTGGACTGTAGTCTCAGGAACCATGAGCAAAAGTAAACCCCTTTCCCACACTAAGTTGCTTCCAGTTGTGATTTTGTCACGGTGACTGAAGACAACCAGCAGAGCGGGTGCCCGAGCAAATGGCAAAGCCAGGATTCAAAATGTGGGGCAGGTGAAGTCGGCTTGGGATTTGGTGGGGCCCTCCCTGCTCTGTGAGACTCTCACTGCCCTTCTGCAGTCCTGGCATAAGATGCCTGGATTCGGGAGAAAGTAGAAATGCCATTAGTAGGAGCGTGGGGAGAAAAGAATGAAGTTAAAATGGATGGTGTGAAGGACACACCCCTCACCCTCCTTATCTCCTAGAGCAGACGTGTCAGCCCGACCCTGCCAGATAGAAGGAGGAAAGGAAAGGTTTCCTGTGGAGAATCTGAAAAGACCTGAAGATTCTGACAGGGAGCTCGCCACATGCTCAGGGTGCTCCCTCAGCCTCTCCTAAATGGATCACCATGGGGCCATCAGAAATGTGATGAATAGGTATAAGATCCACAGCAGAGACCAAAGAAGGGTAAGAGAGAGTGGCGATCTCTGGTTCCATCAGAAGAGATGGACTTGTTTATCGAAAAGATGGAGACCGAGACTCAAGGAAAAGAAATCAATGCCAGTGCCATTCTCCAAGGACAAAAGAAGATACTTCATCAATAGCAAGAGTGATCTGCTATTTCTAAAACAGCATCAGAGAACAAAGAACCAACAGTAAGACACACAAGTTGAAAATTAATATCAATAAGATGGAAACATTTTCCACCCTCTGTGCTAAAGACCATCGGAAAGCCAGGTGTGAGGGTGTGAATCTATAATCCCAGCTCTCAGGGCCAGGAGTACAAAGCCAGCTAGGGCTGCCTGCAGCATTCCAGGCCAGTCTGGGTTACGCAAGGCCCCATCTGTCCTAGGTAGGCTTTCTGTTGCTCTGATAAAACACTTACTGAAACCAGCTTGGGGAGGGAATGGTTTATTGTAGCTTGTAACTCTCAAGTCCCACTCAGTTGCTGAGGGAAGATTTCCAGCAATGGTGAGGTTATGGGGAGAGATGAAGTTGATGAATGGAATATGTATCTGTTTGAGCAGATTTTCTAGAGAACAGGGAAGTTTGATTTTTTATTGAAATAGTAATGAATTAAAACCAAAAGCCAGGTAGTAGCAGTGGTTACGTCAGCTGCAGGAAGAAGATTATTAACAGCGAGAATGAAACATTCAGTACAGGAGCAGGCAGTCAGTCCACATGATGAAAACACACATCACATTTAATGTGAACTTTAAATGTGAACTGTGAACACTGATTCAGTTACGCCAACCAACAGCATTGCCGTATTGGGAAGGTGTTAGGTGTTGAGAGGAGGAGGAGGAGGAGGAGGAGGAGGAGGAGGAGGAGGATGTGTGTGTGTGTGTGGGGGGGCTGATTCCTCATCATCTCTGGGGAAACAGCAATTGCTGAAGAGATGGCTCCGTTCAGTTCTTAGCACCCACACGGTGTTTACAATCAAACCTGTAACTCCCAGCTCAGGAGAGCTAATGCCTTCTGTACTCTGCTAGCACCCATATAGATGTGTGCACATGCATGTACACACACAACCTAATAAGGGCTGGAGGAAAGTCCCGAAGAGCACTGACTGCTCTTCCAGAGGACCCAGGTTTACCCCCAGCACCCACAGGATGGCTCAAGTCTGTAACTCTCTTTCCAGGAGATCTTGGCCTCCTCGGGCACAAGACCAGCACATGGTACAAAGACACACATGTAGATAAAACATTTGTACACCTAAAAGTAAATACATCGTTTAAAAGCATATTCTTCAAGGAAAGGCAGTAAATACTGAAAGCATCCTCTCCCGGTGTTGAAAGACGTGCCTCCGTGAAACAGGAAACTGGGAGTCTGGAGGAAGGACTGCGGCTCTCACAACAAGCCTTGTAAAAGGCTCTGGGCTGAACTGCATGCTGACACAATGCAAAGTGTGTTTGGCAAGGGCGGAAACCGAGAAGCAGGGAACCATTCTTAATGCTTCTTACAAAAGTTCAGAGGAGATCACAACCCTTGGGGGTGAGCAGCCTGTCAGATAGGAGGGGCATGGTGGACTTGAAAACCAAGATAAGATCAACGCATTTTTCAGGTTACAGGAAACATGAATGAGAAGCCAAATACTGCTAAGTTTCTAGCTTGGATGAGGTCAGCAATCAACCACGTGCAGTCCCCGCCACTGGGTGGTGGAGAGAAGATCCCTGAGCTCTAAGCCAATGAGAGACCCTGACTATAAAACCAAAGTGGGGCGCTCCTGAGGGTGACCTCCGGCCTCCATGTGCACACACATGCTCACTCGCACCCACAAGCAAAGCATATGCATGGGAGAAAACCTGGGAGGAATTCTGAGAATACTTTTTTGTGAAGTCCCAGTGGTATCAGTTACCGGGAGACTGCTGCTGCCGCCGCCATCGCAGCTGCTGCCGCTGGGGTCTCTGTTTCCCTCCTTTGCTCTTCTTCCTCTCCCTTATTCTCCCCAGACATGCGTATCCTGTGATCTGGAGTAAACCACTGTGGTCACATCTTTATTTCAAGTTCTACTTTTAAGAAAGTCCAATGAAGACTCCAGCTGCCACAAGTTGGGGGAAGCCTCAGGGAGACGACAGCCTTTGCCACCTCCCTCCCCCGTAGCCCACAGTACCAAAGCGGCTTCTGGAAATGAGCAGGTCCTATAAAGTCCAGCTGCACAGACCAGCGAAATCCCACGTAAATAAGCTTAAAGAGTCTCTCTCTCCCTCTCCCTCTCCCTCTCCCTCCCTCTCCCTCTCCCTCTCCCTCTCCCTCTCTCTCTCTCTCTCTCTCGTTTGTTTTTTTCGAGACAAAGTTTCTCTGTAGCCTTGGCTGTCCTGGAACTCACTCTGTAGACCAGGCTGGCCTCGAACTCAGAAATCCACCTGCCTCTGCCTCCCGAGTGCTGGGATTAGTCTCTTCTTTAAGTAAAAGAATCTAGAGTGACTAAGAGGAAGCTCAGCAGTCAGGGCGCTTGCTGCCGCTCAGTTCCTAGCAACCACATTGAGTGGTTCACGACCCCAGCTCAGGGGAGCCAGCGCCCCTTTCTGGCCTCTCCCAGGTACTGCACATACATGGCACACTCACACAGACCCATATGCATAAAGAAAACAAATACATTGTTAGTTAATTTTCTTGATTATTAAAAAAAAAATGTGTGTGGGTGTTTTGCCTTCATGGGTGCCTGGTGCCTGGGGAGGGGGGGGGGCCGAGGAGGGCATCGGATATCCTGGAACTGGAGTTACAGATGGCTGTGAGCTGCCCTGCGGGTTCTGGGAATTGACCCCGGGTCTTGTGCAAGAGCAGCAAGTGCTTCTAATCACTGAGCCATCTCTCCAGTCCAATAAAATAAAAATTTAAAGAAGTTTCCCAGGTTGAGTTGGGGCCAATATGATAGCTTCAGGACAACTGCATCATCTTAACAGTTCTAAACCTCCCCTTGGCACAGTAGCACTCAGCCACTCCCTGGTCACGTACAGGACCAAAACCACCGATTTCCAATATAGGCAGGGGCAGGGGGAGGGGAGGAGCGCTTCGGCTCTCTCTCTCTGTGGAATCAAGTACTTCCTCATACCCACACATCCGCTTACATTCCTCAGGACTCCCTTTTATAACCACAACTAAAGGTTGGAAAAGAAAATTAGTAGATGAAATGTTGGATTCTGGGTAACCAACAGAAAAATAATCTTTCAAGGTATAACAATCCAATTCAGTACAAATTTCCCCTCAACCCAATGTAATATATTAAAAAAAGCGTGAGACAGGAGAGAAAACATAAAATAGGTCTGCGATGAATAAAGGACAGAGGATTTCAAAATAATACTCTATTTTATTTTGCTGGGGTGTTTTTTTTGTTTTTTGTTTTTTGTTTTGTTTTGTTTTGTTTTTTGAGATTGCTATTGCTATTTTATAAGCACGCTCAGGGGTTGGTTTCTACGTGGCATCTTCGATCGGGCTTGGCTCTTATCTCCACGTTCTGCTTCCTCCCCAGCTCCTGTCTCTGACACACCACATAGCCGTCCTTTGCTCTTTCCACATGGCCCACCCTTAAGATCTGATCTTCCCCTCTCATGGGCCGTTTTCCAGCTTCATGACCTACGTACACATATACACATACAGAGACAGACAGACAGAGACAGAGAAAGAGAGACAGAGACAGAGATAGAAAGACAGGGAGAGAGACAGACACAGAGAGGGACAGAAACAGAGAGACAGACAGAAAACAAGTTAGAGACAGAGATAGAGAGACAGAGACAAGAACAGAGACAGATAGACAGGGACAGAGACAGAGAGATAGAAAGATAGGGACAGAGACAGAGAGACAGGGACAGAGATAGAAAGAGACAGAGAAAGACAAGAGATAGTTAGACAGAGATAGAGAGACAGAGACATACAGGGGAGTTAAAACCAGAATCTTCAGACGAGAAGACCATGGTACTCTTCTTTCTGAGTGGCTTGTTTCAATTACCATAATGATTTCCATTTCCTCAAAATACTATGACGTCATGTTCCTTCACAGTTGCCTGGCGCCTCCTTGTGTGTATGAAGCACGCCATCTTTCCATTCATTTCTTACATACTGTGCACACTGTAGCAATGACCCTGGACGTGCATGTATCTGTGTGGCATTAGAGTCTTTGGGTGTAAACCCAGGAATTTAATTTTATTTTTAAAGCTCAATCCTATGGTAGTGCAAAAACCAAACCAACCAACCAAACAAACAAAAACCCAACTAACCAACAAACAAAAAACACTATATTCGTCAAAGAGTTAGATTTAAAAGGAAAGAGACAGGATCAAATAAATAAAAAAAAAAAATCAGAATTTTGAAAATGCCAGAATAATAATTTTGTCATACAAAATAGGACCAAAAATGCAAAATATCACAGATCAAGACAGGATACAGAGTAAAATAATCACATCTCAAGAAAGCACATTGTTTGTGCTTATAACATGCCTCACAGGACAGACACAAAATACTTCAGGCAATCATGACAACATTAACATATAAACTTAAATCTAGACTGAATATGAGAGAAAGCATGGAATAATTATGTTTCTTTCTTTCTTTCTTTTTTTTGGTTTTTCGAGACAGGGTTTCTCTGTGTAGCCCTGGCTGTCCTGGAACTCACGCTGTAGACCAGGCTGACCTCGAACTCAGAAATCCACCTGCCTCTGCCTCCCGAGTGCTGGGATCAAAGGCGTGCGCCACTACTGCCCGGCTATAATTATGTTCCTTACATTTGTCTTAACATAATGATCTCCAGATCCGTCCATTTTTTTCTTTGTAGCTGAATAAAGCTCCAGCACACTGTGTACCACAGTCTCCTCACTTACTAAGATGCTGGTGGACTCCGCTGATCCTACAGCTTGCCTGTTACTAGACTACAGCCGTAGCCGGGACTGCGCATGCATCTTTCTGCTGTTGCCGATGCAATGACGCATCGTGTATACATCCGGGAGTGATACAGCTGATCGTGTGGTAGTTCTGTTTCTTCATTAATGTTCTTTTTAACCAAGTAGCTTACATAATACGCACGCTCGCGCACAAGCACGCACGCGCACAGAGGTTCTCTGTATCTGAGGAAGATTGGTCTTAGAACGGGCTCCCAGGTGTGGCAGATAGGAGGCAGTTTACTTCAGCTATTGTTATTCATATGCCTCCGTGGAAAACTTGTCCTTGGGATTTTACACTTTACCCACGTGACTCTTCTTAACCCTCGGTGTATGAATTGTCAGATGCTCTAAGTAAAGCATGAGACTTTAGTCCGTCTAATTTTTAGGCCTCACTCTCCTAGGTTCACGCTGCCAACTAGGGTGGCAAACATCGAAGCACTTGCATGACTGTAAAGACCGCGGGCTCTGTATATGGTACTGCAAACTAAGTAAATGAATAATCAGTAGACAAGGTATGGAAGGTGTCAGGTGAACAAATCAGGGGAAGTGGATGCCTCTGGCGGAGAGCTCAGGGAACACAGCCCTCTGACATCCGGAAAGCATTGCGCATGACTGATGAAGGCCGGCTTGACTGTAGCAGGGAGCTATCAGGAATGGAAGCCAAGAGGACAATGACAGAGGCAGCCAGAGGTCAGATTGCATAGAGCCCTATCAGATCCCTCCTTATGTCATGTAAACAGGTTATTAAGAGTATAGCGCGTGTATCCTGACATTTAAAAAACACCCCGAGTTGGGGAGAAGATTTGTTGTTTATTTGTGGCGTTATTGCTGGCCTTCCCTCAAGAGTCATCCCATCAAACAAGGCCCTATGCTTGAGAATTGACCTATTTTAGATGCTCTGTTGATACAGCCTGATTCAGCTCTTTAGCTCCCAGACCAAGTGATGCTTTAACAGGCTCTCTATTCCATCCAAGTCCCATGAGCATCCTGATCAATAATTTGCCAGATCGAGACATTCTGGTTATTTAAAGTAACTCCTGCTGCCATTACAAGTCTCTCCTGGCTTGACTCTGGTGGTTAGGTGCCGGTGCCTGGCCGTACTACTTCAGGATCACGCTGTAATCGAGGTAATCTCCGTAGCAGCAGCAGCAGCAGCAGCACTGTCTTCCACCGCCGGAGAGCCTTTCAAGGATGCTGGCACTGTCTGATTCATGTCTAGTCCACAGATGCCTTCTTAGGTTTCCTGAGAGATGAAGTGGGGGATGGGGACACATGTTGCAACTAGTTGATAAATGAGCTCCACACTCCTCCACATCTGTGCCAAGAATGTTCTAAAGTCAATTTTATAAAATCTGAGCCCCAAGTTCAATCAATCCACCAAGGAAAGTGTCAGCTCCACTTGGGCTACACTAGCACTCATATGTTAAATCTAGACTTGCTTTTAAATGCATCCGCGTGACTATATTTGGGCTGGTCTAAGTTTGTTTGTTTTTTTTCCTCCCTGGTGTAGCAGTCTTCAAATTCATTGAAAACAGGTTCCTTGGGCTTTTATCTCTATATATATACTGGAAAAATATGGAAATTCTTTCAAAGTATAAGCCATATGCTCCTGAGATAAACCTGCATTCATCCCCTTGGAGCATGTTGAGATCTGACTCTAGTTATGAATCTGGAGTTTCCATGGAGGACAGAAGGGGCCTTGAAAAGGACAAATATCTTCCTCAAGGAGAGTCCACATACCACCCCCCTCCCCGTAGGCCTCGGATCCTCGAATGAGCCAAGTTTAGGAGAGTAGATTTGGAACCGATTGGATGCAGTTATGTGCATTTAACACACACCAAGTCTTGATTACAATAAGGGGCATGATGAAATAGTCAGGCTTTTATGGTTGTATGTGGAGGTTTCTGTGTGGAGAGTAGACTGTGGGAAGGCAAGAACAGCAGGAGAAAGCCTCAAGTACAGGTCCCAGAATTCCAGAGAAGTCGACTACTGTAGTTACTTTACTGAGAGAACTCAAGGAAGGGAAGATTTCTCTTGGTTTTTGTTTTTTAGGGTTTAGTCCAAGGTTGCTTGGGCAGAATATGGCCGCTGTTCTTTGCCTTGGAGTGAGCAGAAAACAGAAACAACATTCAGGAAAGAAAGAGGGCAAGTAGAGCCTCCAAGGACAAGACCCTCAGAAAGCTGGTTTCCTCCAACCTGGCCCCACCTCCTGCCATCAGATGTGAGCCCATCAAGGGATTTATCTGCCCATTAGGTTGGTGTTGAGGCTTGCTCTGTTGCTATGTATTATAATGCTAAATTCTGTACCCAAAGGTCTAGCTGCCTATAAGTGATTTCTCACATTTATCAACTTTTGGTATGTAAACCTTATTATATAATTTAAAACTATCGGCTAAATAAAAACAGCTACAGCCAATTACTGGAAGGATTAGAGGGAGGTGGGCTTTGAGTTACCTGGTGGGGGGGTTGCAGAGGGAGGAGAGAGGAGAAAGGACACAGAAAAAGGATGAAGCCCCCATGAGAGAGGAGATACCACGAATACATGGCCAGGAGAAACAGCAAGTATCTGAGGTACACAACTGGGGAAGTAGCCAGGCCAGCAGTTAGAAAAGTAGATTAGGGGTCACCCCCAAGTAATTGTCAAAGCCAAATAAAATAACCATAGTCGGAGTCTCATCCATTCATAAACTAGACAGGGGGACATTTAACTTGGTTCAGCTACAGGCTGGAGCCCCTGGGACTGACTTGCCTCTTGAAGTATCGTCACAGATACCCTCCACGCTGTACTAACGTAATTTCCTGGTGTTTCTGAGCCAAGCAGGCCTAGATTAACCATAACAGAGGGGACGGTGGCTTGAGTGAGGGGTGGTGAGAAGCAGCCAGGTTCTGGGTGTGATTCTCCAGCAGCACAGGTAGGGCTTGCGAGAATTGGTCTTGAATGAGGAAGAGAGCAAGGAGGATGCTAACAACAGTGCTGAGGTGATGCCTAATGGAATGTTAAGTGCTTAAGTGGAATTTTAAGCTTATGAGCCTGGGTGTGGTCACCACGAGGATGACTGTGGGTAGGAAGGAGAAGAGCTGAAAGGTTGCGTGTGGAGGTATTTAAGAAATAGAGTGATGTCGTGTCCTATAGAAAGAGAGTGATGTCGTGTCCTATAGAAAGAGTGATGTCGTGTGCTATAGAAAGAGTGATGTCGTGTCCTATAGAAAGAGAGTGATGTCGTGTGCTATAGAAAGAGAGTGATGTCGTGTCCTATAGAAAGAGAGTGATGTCATGTCCTATAGAAAGAGAGTGATGTCATGTGCTCCAGAAAGAGTGATGTCATGTTCTCTAGAAAGAGAGTGATGTCATGTGCTCCAGAAAGAGTGATATCATGTGCTCTAGACCATCTGACCATAAAGCAACAGCTAGTTTACAATAAGTTGCATCAGTTCTATTTCTCAGCAGTGCTAGGAAGCGAATGGTGGGCCTTGTGCTAGCTCAGCAAGTATTCCACCACAGAGCTGTAGTCACCAACTGCACACTGATATCGTTTAATATTAGTAATTACTCTATGTTTGCCTTGTTGATGACAGATAAACTCAACGCAGAAGAGACCATATCCAACTAGGCATTCAGGCCAACAGGGGAAGTACAGAACCAGACAGAGGTGACTGCTATATAATTCTGAGCAAGGATTGATACCACGGAACTGTTCAGTTAGAAACAGCTATTTTGTCACGTTAATCTCACCTCAACAAGCAGTAAAGGAACAAGTGTAAAATCAAGGCAACCAGGACTGGAGAGATGGCCCAGTGGTTAGGAGATGGCCCAGTGGTTAGGATGCTCTTGCAGAGGATCCTGGTTCTATTCCCAGCACCTACATGGCTGCTCACAGCCTTCTGTAATTGCATTTCTAGAGGATCTGGTGCATTCTTTTGGACTCCGCGGCCCCAGGCACACATATGAGCACATAATACATGTACAAGGCAAAATACCTTACACATCAAGAAAGAAAACCCTTCAAGGAAACTTAACAGTGAGGTTGTGATGTAGGAAGAGATTAGCAAGGCTTGCCAGCAAAGGGCCGTCTCTCGGATGTCTCCGCTGCAGTAGGACAATTGTGTGGGCTTCTGCAAATGACAGAGAGACGTCAACACAGAAAGGAAAATCTGTATATTTTCAATAGCAGATGAAAATGAAGGAGAATACAGTGAGGGCAAAATTTCTTAAACAAGACCTTAAAAATCAGATCACAAAGAAAAATATCAGGGGTTTGGCAAAAACAAAAATGAATAAGGTCTGCTCAGCAGTAGACAGCATTGTGAATTTACCGATAAATAGCAAGACTGGGGCTGTAGCTCAATGACTGGGATCACCTCACAGCTGTGAAGCCCTATCTTCAACCTCCAGCACTCTCCAAGCAAACAATTCATTTCCTTTTCCTGTCATAACGATTTTCCACAAGCTTGTAGATCAAAACAACGCAGACATTTTCTATTGTTGCAATTCTGGGAAGAGGTTCCACTGAGCTGAAAATCCAAAGTGTTCCTAATCAAGTATGAATATTACCAATGCAATTATTAAGCTAACATTTAAAAGATGTGCAGTTCTGCATATTTTATGTACTATGATGTCTGGTAGTGCATTATTTTATTAAGAAGAAAAAGGAGAATATTGTTCAATTTAACTTTACTGACTTAAAAAGGACACCACAGAGTTACCTGTTTTACAAACCCAGTTAATATTAGAAACAGAAAGTAATGACTGTGATGGCCCATTTCTATTACCGCAGGAAGCAGGAAGCAGGAAGCAGGAAGCAGGAAGCAGGAGGACCAGGCCACTCAGGAGTTCAAAGTCAGCTTACACTGTGAGTTTGAGACCAGCCTGGACTACATGAGATCCTCTCTGACAGACCCAGAAAGAGGAGAGAGAGAACAGTGTCTGAGAATGTGTGAGGTAATAGAATTTTGAGCAGAGATGGAGAGCCTGAAGTCATATCAGAGGAGGATGCCCCTCCTTCACCCTAACAAGAGGAAGGAATGGGTCCAGGCATAGAAAGAAGTATTTACTTAACCAGTTCTATTTCTCTGGAAGGGAAAGAGAAGATGAGGTTGAAGGGGACACAGTTCTGAGGAAAGTGAAGAGAGCCTGACATAGTCTTTAGCCTTTGTGGAGAGGAGAGAGGTGGTGGTGAGGATGTGGGGGACACAGCTACTGTGAACTAGTGGGCCTTGGAATCTGGCGACCATGTGACCAATCCACACTGTTGTGGGACTTTCTTCAGTGGCCTTCATTACAGACCTGTTTGTCTGTAACAGAGAAAGTACAAGGCGGTCATCTGAAATCAGTCCACTGGAATGAGGGTTTTCTAAACCACCGTTCAGACACTGACCAGCCAAAGCGAGGGCCTCTTAAAATCTAATCTGAGGGTGGAGGACTGGGGAGATGGCTCCGTCAGTAAAGGCTGGCAGTGTAAGAGTGAGCCCCGAGCTGGACCAGCTTCAAAAGCTGGGTGAGACAACCTGCATGCACAGTCCCAGTGCTGCAGGGGGGAGACAGGTAGAAATAACTGGATCACTGGAGTTCACTGCAGCTGGCCTAACTGGATCAGTGGCTTCCCGGGCAATGTGAGAGGCCTGTCTCAAAAACAGTGGCCAAGGATGACTTAAGATACTCATGGTTGACTTCTGACCTACCTACCTACCTACACACACACACACACACACACACACACACTCATGCACACACTCATGTATACACTCATGCACACACAATGCACACACACTCATGCACACACATAGAAACTCATGCACTCACACATGCACACACACATGCATGCACACACATACACAGAAACTCACGCCCACACACGAGCACATGCACACACACACACACACACACACACGCTCACGTATGTACACACGCATGCTCTCATACACATGCATACACACACATGATACACACACACTCATGCACATGTGCATGCACTCATGCATGCACACACACAAAGTCTGTTGTGAAGTGCAAATAAAGTGAAGATGGGAGGGACTTGACACAAAGTCATTGGGACATTGTTCTGGAAACTCCAATGAGGTGACCCATCTCCAGGGACGACGTGATCAGAGAATTGGAAGAACAGAGGGATCTTATGATAGCACAAGAGACTGAGTTTCCTCTTATAAAATAGGCAGAGACAGAGAAGTCAGGAACAAAAAGCTTCGGGGCAGGAAGGGTCACCCACAAGGACTCTGAAGCACTTGGTAAGATAGACATGGACCGAGGGCAGCTGTAGACCAGCTGGATGTCATGGGGAGCTAATGGGAGGATGTGGCCAGGAAGTGTACAGACAGCAGTGTTTAGGAGGGAGGTGGTTGGTATAGTCAAAGGGCTCAAAGGCAAAAGTCAGAGAGAATTTTACATAAGAGCAGCAAAGCAAGTCTAGTGATGGCACGGGTAGGGATGGGGGAGGAGAGGTCACTGGCCAGAAAGGTCACATGGCTCGGACTTTACAGAAGAGAAAACTGAGGAAGAAAAGACATTAGCTAACACCTCAGATGTCCTTGATGCTCCTTGTCCACAGATGCTCACACTCTTCCCACAGGGTATCAGGGTCTGCTTGTGGAAGGTAGAACCCAGCAGAACCGATGTTATATTGCATGTAAGACTGGGCTATAATATAAGACTGCTGCAGGCTCTATCTGGTTGTTGTCTTGTTTGCTTTGGGAGAAGACAGCTGCCACAGCTTAAGCCAGCCTAAGGAGAAGCCCTTAGGGTAAGGAACTGAGGTTCTCGATGGGTTTGTCAGTGACCTTGGCAGTTGTCTCCAGCCCAAGCCAGCCTTCAGATGACAGAATGCTATCTCACAGCTCCTTTGCCATCTCTTGAGACTCCCTGAGGAGACCAACTTAGATGCAGCTGAGCCAGTCTACCAAAACCGGGAGATTACACACACTGCTGGTCTGTAAACTGTTACATTTGAAGCAACTTGTTACACAGCAATGGATAAATAAGAGTTTTTGTCATTTATGCAAAACCACAAAACCGGTTAACAGCCAATTAGAAGCAAGAGTGCAGGGCTCCTAACTCTTGATGTTCTGTTAGAACACACCTTGTCCCAGCATATATTGGCCATCACCATTCCTAGGCAGGGCTTCTACACCATGTGAGTGTAGAGAATGAACCAAGTGTAGGATGGCATGCATGTTTGGCCATGAATGTGACAGATGCTTCGAGATTCTACCACCCTGACTACCCCACTAGAAGAAGTAACCTGCCCTGATGGACTGGACATGTGGAACTGTGAAGGGAAATAAACCCCTTCTTCTCTATGTTTTCTGTCAGGGTGTTGTATCTCAGCACAGGAAAACAAAAAATCAAAACTAAGGCTCCATTCCCTGGAGAAGTCTCCATTTTCCCTTAGGGACCTTTATTCTAGATAAACCAGAATTGCGATTCACGGCATCGATGAATTTTGGGTGAGCAAATATGAAACAGACCTGGCAATTTGTTAAGAGACACTTATTTTATAACATAATCACAAGGGTTAACAGAAGCAGGTAAAAGATGAGGCATGTCCAAGTGTGGGCATGAGGCATGTCCAAGTGTGGGCATGGGCTTCTCAAGGGCAGTCACGTTTAGGTTTCCTTCGGTTGTTTTCAGATGTATGTACTTGTTTTTATTTTATTGTGTGAGTATTTTGCCTGCGTGTATGTGTGTGCAGCATGTGTGTGCCTGGTGCCCATGGAGGTCAGAAGAGGGTGTCAGATCCCCCGCATGACAGGTGGTTGTGACATCCCTGTGGTTGCTACAAAACTTCCCTCGGTTTTTACATTTCCATTTCCATTGCTTACACCAAGGTTAAAAGTGAAAGAATTTTTCTGTAAACGAAATGTTACAAGGTGAATTCTGGGTGGCTGAGGCGGCATTGTCTAGATTCTAAAATGACAGAAGAGTGCTAAACCCCACACAAGCATTATGTAGGTCCGAAGTAAGTATGGCCTTGTCAGTGTCCTTGGCAGTTGGAAAACAGACTTTGTCTCTGTGGCAGTTTGGGCTTCATCAATGATACCTGAAGTTTCCTGCCTTCCTCAGCAGAAAAGACTGATCAGAGCCTGGGAAGGAGGACCTGTGCGCCCCCCCCCCCCCGGAATGCCACCCCTCCCCCACATGGAACGCCGCCCCTCCTCCTACATGGGAAGCGTTCCCTCCGCCCCCCATGGCTTCCTCTTCATGTAGCTATAGTTTTCCTGTCTCCCTTCTCCCTCCCTTGGACTTTCACATCCGTGATTCAGAAAGTGTCAACATCACTCAGGAAATGGTTGAATGGTTCACATTTATGGTTCTGCCTTTTTCATAGGCAAAAGAAACCGTGGTGCCACTTTTCCTCCAGGAAGACAGAGGGCGACCTAGCAGTATACATCTTTTCTGTGCCTCCACCAGATAGTCACATGTAAGCATTTCTGAAGGATTGGAGTTAATGCAAGGATGTGCAGTCGCTCACTGGTAAAACCAGAAAAGCAGTTCTGCTTGGCTTTCTACTCACCGGGCTGGAATAGGTTCATGTACCCAGGCATTTACTATGCCTTTAACATTCTTCAGTTAAGTCTGACCTTCCTGGGCAGTGAATCAATGATTGGCTCTAGTGTCTGCATTTCTGCCTGTGACCTCTAAATGCAATATTTGAGAAGGGCCGGTTGCCAAAAAGGCACTTTGTGGCTCCAGTTTCTATGTCTTCGCATCTGCAATTTGTGTGAGGACAATTCTTATGTCAGAGAAAGGTCTCCAGCTTCTGTGACCCTTCGACTTCTAACTTGTATCTCAGGTTTTAAAATAACAACGCAATTATACCACATTATTTTCTCTTGCTTTAAGAATATAGCTGGAAGCCAACCACCCTTAAGATGCTTATCTTTGCTCGTACAGTTAGCAATTGAGCTTGGTGGGTGTGGTGGTTTGAATGAAAAATGTCCCCCACAGTCTCAGGCATTTGATACTTAGTCCCCAGTGGGTGGCGCTTTGGGGACAGCTTTAGGTGGTGAAGTCTTCCTTGCTGGAGGAAGTATGTCCCTGGGCGTTGGGATTAAAAGTGTCGGACACTTTCAGTCATTTTCTTTGTTTTGTGGTTGTGCTTGTCCTTGTGGCTGAAGATGCCAGCTCTCAGCTTTGAGCTCCCGCTGCCATGCCCTGACCCTTCACCACAGGCACTCTTTGCCCTCTGAAACCAAACAATCCCAGGTGAACCCTTCTTCCTATAAGTTGCCCTGATCGGGATGTTTGTATCACAGCACAGAAAAGTAACTAATGCAGTGGGCTCTTTTTGTTTTTAACAAGAGGTTAAGAAGTTGGGAAGGGGACGTGGTGAGTGGGAGGAGACAGTGGTGGAGGGACACAACCAAATTGCACTGTAAGTGTGGTGAGTGCTCAAAGAATGAAACTGTTACATAAAAAAGGTTGGGACTTCAAAAGTAGCACAGGCAGTCTGGGTTCCACTAGAACATGCACGTGTTAAAAATACACTTCAGGATGCTTGAGGTTGTGACCTCCTTCAGTCTCATGAGATTCAGATGTGTGTCAATTGCTCATTACAGCCGGTGACTTAATTTGCTGTCATAGAGTCTCAACTCTAGAAGAGTCTTGAATGTTTCCTGTTTTATTTTTTTTCCTAATTGTGATGGAAGGAAGGAAGGAAGGAAGGAAGGAAGGAAGGAAGGAAAAAAATACAAGTCAGTCTTCCCTGAAATCACTTATGGTCTTGAGAGTTAGAGATAGCCAATCTTCACTCCTTTGACATTCAATAGCTGTTCCCTGGCTAGAATCTTTCTAATTAACTGTGGGTTGAGTTTACTTGAGATAAAAATGTCATTTCATAGCTGGGCAGTGGTGGCGCACACCTTTAATCCCAGCACTTGGGAGGCAGAGACAGGCGGATTTCTGAGTTCAAGGCCAGCCTGGTCTACAGAGTGAGTTCCAGAACAGCCAGGGCTACACAGAGAAACCCTGTCTTGAAAAACCAAAAAACCAAACCAAACCAAACCAAAATGTCATTTCATAGTGAACGAGTTAGTGATAAGTATGCAGTTGAACAAAGCTGCAACATAATTTCCTATGCAGCAAACAAGTGAGGACACGAGCATGAGTCCCTACCACCCCCACCCCCCACCCCCCACCCCCCACTCCTGAAACAGTGTTTCTCTTTGTAGCCTGTAGAACAGGCTGGCCTCAGATTCACAGAGATCCACCTACCTCTGCCTCCTGGGTGCTGAAATTAAAGGTGTCTACCCCCACTTTTCAGTGTGCCCTCAATTTTAAGATTTTTTTTTTTTTGGTCTATGAGTGTTTGCCTGAATGTATGTCTGTGCTACCTAGTTCCCAGGGAAGCTAGCAGAGGGTACCGGGCCACTGTGAGCTGCCATGTGGATGCTACAAACTCAACTCTGGTCCTTTGCAGGAGCATCAAGTGCCCCTAATCACTGAGCCATCTATCCGTCCAGTCCATGTTGAACTGCTGATGATATTAACCTCTCTAGTTGTCCCAGAAAACTCAGATGTTGCTAAGTTAACTTGGGCATATGAAATATTTTTTTAAGATTAACCTTATAAATGGTTTTAACAAGAAATTTTTCATTTGCTCATTCAACGTTTGTTGAGTAGCCTATGTGCTGGGAACATGGAGAGCTATAGTAATGGGAAAGACTAGCGCACAGAAACGATGAAGCCCAGCCTAGGGAGGCAGAGGCAGGTGGATCTTAGAGTCCAAGGCCAGCCTAGTCTACAGAGTGAGTTCCAGGACAACCAGGGCAACAGTTACATTGTAACAAAATTCTGTGAAGGAAAATAAAGCTAACCACGAGGGTGGAGAAAGCCAGACCTGAAAGACGAGGCACCAGCCAATGTGGATGTGAGCAGAGGCATTCCAGTGGACTGGCACAGGCAAAAGCAAATAGTTGGCTGGTGACAACATGGCCAGAGACCCGTGTGGCAGTGGTGGATTCAGCAGGAGGTGGGAGCTGTGGGGCAGTGGTAGCCAGCTGGTGTAGTGCCTGCAGATGCTGGTAAAGATTTTAGCATTTGTTTGATCATGTCTGGCTACTGTACGATGAGTCTACGAGACTGTGGTTATGGAAACAGACAGAGCCATTGGGATGCTGTGTGAGTCTGGGTCCTCCAAGAAGCCGGAATGGCCTGAATACCTATGCAGAGGTGGTAGGTGCCAGGACAGGTGAGAATCTTCTGGCTTCAATGCAGGTCTGGCCCCTGGGAAGACAGACGGAAGAAAAGGAAGGTCAGATTGAAAACTGCTAGATTCTGGTAAGTTCTGAGGAAATTTAGCAAGGCTAATAGAATCCTCAAGTAAAAATCACAGATCAGGGACGACCCCCTGCCTTGGAATTGACATGGACCCCCTGCCTTGGAATTGACACTTGTGTTGTATCTGATAGCAAGCTGGGGTAGCTATGGAGACATTTGGCCTCAGGGAAAAGATGAGGTGGTTTTTGACTATGCTGCTGAGCCCACAGCTGGTCACACCCCTGCCGGGGAGATCTCATGGGTGTGTTCTCTTAACCATCATAGACTCTTGCTGTGATCCTGGTACAGACATGGTGGTCTCCTGGGCTAGGGAGGTAGGAAGGCTTTTTATCTTTGTTAAAGTAGATATACTTTGAAGGCTAAACTGACTCCATTTGCCAATAGATATGGTATGTGATGGAAGGACAAGAGATACAGTGCCTCTGTGTTTTTCTATTGCACCAGAATATGGGTTGTTATTTATGAGGCAGTGAAGACAGTGGAGAGAGTGGAGAAGAGAAATATAGAGTTTACTTTAACCTTGTTTGCTCTGAAATGTTGACCAGGCCCTCAGGAGGGTGGAGATGCCTTCTGAATGTACAACCTGGCTTTAAGGAAGATCTAGAGACGCAAATTCACAAATTCATGCACATGTACTGTTGGAGACATGAGTTTAGCTTAGATTTAAAAACTGTGTATATGGGTGTCTGTGTGTGTGTGTGTGTGTGTGTGTGTGTGTTCACATTTGAGTGTAGGTGCCCATGGAGTCCAGAAGAAGATGTCAAATCCTGTGGATCTGGAGTCTCAGGTGGTTGTGAGCTGTCAATCAGGGATGCTAAGAACTAAATTCAGGTTCTCTGCAAGAACAGTGTGTGGTTTTCCCTGAAGCACCTTCTCTCCAGCCCCTAACTTGGTTCATCTGATAGATGTATATTGATAGAGAAGAGTTTCAAGTAATGCCTGACAGGGAAAAGACTCTGCCAAAAGATGGTAGGAGAAGCGCCCAGTGGGGACTTGGGGGCACAAAGGAGCAGAAGTCAGATTAAAAACTGTTTCTGGAACAATGAATGCTCATGATCTAACCTACTGCTTTAATTTGATGTCCATTGGATGAGAGTTCTATCAAGACTTTGATAAGTGGGCTGGCTTTAAATAATTGAGAATATACAGCCTATAAACATGATTGGCTTCTTCTTCTTCTCCTTCTCCTCCTTCTCCTTCTCCTTCTCCTTCTCCTTCTCCTTCTCCTTCTCCTCCTCCTCCTCCTCCACCTCCTTCTTCTTCTTCGTCGTCCTAAACCTACTGCACCTCTCACGTGTTTCTGAGGAATCATTTCTCAGCCTCTGTTTGCTTTCTGAGTCCTCCTCTCTATAACAGGAACTGTAGAATTGTCAAGGGCACTGAGTTAAGAATTGTCAGCAGTGGCTGACATGATATCAATGGTACACAGTCAGCCATGTTCCCATCTCAGGTTTGCTAACAGGAGAAGCTAAAATGGAAGAATTCAGTGTGGATGCTTTCAGATTCCACTGCTCTGCCGGGCCCTGACTGTTCTGTCTCTTATCTGTGTGCCTGGGAGACACGCCCTAGCAAAAACCCTCCACTGAGCTACACCCTATCCTACCTGCTGCCTTTATTTAAGATGGGGTCTAACGGAGCCTGGTCTGGACTCAAACTTGATATGTAGCCGAGGCTGGCCTTGAATTCATGATCCTCCAGCTTCTCCCTCCCAAGTGGTGAGATTTATAGGTATGTGCCGCTGTGCCAGGCCTCAGCCCTCCCCTCTTTTTATATTTTGAAGTAAAAGTAGTCTTGAAAATTCACACTTAAAACCACTTACTAGCAGACACAGTTGTGCCCTCTCCTGTGGATTTCTGAGACTGAGTCTCTCTGTAGCCCAGACAGGCCAGGAATTCACTATGGAGGCTGTGGAGGAGGCCCTGTGAGTAAGAGCATTTGCTGTACAAAGGTGAAGACCCAAGTTCACGATCCAGTGCCTACTACCTGGCCATGGCCACAGGCACCAAGTTGAGCCTGTAACTCCAACACTGCGGGTCACAGAGTCAGGTAGATCCCTGGATTCCTGGCCAGTCTTAGCCAAAATAGAGGAGCCCCTAGTTCAGTGAAAAACCCCTGTCTCAGGGGAATACAGTAGAGAGCAATAGAGGAGGGCACCCAGTGTCTTCCTCTCCCCTCTGTGAATGCTCATGCACATGTTCATGTGCATTGCCACACAAGAAAGCACTGCACAGCCCAGGGTCACCTTTGGCTCATGTCTACCCTCCGTGCCTCTTCAGCAGAGGCTTTAAAATGCTAAATGGTTTGCTTGAGAGTTATTGAACTAACTAGAGATTGTTTCACAAAACACTGGCACCTAAGCCTTTGTGAATTCTCTCAAAGGGTTGAGAGTAAGAGTATCAGTTCTTCCCCCAAACTGAACATGCAAATACATATGATCACATACATGAATACACATACATACCCAAATAGCTATATACCCCATGTCACACTCATATGTACACAAACACAAGAGCATATACATGCATACACATGCCCTGCAGATACATGTGCTTGCCTACATAGACACACATACATCCATGAACACACATATACACACAAAGGCATATTCCCATAACCATACATTCTTATACGCACATGTGCACACACGCGCGTGCGCACACACACACACACATGTTTACATGCAGATGTGCATGCACACAAATATTCACACAAAAGCATGCATACAAGTATATATTTGTATACGCATATGTAGGCATACATGTATAAACAAAAGAACAAACAAGTCCACATACAAATATACATGTATGAGCCGATGCCATGCAGGAAGAGCTACAGTGGGCAAGTGAGTTTCTGGAGACAGTCCACCATCTTGTTTGCCTTTGATGGGTGTATCCTGGAGAGGTACAGACCTAGGGGCTTCATCCGAGGTTGCTTCTTGCTACAGATGTGCCTTCCTGTGTTTCTCATTGCTGTATTCCTCTTGTATCTGGCTTGGTGTGATTGGGCATAGGGAGCCCCTCACTGCCTGTAGCTTGCTGTGATTAGTTCCTGGTAGCCCGCTCTGTTGGGCAAGTTTCTTGCCTATCAACAGGAAGATGAACTTTATGAGATAATGCTGTTTAGATGGATTAATGATTTCATGGAATTCCTGATTTAAGTAGGAGGTTAGTTTGACTTAAATAATCTTGGGAAGCTAGGGTAGATGATAGAAAATTTAAAGTTAGAATCAAGACCAGAGTGTGCCCCTTTCTCATGGAACAGCAAGAGTTGCATAGGTTAGAGACGAGGTAACCCAGACACGAAAGAACACACATGGTGTGCACTCACTGATAAGTGGATATTAGTCCAAAAGCTCAGAACACCACGATACAACTCACACACTATATGAAGCTTAAGAAGAAGGAAGACCAAAGTGTGGATGCTTCAAGCCTTCTTAGAAGGGGGAACAAAGTAACCACGGGAGGTAGAGGGAGGGAAGGACCTGGGAGGGAAAGAGGAAGAGGAGGGGGGAAAAGGAGGTCAGGATCAGGTATGAGAAGAGACAGGAGAGAAGTCCAGAGGGTCAGGAAGATGGATAGAAATATGTAGCAGAGGGGGATGGGGAACTGGGGTAGCCACCAGAAAGTCCCAGACACCAGGGAAGTGAGGGGCTCCCAGGACCCAAAATTTTTAAGCCAGAATTATTCCTGTCTAAAGGAAATTCAGGGACAAAAAAAAAAATGGAGCAGAGTCTGAAGGAAAAGCCATCCAGAGACCGCCCCACCTGGGGAGCCATCCCATCTGCAGACACTACTGCTGATGCCAAGAAGCTCTTGCTGACAGGAGACTTGATATAGCTGTTCCCTGAGAGGCTCTGCCAGCACCTGATTAATACAGATGCAGATACTCAAAGCCAATCATTGGACTGAGCCCAAGGACCCCAATGGTGAAGCTAGGGGAAGGATTGAAGGAGCTGAAGGGGATTGCAACCCCATAGGAAGAACAATATCAACTAACCAGACCCAGCTCCCATGAACTAAACCACCAGCCAAAGAGTACACATGGAGGGACCCATGGCTCCAGTCGCATCTGTAGCAGAGGATGGCATTGTCTGGCATCAGTGGGAGGGGAGGCCCTTGGTCCTGTGAAGACCCAATGCCCCAGTGTAGGGGAATGCTAGGGCAGTGAGGCGGGAGTGGATGGGTGGGTTGGGAGCTCCCTCAGAGAAGCAAAAGGCATGGGGGATGGATGGGCGTTTGTGGAGAGGAAACCAGAAAGGGGGGCAACATTTGAAATGTAAATAAAATAACCATTTTTTTTTTTTAAAGGAAAGGAGAACAGTGAGCCTTCATGCATTACAAGCATGTCATTGGAGTAGCAAATAAAATGGGCTTGGGACAAGTTAATAATCCAAGCAAACGTTCATTGAGTTTCTTGATCATGTGAGCTAGGGGTTTTGGTGTGCACCATGCAGAGGAAGGTCATGAACAAAGAGTAGGTAATTTCATTGTGAATGTAAGAACAGGGAACAGATTGTTAGCCCATTTAGATGACCAAGATTTCAAAATCAAGACATGAGACAGATGACTTGTTTCTTAGTAAATACAAATTGTCATCAGCTAAGCATAGGGAAAAACTTGCTACCGTAGGCTTGGCTTGCTTGAACCCTGTTAATCTGTGACATGAAAAGTATTGCTCTGGGGTGACAGTGGAGTTGTGGAGAGAAAGACAGACGGGGAATTATGATTAGGTGTAAGTTTTTTGAAGACTATGTCTTTGTGGTGATTGTTTTTAAGAGAACATGTAATTTGTGGCTATGAGGTCATTTTCTTCTTACATAGAAAACTTTGTCTTAGAGGCTATAAAAGGACTAAGGGGGAAAGATAGCATTATTAGAACCTGCCGGTTGAAGCTTGCTCCATCCACCAGACGTGTGTGTGTGTGTGTGTGTGTGTGTGTGTGTGTGTGTCTGCTTGTTGAGCTTGCCTTGCTTCATCCATTCTGTGTGTGTGTTCCCCCCACTCTCTTTTCTCTAGTCCCTGGCTACCATCAGCAGGAGCCCCCGTGGGTTGCCATCTGAATTGACCTCCATCAGCTCTACCAGTGCCGGCCCCTGTCCTCCTCCATCAGCTCTACCAGTGCTGACCCCTGTCAGCTGCTATTAGCACCACCCCAATCACCAATGCCATATGGCCCTCCTTGGTGACATCCTGTGGTGTCAAAGCTGGCCTTTGACAACATATATTGATACAAACACACACAGAAATGTGTATAAACACATATGATCACACAAACGTATGCTGGCATATCCATACATGTGTATTTACACACACGTACACACATGCAAACACACTCATGCACAACACATATGTGCACACAGACACATAATGCATACATGCACATGTATACGTACACAAACTTACATGCAAACATATATAGATATATAGATGTACACTCCTGTATACCTGTGCATGCACACAATAAACACATTCATACACACAAGTATAAACACATGTACACACAAACACACATGAGCCCTAAACATAGAAGCAGCCTTACATGCTCTGAAACATTGAAAACCTTCAGCCTTCCTCTTTTTAAAGCTCCTATGTCATCACGAAGAAAGGCTGACTAGCACGCTTTCTAATGTAATACTCTTCTAAAAAAATGTTCAGTTTATTATTTGTGTGTATATGCACACAGGCATGCAGGTGTCTGAGGAGGCCTAGAAGATCTCTGATATCCTGGAGCTGGAGGCTCAAGCAGTTGTGAGCTTCCCCGAGTGAATGCTGGGAAGAGATGCTCTACACCAAGATCTACCAGCTTAGCTCTCTACCCACCCAGTGTGCTACTTTTATGCAGATTGCTTGTTCTCATTTGTTGTGACTCCTTGAAGTACTCACTTCATTACTGCTTATAATCACTCACTATAAATTTGGCTTAAAAAACCCCAAGGTAAAATGATCATAAGTGATATCAAAAGATAAACTAGGAACTTCTGTATATCCCAGGCCAGGAAACCGCCCAGCAAAGCAGAGGTGTTGATGAGAATGGGAAGCTCGCAGTTTGTCAGGGAGGAGCGAGATGGGAGCAGAGATGAGAGTGGTCCCACAGCTGTGGTGAGATGCTTGGACCTTCACCCAGAGGGAACATCGAAAGGCTTAAAGATCAGCATGCAGTCAATGCTACAGCCTTCATTTTTAACATCTTGGCAGATGTAGCAATAAAACTACAGAACGTCCGGGAATATGGATTCCATACAGCATCGAACAGCTATTTTTAGATATTAGGCTGTGTTTTACCTGGTAAAGATAGAGTGTAGAAATGTTTTATTAGAACAGGTGCAATCTGTGCAATGTACGAAGCTATACCAAGTGATTTTCTGGCCTCTGTTGAGATAGGGTCCTATTTTGTCACCTAGACTGGATTCTCCCTGCCTCAGTCTTCTGAGCAGGTGTCACTTCACTTCCTGTGTGTACCACCACACACAGTAACATAGACCGACTGTTGACATAGATTAAAATTTATATGAGTTGCTATATTTTGTACGATAACCATACCATTCCCCCCCCCCTTTAAGGGTCTTTTAGCATAACCAAGGCTGTCCTTGAACACCTGACCCACTAGCCTCTGCGTCCTGAGCACTGGGATTATGGATTCTTCTCATTTTTCTGTAGCAATAAAATAACAAAATAAATCCTGGCAGCCGGGTGTCCCTCACTACCTGCCCCAGTATTCTGGGTTTCCAAATGGATGACATACATACAGCCTTTATATTTTGATATGTCTTAATCAACTCAATGGCTGGGCCACTTCCTAACGGCTATGCGGTTAATCCACCCCCACCCCCAATTTCCCAGTGGGCACATCATCCACTGAGTCTTCTCATTGGCACCTAGGTTTCCTTACACACGCAGAAACACGACAGCTTTCTTTTCAAAATAAAATCTGTGATTGGCATATACAGTATTGGGTTTCACTGTGGCATTTTTCAAACACTTTTTTGTTGTTGTTGATTCTTCACTTCCCTGCCCCCCACTGCCTGACCTCTTGTATCCTCTTCCCCTCCTGGCATGACTTCTTTTCTGCTTTTGACCAGGTGTTTTTGTTTTTTAAAATTAATATGCATTCATTGTAAAAAGCACCAGGTTTCATTATGATATTTTCTCACAGGACATGTGGCAGTTTGAAAACATACCTCATGGCTTCCTCTGTGTCTCCAGGTCCCTGCAGGTGGCAGTCTGATCGGATAAATTTGTAGGAGCTGTGCAGCAAACTCAATGAGCAGCAAGCTCAGTGCACGGCAAACTCAATGCATGGCAAACCCAACGTTGTGCTATACAAGTCAGGCATCTACTAAGATATTTTAAATACACATACATTTTTTAAAAAAAGATACATTTTGAAAGTACGTCAAACTCAATATGGCAGTCATTTTTTTCATCTAACCTATCATGAAACAGATTCAAATCCACAAGTGGTCCAACTCGCAAGCCACGGTGCTTTCTATCTCTCTGTACTGCTAGAGGTAGCGTGTAGTTCTTCCCCAATGCTGTGAATGGGGTCTCTTTTCCTTGTATTTTCAAACAGGCTATGTGACGTGGCTACTGGTTTATCCGTGCTTTGGGGGATCTATATTGCACTCTGCTAGTCCACTGTAGTACTGCTAGAAATATCTCAGATATTCTGTCCGTACTGGCTGGTTTTGTGTGTCAACTTGACACAAACTGGAGTTATCACAGAGAAGGAGCCTCCCTTGAGGAAATGCCTCCATGAGATCCAGCGGTAAGGCATTTTCTCAATTAGTGATCAAGGGGGGAAGGCCCCTTGTGGGTGGTGCCATCCCTGGGCTGCTAGTCCTGGGTTCTATAAGAAAGCAAGCTAAGCAAGCCAGGGGAAGCAAGCCAGTAAGAAACATCCCTCCATGGCCTCTGCATCAGCTCCTGATCCCTGACCTGCTTGAGTTCCAGTCCTGACTTCCTTTCGTGATGAACAGCAGTGTCGAAGTGTAAGCCGAATAAACCCTTTCCTCCCCAACTTGCATCTTGGTCATGATGTTTGTGCAGAAATAGAAACCCTGGCTAAGACACTGTCAAAGTATCTGTAAATCACATATTTTTCTATTTTTCAAATAGCAATAACACTTTTTTCCCCCTACTTCAAACAACTAAGACTGGTAAGGTAAAGATCCTAACTTCAGTGGGTAAAGATGTCTGCTGTCAAACTTGCCTGGGACCAACATGGTGGAAGGAGAAAAAAAGATTCCTTCAGGTGCAGGTTGTCTGTCCTCTGACCTTCACACACACCCTGTGGCACCCCCTCCCCCCATACATATGCACATACGCACACGATAAGTAAGTAAGTAAGTAAATAAATAAATAAATGTGATTAAACAATATGGACATGACTGGGGGGCGGGGGCTAAGGAGATGGCTCAGTGGTTAAGAACACTGGCTGTTCTTCCAGAGGACCTAGGTTTGATTCCCAATATTCACATGATTACTCACTTCTGTCTACGACTCCAGTTCCAAGGAACCTGACACCTTCTTCTGGCCTCTCAAGGTATCAGGTAAGTGGTACAGATCATGCAGGTGAATGCTCAAACACATAAAACAAAAATGAAATTTAAAGAAATCTCTAAACACAAACACCTGTGAATTCTATTTAATGTAGAAGAGAAACACATATGTAGATAAATTACCGAGCAAGGGAGCGGCCATGGTCATGAAGGTGGTGGTCTCAGGGGAGGATCATCCACTGTATCTGGATGTGCTGACCACTGCATTTCCCCAACATTTGGGAGACTCGGCTGCATAATTTGTCATAGCTTGCACTTTCCCCTGACATACAAAAGGAGAGAAAAGCTCTTCCTATCAGTGTGAGATTTTTACAGGCACTCAAAACTGTTATTATAAACGACTTAATGCTAGAGTTCAAAATACATGCCTAATCTTATCGTTGTGTTTACACATAAGCAGTACAGAATTATAGAAGCAGGACCCTGATTGTGCATCCATACCTACCTCCCATTAAAGAGTCCTTTTTCCTTTTCCCCTTCCTCCCTCCCTCCTTCCCTCCCTCCTTCCCTCCCTCCCTCCTTCCCTCCCTCCCTCCTTCCCTCCCTCCCTCTTTCCCTCCCTCCTTCCCTCCCTCCCTTCTTTTCTCCCTTCCTTTCTCCCTCCTTCCCTCCTTCCCTCCCTCCCTCCTTTTCTCCCTTCCTTTCTCCCTCCTTCCCTCCTTCCCTCCCTCCCTCCCTCCTTCCCTCCCTCCCTCCTTTCCTTCCTCCCTTCCTTTCTCCCTCCCTCCCTCCTTCCCTACTTCCCTCCCTCCCTCACTCCTCCCTTCCTCTCTCCTCCTTCCTTCCTTCTTTCCTTTCTTCCTCCCTTCTTCCCTCCCTCCCCCTCCCTCCTTTCCTCCCCCCTTCCCTCCCCCTTCCTTCCTTCCCTCCTTCCTTCCTTGAGACAGTTGTAGCACTATATATGGCTGACCTAGAATTTGAACCCACAGAAATGTCCTGCCTCTGTCTCCCAAGTTCTGGGATCCGTGTGATGTCCTGCTACACCCAGCAGTAAATGATCGTGCTTATTCTTACCCCAGAGCCCTATCTTTGTAGAAAGCTAAAGACCCAAACACCCCTAACAGATGAAATCAAGGCTCTAAGTGGCTCACCCACACATCGCTGTCTTCTGAAGAAGTATAAATATATTTTTCTTGTTTACTTTTAAAAGTATAAATTTAATTTGGGTTTTAATACGATAGCTTTCAGATTTTTTATCAAAAACTAACATCACCACAGTCTGGTCCCTTATCATGAGCTGTCCTAACAGAGTGAGCCCTATTGTTCTAAACGCTGGGCTCAGTCCCAGACCATATCCAGTGCTGTGAACCAATGAAGAATTAGAATCTGTGAATATGAGTTTACAAGGTAGCACCTTTAGGTTCACAGTTATTTTAATGTGTGCTGATTCATAAGCTGCGAAGTGCAACGCAAGTCAAAATATTTGAGACGGAGACATTACACTAGGTGGCGCTATTTGGCTACGTAATACCTGTGTTGACATCGATGATGAGGTTTTCTTTGTTTTGGTAGTCTATGAGGCAGGGTCTCTCGACTTAGCCCTACTGATCTGAAACTCGCTGTGATGAACAGCTAGCTCTCAGAGTTGAGGCACTTCTCCTGCCTTTGTGTCTTGAGCGTTGGCATCACCGGTGTGAGCCACCACATTCTGCTAGATGATGGTTCTGTTATACTTTGCCACACTCCACCATTATTCCGAAGGTACACAAAGCAATTCGGTATTTGTGATTTTAAAGTGATAACTTAAAAAAATAGGGGTCGACAGAAGAGTACACGTGGAAAACTCACCTGTAATTCTATATTGCGCTAGCCTTCGAGCTTCATTTCACTATGGTGCAGAAACAGGTGCGGGAGCCTCGCAGAGAGGCAAGCCTGGGTCCCGCCCCACCCTCCACTCCCATGATGCCCATCACAAGGGAACTCATAATCTCACTGAGCTGTAGGTATTTGTGGTTTTCTCAGTTTTGACTCGTCCTCCTCCAGCTACATGATTCTTTTCATATTGTTTTTATTAGCATGTGCATGCGCGCGCATGCGCGCGCACACCTCCCCCCCAACACATATAATTGTAGTCTGTTTGTATTTACCCACCCACCTCTTCTGTCCCCTCCTCCCCTCCCTCGCTGGCCGGTCCTCCTCCGGGACAGTTACTCTTCCTCTTTTATGTCATAGCTATAGATGTAGACTCAACATATAAGGAAAAAAAATGTAACATTTTGTCTTTCCTTCCCATAATCCTCTCTTATCACCTTCCTTCCTTCATTTCGGCCTCTCTTCTATAGTCATCACCTCCAAGCACACACACAGATTCTTATATGAAAAACTGAGATGCCTGCCTTTTCAAGTCTGGCTTATTTCTCTTAACATGGTCTTCAGTTCTATCCATTTCTCTGAAAAATCACACACGTCATCTGTCATCACAGCTGAATAGACATGCCACTGTGTATACATGCCACATTTTTTTTACCCCACCATCTGTTGATAGGTGCCTAGGCTTGTTCTGTCCTTAGCTGTTGTGAATAACTCAGCAATAAACACCAACACACCACTGTCTCCATGCTCTGCCAACTAAGCTCCTTCCAGGGTTGTATAAAGGGTCATTGGGTGATTCTATTTTTAGTTTGTTAAGAACCCCCCACACCTTTAAGGAACCATGCTGTGCCAGTCTATATTCCCTTTGTTGGTCTTTGCTTTTCTGCTGTCTGGGGTAAGATGAAATCTCACTACAGTTTTACTTGGCATTTTCTTGACAGTTAAAAGTGAACATTCCTCCTCTTCCTCTTCCTCTTCCTCTTCTCTTCCTTTTCAAGACAGGGTTTCTCTGTGTAGTCCTGACTCTCCTGGAACTCACTCTGTAGACCAGGCTGGCCTTGAACCCAGAAATCTGCCTGCCTCTGCCTCCCGAGTGCTGGGATTAAAGGAGTGCCTGGCTGAACATTTTTCATGTGTTTGTCGGGCAATTTGGCTGCTCCATAATCCAGAAATGACATCTTTAGCGATGTGCAGGATGCCAAATCCACTCTCTCTGTCTCTATCTCATGCTCCTCTTTGTGGCAGCATTGTCCTGAACCCTGTACCAGTGAGGACTGACAGTTAGCTGTGTATACCTCTTTCCAACTCCAGGTCCAGTAGGCTCAGTCGCCTGAAATTAGGTGAGGGGAGAGTGTTTATGCCATGGAAATCAGCTGATGCTTCAAATTGGAGTTTTTCTTCCTGATAGCCACTTGTTAATTGTTTACCTGCACTCTGAGGAATGGTGGCCGCCATCTTTGCCTTCACAGCTTCTCTCCCATCCTAGTTTCTCTGTCTCGGCCATTGCTTTTCATTAGCATTCTTCTGGAGTCAGTTCTGGGTCTCTCCTCTCCCTTTCAAACATTAGCTAGCTTCAAGAATAGCCCTACTAATTCCCACGTACTGAAATGCAAACATCAGGAGCACCATGTTCAGATAGGTGTTTTTCTCCGTACCCTCTCTGTGACCACTCCCCCATTACCTTCTCTTGTGACCCCTCCCCCATTACCCTCTCTTGTGACCCCTCCCTCTATTCAGACTCCTTCCTCACTCAGATGCAGATCTCTAACATCAGACCATGAATATGAATTTGTGTCTCACAGACGGACAGACAGCACAATGCACAGCCAGAGCAGAGTCCTGACTTCACAGTGCCTCCTCTTTCCGATTTTCCATTCCACCAGTCCCTGTTCAGCAAGAGAACACCATACTCTGGTTGAAGCCAGAACCCAGAGAGTCAGCTGTCCTTCTCAACTCTCATCAAACCAACAAATCCTGCCAACCCTACCTTCCAACTGTCCTCCCCCATCCGCTCGCGCGCGCGCGCGCGCGCGCGCGCGTGTGTGTGTGTGTGTGTGTGTGTGAGAGAGAGAGAGAGACAGAGAGAGACAGAGACAGAGAGACAGAGAGACGGAGAGAGAGAGAGAGAGACAGAGAGATGGAGAGAGAGACAGAGACATGCAGAGAAGCAGAGAGACAGGGAGAGGGAGAAAGTGAGACAGAGGGAGAGAGAGAGGGAGAGGAAGAGACAGAGGGACAGAGAGAGGGGGACAGAGAGCAAGCAGGGCCCTCTAGACAGTTCTGTGCTTCCAGCTAAATCTTCAGGCTGTACCCTCTCTGTTCTCCTGATCTTCCTAAAGGGATTAGGACAGAACTTTCTGGGACTGCCTGCTCTATAATCTTTAATCTTGCATCCTGTGTCATCCAGTGTGATCTTGTATGGGTAAGGGAGCACCCCGGTCATCATTTCCCTCCGAAGCTCACAAAAACGTAGAGACCAACGATTCAGAGACTAGAATCCCTGACCCACTGTTTTTCTAAGGGGACTTTGATTTTCTTGGCTTCTCACTTTTTCCCAGGGATCCAGAGGTGTGTTATCAAGGGGCCAGCCTTGTCCCAAAAC
>JADRCH010000089.1:3790485-3807470 GCA_019843965.1 Rhynchomys soricoides
GAGGCTGATGTACATGGAGGCTGAGGAGCAGGGAGGCTGAGGAGCACAGAGGCTGATGTACATGGAGGCTGAGGAGCATGGAGGCTGAGGAGCACTGAGGCTGAGGAGCACAGAGGCTGCCGAACATGGAGACTACCTTGCAATCACTCAGGTGCAAAGGGTTAATAGTGAACTAAGGTCAGAGGGAAAGAAGTCACATCGAGGCTGGAGCCCCTGAACTGAGGTAGGAGGAAGAATGTTGTCAAGGTGGCCAACAACTGAGCTGATGTTAGGTGCGGAGTTTGGGGGTTGCTATTGACGTTGGACATTTTCCTCTCTCTTTATGTCTTTATCCTCATACTTGCCCGACGACAGGATCATAGGGCTGGGCTTTCGCCAATTATCCGTCCATTATTTCTCCTAGAATTGTGTCCACCAGTTCTTTGAACATTTCTGAACCGCTAGACCTATTCTGTGAATCACAGTTTATCAGGAGATTTGGGAAGAGCTTGAGCAGAAAATAACTAGACCTTTGCAGAGTGCGGAGGGACAGAGGCCAGGTAGCGGCTTGGGGAGTTTAGAACTCGTGGCCAGCTGTTCTTTGTTCTCCCAGCCAGCACCGAGGCAGTCCACACACCTCCAGGGCAGCAGAACAGAGTCTTCTTGCTTCTGTTCTGATGATACACAGAAAGGGGTTCGCCACCCTCTCTCTGCTCCAGCCCTGTCCCATCCTGCTCACCAGCCTTTCTAGAGCTGGACTGGCCTTGATGGGGGATCATAGTTGGTCCTCCTTATGAACAGCCAAAGACTGCTCCACAGTCGGGGTCAATCCCCCTCAGGTGACCCTGGAATTCTTTCTCCACTCAAGGGCAGCGCTTAGGGAAGGCATAGACTCTCTCCTCCTAACGGTGTCTCTCTGGGACCAAGGCTGGAAGCTGGAAAACATTCACGGACAGCAATCCCTTCCACCCCCACCCCCTGCATCATCAGAGACGCGGGTCCAGAGAGTGGCCGACATAGTCCCCATCACACGGCCCACCTTGCTCAGGAACAAAGCTCCGCCTGGCGTCGTGGCCAAGCGGGCAGTGCGTCCGTCCGCAGCAGCCTCTGGACCCGAGTGGGCCCGGCCCGCGGGCACCGGGCGGGGAAGCCGGCCCCGCCCAGCCGGCCCTAGCTGTCAGCAGCGCCGCGCCCTGCAGATCCGCGGCTGCCCGCCCGGCTGCCCCGAGCCAGCGAGCCGAGCAGGTGTCCTGCGGGAGGCGTGCGCTCGCCCGGGGCTGGGAGGACGCGCGAGCCCGTGTGCGCGTCTCGGGATCCTTTCCTCCCCACGCCCTGCGGGTTTCTCCTCTCCCTCCTGCTTCGCTGTGGCTGCCTGAGCCATGTCCACCCGAGGTGAGTGAGGACCAGGTGGTCTGGTGTGCGGAGCCGGCGCGGGGTCTGGAACAGGGCGCTTTGGGCAGGTGCCCGAGGGCAAGGGGCTTCGAGAGCAGAGCTGGCCCTAGCCGGGCCTGAAACTTTGGCAGCGGCTCCCGGGGCTCCTAGGCTGGGAAAGGAAGCTGTCGCCCTTGACCTTGGTCTCCGGATGTGGGCGAAGCCCGAGGGCCAAGGTCCGGTGCCCAGCCCACCTGTACTGGCTGCGCCTCTGGGCTGGGAAGGTGTGGGGGATGGGCTGGCCACTGCCAATCCTGCTGGAGAGCTGAAGAAGGGCTGGCTGGGAAGAAGAGGCATTTTTTTCCTCCTTTCTTGTTACCATTTTGTAGCTCAGTTATGGAAGAAATCCAGGGCTTGATGCAGTAGGATTTAAAGCTGCAGGGTTTATGCTCCATTTTAAAAAAGTAATTTTACTTGTCCTAACCTTTGACTGGTGTTCCCCCTTTTGCCTCCTAGCCCCTTTGATCTGGAGTAGAGACAGTTACCGCTGGTGGAATGGAAGGAGGAAAAAGGAGGGGGAAAAAATCAGAATTGCTTTTCAGGCAGGAGTGAAGGGGATGAATTTCTTGCCATCTGGATACAGCAGCAAGCGATGCTCAGGAGAGAGTTAGTCATAGCTTAGTGGCTGCTACTATGAGTGAAATATTAAAGAGATCAAGTCATTGTGCAGCTTGCGAGCAATTAAAATGAAGTGGTTTGGTTGCTTTGTCCTAAGCACTGAGGAAAAATATTGATTATTTTTAGAAAGTATATTTGCAAGGCAGTAACTTCTGCATCCTTGCCATCCCTGGGGGCCATGTGTGACAGGTTGGAGTACTGGTCCTTAGCCTCCAAAGCTTTGGCCCTTTCTGGTGAGGGAGAAGGTTAAGAATTCAATTACATTGTCAGGTAATTAAGCGTTGCACTTTCAGGGTCATGTTGGGGATTGTCATAAATAATCTCTATTCAGAATGCTTAAAAAAATCCATTTTGAGAAATGTAATCTTGGCTTATAATTGTTCTGGGAATGTGGATTGTTCATATCTAGAAATGGGATGAGGAGCTGGGATTTCAAATTTAGGTGATCAGGCTGTGGAGGTGACATGAGCCCCTGAGTTATGAACTATCTAATCATGGCCAATAATCCATGCATGTTCAGGTTGGAGGCAGGAGAAGGTTGGTGCAGGCATGGGCAACTCTTGATAACTAGGCTCTCTTGATGTCTCTGGCTCAGAGACTGAAGAGTGTTCTGGAGCCCAGGCTCTCAGCCCCGACCTTTGTACTTACTACAGACAGCAAGGAGAATGTGGAGGAAATGTCAGGAGTTGTAAAACCCTCTTGGGTAAGAGTCCAGTTGACTTGGTTTTCTATCCCACTGAAATCCCTTCCTACAAAGACTTCTAATTGCCGGGACTGACTAACCACTGGGAACCTTGCGGTGTCCGGTCCACTGGAGGACTTCATCAGTTTTACATAGTCTTTGTGGTTTATCTGGAATGTCAGATGGGGACAGCTCAGCAACTAACAGGGCCTGAAGTCCTGAACTGAAGCTGCTTTCTCAAGTATTTGTGATCTCTTACAGAAAGCAGGGTAGTTTCCTGTTTCCCTTCCGTTTACCTGTTGGAGGCTATGCTAGTTGTTTCGACTGTCAACTCAACATGGCCTAGGGTCACTTGGGAAGACCCTTAAGGAATTATGCAGATCAGGCTGACCCATGGCATATCTTGGGGGGAGCATTTTGATTATTAATTGACATAAGAAGATACAGGTGGAGTAAACCACTTCATGGTCTGAGCTCTGGTCTGTAATCAAGTGAAAAAGACCAGTGAGCGTGAGTGTTCCCGAACATTCGTTCTCTCTGATCCTGCCTTTGGGTGTGGTACTGGAAGTTCCTGCCTTGACTTCCCCACAATAATCTGTAATCTGTGATCATGGGTCAGAAACACAAAGACAGAACACAGATGCTTTGGCCAGAGTTTATCATCACAGCAATGGTAACAAGAGGAGACAGCCATGATGGGTCCAGGAGTTTAAAGTCTGATAATCTTTCAGGGAGAAGACATCACACCAAACACTAGTCACTGAAGGTTTTTTTTTTTTTTTGGATTTGGTTTGTTTGGTTTTTTTGGTCAGATACTTCGAATCTGTTATATAATCCAATCCCTTCAGTAACACAAGATCTGGGTACTAGCTTTATTTATTCATCATTTTACAGAAGGGACTGAGGTTTAGAGAGGATTTATGTACATTGCCCACGCTTCACTGGTTGGTAGATGGGAGGTCCTGCTCTCTGTCCAACGCTGTCTGATTCAGGCCCTTTGACCAGAAAATTCAGAAACGTTTTCACAGGTACGTTGTGACACCCAGGGAGGGAAACATGACGGCCTGTGCCTCCTGAGAGTCATGGACACTCCCGTTCTGTCTCCTCCTTTTCCAGCTCAAGGACCCATCTCTAGATGTTACCAAAGACGTGGTGTTTATATTATGTCTCTGTGAAGTGTTTTTATTTACACAAAATTAGAACTCACACAAAATTCTAAGTGATGAGTAGAGAGTGTGCTTGGTGAAGAACGACTGGGATCTCAAACCCATCAAGCCCAGCCTCGCTGTGTTGGGTCCGTTCCGTATCTGCTCTTGCCTCTGCGCCTGGAGGTAGAGACTAAATCCCCAGGCCCACAGAATCAATGTGTCTGTGTGAGTATACAGATTACAACTAGGGAAGTCTTTAGACTCTGGGAAATACCAATCCCATTGATTAAAAAGAAATGGTGTCTGTTTTTCTTTAGTATTTAGCATTGCAGGTTAGGGTGAGAGCAAAACTGTTTCCAAAAGCCAGAAAAAAAACTGAAATAAGTCAGATATGGATTTCAATAGGAAAACATCTTCATTTAAAAAATTAGAGAAAAAACCCCACATGGTTGTCTGCTATTTATGACATATGGAGTATGCACTGAAATTAAACCCACTATTTAACTAACGAAGTAAATTTAACTTTCGTGGCAGTACAAGTTAAGCTGTTCCTATCTATGGTTTCTTCAAATAGTCTTATCGGACCTTTTTGTGTCTTTGCCGCTAAGACCAAAGTGGATTCATTATGTTCTGGTTCTTGATTTGCCATCAAGAAGAAAAGTCCGTCGTACTTGGTAGGTGTTCTAGTCCTGGGAAGGATTTTCTAACTTCTTAATATTGACTGCCAGGTTTGGTTCCAGACCTAATGGATGATATACTGCAAAGGCAGAACCTTCTAGCCACATATGAACAGATTTCTAGGTGCTTCTAAGTCTCATTAGATTAGAGCGAAGTCTCCAAATTGTAGAGTTCCCAAGCATCTGGAAATCCAATATATTGATCCCAGTACTCTGTGCTAGTGATGCCGAATGAAGATAATAAGGGTGTCAGGGATTGGGAGGTGCTTTAGTCAGCACAGTGTTTGCCACACAAGCAGAGAACCTGGGTTCAGATCTCTGTCACTCATATGAACAGCTAGGTCTATGTGTCTAGCAGATTGCTATCCTAGCAGTGGGGGGATAGGGACAGGAGGATCCCTGGACTCACAAAATAAACTGGAGAGCAGTAGAAGATACTCCACATCTACCCGTGTTCTCCATGTGCACCTGCATGCATGTGCAGAGACAGAGAGTGACAGAGAGAGAGACACACACAGAGAGACACTTGTTGCTCTTCCAGAGGAATCGAGTTCCGTTCCCAGCACCCGCATCATATGACTCAAATCTGCCCATCCCTCCAACTTCAGGAGACCCACGGCCCTCCTCTGGCCTCCACAGACCCTTGCATGAATGTACATATTCTAACACGTGTGCATGTGCACATGTGTGAGTACACAGACACAAATAAAAAGATAAATCATTTAAAGAATGTTCAGTGTAGATTTTGTGGTCTGAATCTTCCTCAGGCTCACTTAGTTCTGTGTGGGCAAGTGTGGTAGCCCAGAATGAGGAGCTCTGACAGGTTCTCAGAGGAGCAGTTTTAAAGTCATAAGTATAATACTAAAACCCACCCATATGATTAAAAAAATACTAGCACACCATCGGAATATATTTAAGTTGTGAAGTGTATAATCCCAAACACAGTGCAAGGCTAGGAAGTTTTCCTGTTTTTACTTCCTCTCCAAATAAGAAAACACAGCAAACACTATAGTCAGGATCTTCCAGCTGACTTCTGACTAACCGTTAGTTTCTTAGTTTCTGGTTCAATCCAGTAGCGGTTAAATATTTATTCCATGTCAGACACATTGCAGATAATGAACCTTGTGCAAAGATGTGGCCATGTGAGTGTGCTAGCCTTTCAGAACACTGAGTCTGGGTGAAAGGTTAAAGGTTGAGGTGCCTGGGCATGAGCTTGTCTGAGTCATCAGAGACAGCACTCGGAGTATGCGTGCTCTGGCAATAGAGCGATCTCTGTTCCTTGGTTTTAGAACTTCCACTGAGGCAGAAGCAAGCTGGTCACTTCCAGGGGAGTGAATGCCTCTGAACTGTGGTGCATGCAGTCTATGGAAAGAATGAGTTGGGTTGGTGTGCGCTGGTTTGTATCATACATTGCTAAATGAGAAGGGGTACGTTATAGAATGGTCTGGATAAAACTGGAACCAACGTTGTGTAGATTAAGAAAAATCCTCATGCGTGCCCGTTTCCCCTAGTGTGAACTGAATGTCACAGAAGAGCGTCACCGGCATTTAAAGCTGGCCACCTCACAGGCAGGGTCGGGGTGGGAAGGCAGTCGGCACTCTTTCCTGGTGTATTTCTCTCAGTTAGGGTTTCTATTGCTGTGATAAAGTGCTATGGCCAAAAGCAAGTTAGAGAGAAAAGGGTTTAATCCATCTCCCATGTCCTGATCACAGTCTACCAGGAATGGAAGTCAGGGCAGGAAAGGAAGTACAAGCCACAAAGGGGTGTTAGCTGGATTGCTCCCATGGCTTGCTCAGCCTGGATTCCTGTAGACACCTCCCCAGGGGTGGCACCACCCACAGTGAGCTGGGCCTTCCCACCTCAGTCTTCAATCAAGAAAATGTACCACAGGTTTGCTCACAGGCCAGTCTAATGAGGATATGTTCTCAGTAGAGGTTCTTCTTCTAACGTAATTCTCTATTGTGCCAAGTTGGCATAAAACTAACCAGCACAATATCTTTGTGGGTTTTTTTGGGAAGCAAGTAGACATGATTGTAATAGATTGAGACAAAAATCTATAAGAGGGAGAAATATCAACTTCCTCCTATTCATTTATTCTAGTTGAGGTCATAGGTTTTTATTCATCTAGTAATGTCTATTTGTCTATTCATTTAGACAGAATCTCACATACCCCAGGTTGGCTCAAACCCCTCTGTAGCCTAAGATAATCTTGACTTTCTGCTTGGCCTGGCTCTACCTCTGGAATGCCGTGTTTACAGATGTGTGCCACCAGACCTGGTTTTATACAGCACTGAGTATCGGACCTATAGCCCATGTTAAGCATACACTCTGACCACTGAGCCCCTTGAATGCAGGTATTGGTCAGTTGGTTAATTAATAGACCCCGTGTGTTTGTGGCCAACATATGTTTCTTGAGGTTGCACAAACTTGATGAAAGTTAATTCTTTTGTCTTCTCCGCCATGTTGTCGTCACCACGTAGCCTCCTTTGATATTAACTCACTACCTTGTTTTGGCTTCGATGTCTACAGTCTTTTTCTTGATTTTTCAAAAAGTTTAATGTTATCAGTTGTTGGAGTCAATGAATTTGTTTCTGACTATCGATATGTCTGCAGAAAATAACAATAAAAAAGACCCCCATATCTACTTTCAAGGAACTCATGGTGTTTTATGGAGAGACAAGAATACAGATATTTAGAAAAGGATTTACCAGGTGTGGGTAGATAATACGGATCAGGAGATGCTGTGGCCATGTCAACGAGAGGCCCTGTTAAGGTGAGGGAGGGCCCCAGGGTCAACGAGGTTCTTGGAGAACAGGTTGGATCTACATGGATGACACTGGATGAGATGGAGGAAGGGTAGTGTTAGAGAGAAGGGGTGGCCTCAGAAGCGCACGGGTGCAGTTGGCTGGCTTGTTTGTGTTTCAACAAAGGCTTCGGAGGGCGAGGCAGAGTCATCCCTACACTAGATCTGTGAACAGCATTGATTTCTAAAGATATCGGAGAGAATATGGGAAGAGTTGATCAAAATCTATTTTATGAGAAAATTTTAAATGAGAATATGTATTGAACTATAATTTACGTGTGGCTGCCCTTATCTGGCTGATCATCACTTTCCAATGTACTTTAGAGGAAAAAGGAATTCTATCCTGGTTAAAACAGTGTTACTTAGAAGTACCTTTCCATCCATCCATTTACCCATCAGGTAGGCCATCGACTGAGACCACCTAGACTCAATAGGGCTAATCACCTACTGCACTGGAAGTCCAGTCATTAGTACTTTATAGTGCCATAAGGAGCTGACACGAACTGGATCAGTTTTAGCTTGTGCTCAGCTGGTTCTCTTATACAATCCAGGTCCGCCTGCCTAGGGATGGTGCTGCTGGCAGTGGGCTGGGCCCTCCCACATCAGCTATCATCAGTCAAGACAGTTTCTCACAGACCTGGCCCCAAGACAGTCTGATAGAGACAATTCTTCCATTAAAGTTTTTCCCTGCCTAGGTGACTCTAGGTAGTGTTGACTCAACAATAAAACCTAACCAGGACAGAATATAAAATAAAATGAAAAAAAAATATGTCTTCTTCTTTGTTTCTTCCAAGAACAGAACTGACATATGTCAGAAAATTTCTTGAGGTGGTGTATTGGATGGTTTGTGCTCCACATCTGTCAACCTTTAACCTCCAGTCAGTGTTGATTACTGAGCCTTTCTTCCAGAGTACTGACTGCAAATTCTCCTCATTCCTGGGCTGTGGATGCTAATGTGCTATTTAAAGAAGTCATTCAGAGAAACTGTGGCGGCCTGTGGGAGGTGAATCAGGAGCTCTAGGACAGCTTGTCATTAATGAGTTCAAGGCCTCTCTGGGGTTCCTGAGACGGTTACAAACAAACAAACCCCTAACCAAAATAACAGCAATGAAAAGACAACAGCCTTTGCCTCCAAAAACTCAACAAAGGAAAACAAGAGACAGTATTTGGCCAATGGCTGCACACTTGATTTAACTTAAACTCTGGTTTATCTATTTCTTCCTTTCAACCCAGAACATTTCTGAGCTATTGGCATATACCCTCAGGTACTGCAACTCCCACAGGCTTACAACTGTAACTCCGACTAAAATCAAACTCACATTCCATTTTTGCATATCCTTTAACTTGGGAGTAATTTACAGGAAGGTTGTCTATGGGGGCAGAAAAGCTGCCATGGGAAGTTGATGCCTGGTACCTTTGTTCTTTCTCTCGTTACATAATTAATTAATTAATCCATCTGCAGTGCACATGTTAGGCAAATACTCTACCACTGAGCAACGTCTCAGGTTCATAATTATTTCAACGTGAAGTTTTAGTTCTTCTAACTAATCCATTTTAAAATGTATACTTCAGTGTGCCTATGGCTATTATCATTATCATTGTGACTATTAATGTTTTGAGACGGTCTCACTGTGTAGCCAAGGATGGTTTAAACTTCAGTGTGTTGCTAAGGCTGCCTCCAGATTTATACTTCTTCAGCCTTGGGCCCAAGAACTGGCATGCCAAGTGTGTAGTACCATATGATGTACTTGATTTCCTGCCAATGTTCTGGGGATTTATTTTCCCGGTCTGTCGTATCATACAGGGACCTATCTAGCATACACTTACCAATATATGAGGATTGCCCATTAAAAATAATTAGTGGGTGGGAAAGCCCTTATTTAGTAGATGGATCTATAACATCCTTTGTGTAATTGAATCTTTTGTATAATTATTAAAATCAAACAAGAGCCAGCGTTGTGGGTCAGGCTTTCAGACGTTATTTGCTGACTGGCTGGATAGCACATGGGTCCAGCCTTTTGTTTAGCTCATTTTAGTTTAGACTTGAAGAGAAAGTTATTTAGACTTTCAGTAAATTAAAAGAAATTAGTCCTTTACTCTGTACGGCATGTTCTTTCTGCACTGTTCAGCAGCAGTACACACTAGAATGATATTTAGTGATATGTCTGTATCCACAGTGGAGTAAATTCTAAAATATTTTTTTTTCTCTGAAGAGAATATCCTGCAGAGTGTTTTCAGTTTAGGCTGCATCCAAAGTCTTTACTCAACATATTGGGAATTCACATAAAAACATCCACAACAGGGAAGGCTCCAGAGAACTGGGTGGTAACAATGGAGGGAAGTGGGGACCATGAGGCAAATAGCTATTTCTGGTCATCGGCTCCAAGTAGGAGTCGACCTAAGGAGAAGAGTCCCTGCATCTGGGCATAAAGGAGGGACGGCAGCCATCCTTTTTAAAAGTTTTTTTTAAAAAAACAAAAGCCACAAACAGTGTCGAGGAGAGCAATGGGTTGGCAGTCTCTCGTGGAACCAGGGGTGTCTTGGTGTCACTGCCTCATGTAAAACAAGGGACTTCATTTCCAGTCCTTGAAACGTTTGAGTGAGTAGTATGCACAGGTACCAGAGAAGGGTTCGGTTACTCATCCCCTATCCCTTTAGGCCATTTACTTTAGGAGAGTCTACTCTCTGGGTCGGTGCTTTTATAGATCATAGATAGGAAGAATGGAATCATCTCGTCATTTGGTATGCGTTAGTTGAACATGCAGAGGCTGTTGTGGGTGTCAGGGGAGGCAGCCATGGCCGTACTGTCTATAGTAGCTGTGAGGGGAACAAATGAAGAAGACTTGGGTGTAGAGGAGGACCAGAGAGGAGAAGACACAGAGAAGCCGTTATCTGTAAGGACTGATGATGGAAGAGACCTGGAAATGGAGAAGGAGCCGTGAAGACACCCGCTAAAGGATGTCTAGTCGAGAATGTTCTCAGGGTTTGTCTCACTTGTGTTCAAGGACCAGCAGGGAGGAAGAGGGAGGGAGATAAAGTCAGGGAGATAATGGGGTGACGCTCTTGTAGGCCATTGTAAGGACTTGGGTTTTTGTTCAGTTAAATCCAGTAAGATAAGCAGGGACCCTTGGAAAACCTCCTAGGAGGCTGTGACATGATTTGATACAGTTTCAAAGTATCACAAAGTGAAGGTGTGGATAATAGACCAGAGGGAAGTCGGACGTATCAAGGTGGTTAGGAGAGGATGCACTGATGGTCAGGAGCTGGTGCCCAGAGTAGCCAGTGAGAGGCTGTTAGGGTCTGGAAGTCTGAGGCCTGCCTGGCTGATAAGGGAAAATGAGAGAGAGAGAGAGAGAGGGAGAGAGGAGATCCTGAATCCCTTCCATTTCCAACAACTGGGAGGACGGCAAGTCATTTTGTAGGATGGGGAAGAGGGTAGGTATAACCTTGGGCTTCTACACCCAGCTTCTCTGTTCCCCAAAATAACAACTCTTGAGAGTTAATGTTGCTTGAATAAACGCCTAGGCCAAAAGCTTTGGCTTCTTCCTTGACTAGCTCATAACTTAACTACCCGTTCTATTCCAAGTCCTATCACATGGTTGGTCACCTTTCCTTAGTTTCATGTGACTGTCACCTTCAGCATTCAGGATGAATCTTGTGCCTCTGACTATTTCCCTGAATTCTTCTCCCCCCCTCCCCGGATGTTCCACCTTCTAATCCTGCCTCAGCTCACCGGCCAAAGACTTAATTGACAAGCGAAGCTTCCACACAGTGTGTCAAGATTCTCTCCACACATAGGAGAGGGGGGAGGGGGCTCAGCATTTCAGATGAGCAAGTCTGACATATCTCTTACCTGCTGTGAAGATATTTATTGTGAGTATTTTATGGAAGGGTTCTTTAACAAGCAGAGAGACTCATCTGAGACCATCATCTGCCAACTAATGTTTCATACAGAGTTCAATTCAGGTCTTGTTGCCAGAATGCTCAGTGTGTCCCCAAGCGCCTGGCTGTGTTAGGCTGAAATATGCACTGAGAAAGGAGTATGTCTGGCTCCTGTTTCTTAATTGTTCATTATTTCTTTTCGTTGGGTTATTTTCTGCTCTTTTGAACATATAGCTTGGGTTTAAGGGGGGGAACCATGTTACTCCAGAACTGTCATTTCCCAATATCATCGTTATTACTGTAAAAACACAACGGGAACATGAAAAGCTATATCTTACTGTTCGATACTCTGTTCATTTAATCATTGACCATTCAGAACAATCAAGTGTTTGCTATCAGCCAGGCTGGGAGAGCTTCTGCATTGATGGAAGTCAGCAACCTGTTTAGGGAAGTCACAGAACCATGAGCCCAGCAGGATGGCACTGTTGTGTTTAAGTGCGGCAGGCAGACAGAGGGAAGACTCGGATCCATCTAGATTGAATTTTGGGCCAAGGATTCTTGGTAAAGCAAGGGAAGGCCTAATGGGGATTTGAGGGAAACAGAGTTAAGCAAATGGGAAAGTGCTGAGAAGTGTTCTGGGCACAGGAAACCGTACCGGCACGTTTTTAGCATCTTAAAAATGATAATCAAGCATACTGAGCATTAGGAATAAAACGTGGAAAGTTAAATGTAATATATTCAAATGTCATGAGCAAGATTTAAACCTACACCGAGGACTATGAAAGACTTAACACTCCAGAGAGCATGGAGTGTTCGCAGATACCAACACGAGATATCATAAAAACGCTGGATCTAAGAGCACAGACCCATAATCTCAGTTCTTGGAGGCAGAGGCGGGATGATCAGTAATTAAAGCCAGCCTAGGACTCACACTGAGAGCTTGTCTCAGAAAACAAGACAGAGCTGAGGAGAGGGCTCAGAGGTAAGAGAGCTTGCGGCACAAGCCGGAAGTTTGGGTCCCAGCACCCTCATGAAGAGCAGTATAGCCATAGGCATGTGCCTGTTACCTTGATGATGGGGATGAGGCAGGAGGATGGCTGGGACGCACTGGCTGACAGCCCAGCTTTGGTTTCAGTGAGAGAGCCTGTCTCACAGGATTAAGGTAGAGTGTGACAGAGCAGGACCCCTGATATTTTCCTCTGGTCTTTGCACGTATGTGCCCAGGCACATAGACCTGAAGACACACATGCTACCTACACATACATTACAAGCATATACCACGCTCACTCACATACATAGAAACATCCAGACACAGGCGAAACAGAAACAGAAGTGCACTTTTTCTAAGTTTTTCCCCACAATTAAAATCCTAATAAGAATGCCAACAGCCTTTTTCTTTGGGCCATGGCACGATACTCCTAGTATCTGCAAAAATAAGTGAAAATTTTAAAATGAAGAAATAAATAAGAAAAATTTACAGAGTTCTAACTATGGACGATCTTCCCTGCCAGGTAGCAGACATGATAGGAAACTGTCGTAAGTTGGTGGATATTGGCCTGAAGTTTGGCAGAACAATGGAAATACTTGAGTACAGCAAGCAACTGTCTGTGTGCCTGTCTGTTTTTAATATGGTAAAGGTGAAATCTGAAATTCTTTGAGAAGGGAGATTATTTAGTAAACGGTAGAGAGGGCAAAGATAAGACAATCTTTTCTTATGCACATACACACAATCCCGAATGTGTTAAATAAATAGAGTTGAGTGTCGTAATTCACACCTGTCCCAGAATTCAGGAGGCTGAGGCAGAAGCATTGCTCTGTGTTGGAAGCTAGCCTGGTCTACATAGTGAGCTCCAAGGTAGCCTATGCTACAGAGTAAGATATTTTTTTAAAAAGTATTACATAAATAAAATACTAGAAGTCGGAGGGGCTAGTGTGTAGTTCCATGACTTAGCATGTGTGAGGCCCTGGGTTTGATTCACAGCAGCACACATACACATACGCATATAAGCCCTAGAAGAAAACAGAAGTGAGTGAATAACCTGACAGCATTCTGACTATCCAAATGCAACACTAAGTCTGACTGTCACAAAAGGTGGCAGACGGACTTCGCTACCTGTGATCAGAAGCTTGGCACATGGTTGAAACGCCATGCCTGCTAAATCTCCCATCAGTCATCTCTTAAGGCACTGGCAGAGCTGGCTTGGACTGACCACCCACAAGTGGTAGAGGCAGACAGAGAGACATAAGGCTCCTACCAGGTACCTTTGAAAACCTGGTGACTATTCACAAATGGCAACCTGAAGACTTCCTCTGAAGTTCTTCCGTGTGAGATCCTGATGGTAGTGGTCCTTCACTGCTCCACACACACAGACTGAGAGCTCTAGGTGGCAAACGCAAGCACAGCAGGTGTGGCTGAGACACAGGCTTTGCCTCAGAGAGGGCTGGATGCAGGACTGGTGTCTGGAATTGGAAGACCGTGATGCTGTGCACTCATTGCTGTCTTCCAGAACATTCATAGTCTTTGGGATAGTTACTCCTTCCTGGGCAGCTGCAGAATAACACTGAGTTCTAGGGAACCAGATGCTTCCTCTGCACTAACATGAGTAATCCCCGTGGCACTCACACCTTTACCATAAAGGGAGGTGACAGTCAGTGTGCAGTGCTCCTGGGGACCCAGAAGGAACAACTGCTGGCAAGACAAACAAAAGGCACTGGGGCTGGACTTGGCAGTTTAATTAACTCATTTATCTTGGCATTTTCTCCTCCAGCAAAGCTGTCTGCAGTGATAAACACTGACATGATGCTGTCTATGTGCTGGTGTTTAGAACATTTGATGTAAGTGAGCATGCCATTAGTGTTCCTGGAGATTAGCCTGCCCTAGTTTGTGGATGCTTTTGACTAAATCAGGGCTTTGGGCTGGACATGCTCTGTGTCCCGATGTCTCCTTGAAAAATTACACCTTGTATTTCAGATGTTACACCACTGACAGGTATGCATTTTTTCCATAGACCTATCCATTTTATTTTGCCATATTAATTGGTATTATCTATCTATCTATCTATCTATCTAACTTTGTATCCCTGGCTGTCCTGGAACTCTCTATATAAACCAGGCTAGCCTTGAACTCACAGAGATCTGACTGCCTCTGCCTCCCAAATGCTAAGATTAAAGGCATGCACCACTATGCCCATTAAATTAATTAATTAATTAATTAATTAAATTAATAAATTAATCTAATCAATTAATTAGAGACAAGGACTCATGTAACCCACACTGGCTTTGTACTCACTGTATACCGAGGGTGATACCTCCTGACACTGATATTTCAGGTGTGGCCACCATGCCTGCTTTATATGAAATCAAACACAGCACTTGGCACATGTGCAGAAAGCATTTTACCGATGGAGTAACATCTCCAATCTCAGATGTTCCTGTCTTGGCATCCCACACACAGGACTGTAGAGAAATGCAGTTAAGATGGCTCTGTCTTCTTCTGGACTTCAGATTCTGGGAAGCCAAGGGTCAAGTGTGACATGTGGATTCCCAAGTCCTAGCCTGTGCAGACTTGAAGCCGAACGGATGTTTAGTGCACTCCTATGAGACAATTAAAAGGCAGGCTGCATTTAAGACGTTCACGGCTCGATGGTGGTGCAAATCCAACTGTGGGAGAAGTTACATCTGAGGAACCTCTTAGTTGGGGTAACTTCTGACTTCCCCATTGCTCAAATGATTCCCATGCATTTCTTCATGTGCCTCTGCTTTTAAACCAATCAAGGGTGCAGATATGGATTTCTTCCTACCAGAACAAGGAGAGTTTGACTCACAAAGTCTAACCAGATCTGCCATGCTTGTTGGTATTCTGGGCTCTGGTGGAAGCCCTGCTAGCCATTTTGATGTCTTGATGGCACCCTTCTTGCCTCCCGAGTTCTGTGTCACTACAGCATGGTGTGCATGCCTCGAATCCTGGTTTCTCATCTCTGCTCTCACCAACATCACCAGGTTCTGGGAGTGTCAAGGATACTCAGTGCATTCTGGGTGTGCTATGTTGCCTACTGCGTTGGGAGCCGTAGACTAGCCTCCGTTGCATCCTTGGGATTTCTCTGTTTCCTATGGTATTGTTCACATATTTTTTTCTGGCGTTCAGGCCTACCAGAGCTCTCCAACATGGGAGGACACTGTCACTAGGACTAGTGTTGCTAGGACAGTGGCTGCCTGTTCCAACCTCAATCTGACCATGACACCCTGAGCTGCTTTGAGCTAAGCATGGTGAGAGGTTCTTCTCTTGGTGACCTGGCACAACTCCGAAAGCTAAGTTATAGCTTATTTTTAGGGCCTGCAGTGTGGCTCAGTGGGTAAAGGAGCCTGTACTCAAGCTTGATGATCTGAGTTTGATCCCTAGAACCCAGATAGTGGAAGGAGAAAACCTATTCCCACAGGTTGACTGTCACAGTTTGAATATGCCTGGCCCAGGGAGTGGCACTATTAGGAGTGTGGCCTTGTTGGAGTAGGTGTATCTTGGTGGGGGTGGGCTTAAGACACTCATCGTAAGCCCGGCAGTGGTGGCACACGCCTTTAATCCCAGCACTTGGGAGGCAGAGGCAGGCGGATTTCTGAGTTCCAGGCCAGCCTGGTCTACAGAGTGAGTTCCAGGACAGCCAGGGTTACACAGAGAAACCCTGTCTCGAAACCCCCCCCCCCCAAAAGAAAGACCCTCACCCTAGCTGCCTGGAAGTCAGTCTTCTACTAGCAGCCTTCAGATGAAGATGTAGAACTCTCAGCTCTTCCTGCACCATGCCTGCCTGGATGCTGCCATGTTCCTGCCTTGATGATAATGGACTGTTGAACCTCTGAACCTGTAAGCTAGCCCCAATTAAATGTCCTTATAAGAGTTGCCTTGATCATGGTGTCTGCTCACATCAGTAAAACCCTAAATAAGACATTGACCTTTGACCTACACACACACCATATTGTGACATGCTCATATCCACAAGCACACATATGTATACAAAATAAACAAGTATGGGATAACATTTTTAAAAAGCTTTCTCTATCACTTGAAGCTATAATCTCACTGTCCAGTGTCATGAAAGAGTAATACACACATACAGTTACCTTCAAATGGAGCCAATAGCACAGAGTGAGTGAAGAAAGCCCCCGTCCCTAGTCGGAGTAATTTAAATGTTAGTAAATAGTCTGCATCCCTGGTTAGCGTTGAACTCACTATGTAGTCCAGGGTGGCCTTGAACTCACAAAAATCTTCCTGCCTTAGCTTCTGGAGTTGCTAGGATTACAGCACAAGCCAATCAAAAGCAATTTAAATACCAGTTTAGCTGGTATTTACCAGAATGCATAGTTTAGCTCTTTCTAGAACCATCCCACAGAACAGTGAATTAGGTTAGATCTAGGAAGCACTAATGAGGAAGCTGGGCGTGGTGGGACGTGTTTGCATGCCTGTAATCCCAGCACTTGGAAGGTGGAGGCACAAGATGAATCAGGAGTTCAAGGCCAGCCTCAGCCATATGAGTGTATCATAAGTAAACCAACAGTTTATTGCTATTTTCTTGGGGAGATCATATGCTTACCTACTTACTTAAAAGGGAACTACTTTGTGGGCTGGGGAGATGGCTCCATTAGTGAATGCCTTCTGTGAAAGCTTAAGTTCAGATCGTTAGCACTCGTAAAGACCTGGCTGGGCACAGCAGCATGTGTCTGTGACATAACACATGTGTATACACCCACATGTACACACCCAGCACACACACACA
>JADRCH010000089.1:3813480-3833962 GCA_019843965.1 Rhynchomys soricoides
GTTACAAAGAATCACAGAAGCCCACGAGTTACAAAGAATCACAGAAGCCCACGACTGTTCATTATGTTCTCTTTAATGAACAAGCCCAAACTGGACTTCCATTACATAAGGCATATTTCAGGAAAGTAGTGGGTTGTCGAGTAAGTTATCTTCCAAACACGGAATCCTGGGTTCTACCCAGACATCTGCAGACCTAGAAGGATACTGTAATGGAGAGATATCTTAATGTTAATGTATATCACCTTCCCCCGAGGTCCTGCCAGCCAGCATGTGAGCATGAAGAAGTATTCACATAGGTATCTACATTTTGTGCCTCAGTGGTCCTCAGTGCAGGAACTAGAAGAACACACATATTTTTCTTCTCTACGTTTCTCTCCAGTGCGCCAAGGAGGAGACAGCACACAGGAGCTGTACTTAATTCAGTCTAGCATAGGTTTGTGTCGTTTGTATGGGAACTACCTTTAAAAGGTAGCCACTGTCTAGTATGTCTAGGCCAGCCCTATACTGTACAGATAGTACCTTGTTAGGATTGAACAGATCCTTGTGATCACCGTATTGGGCGGGCATTAGCCTTTCTGTTTTACGGATGAAGATGCCCGAAGTAGCTGGTTAGTGGGTGTTTTCCTTGGAATCGCTCCTTTATTAATACACCCCAAAACTCTTTTGGGGAGTAACTGTGTTTCCTGCACTACTTAAATGCTAGGCTGTGACCATCACCAAGGCTTCTGGGGGTCCTTGTTCTCAGGGGTTTTGAAATCTTTAGGGGAACAAAATGATTTGTTTTCAAATAGTGATAGAAGGATGCAGAGTGCCATCTATTATGGGAGCAGGTCACGGGCTCGGTCTACATCCAGGGCTCTGTCAGGGAAGGATGAGAGCAGGTGTGGGAGTGGAGCCAACATCCAGGCTCTGTTTGCATGTGCTACTTTGGGTTGCCTGTGAGATACCCACAGGCAGTGGGTATCCCAGGAGGGGAGGCCATGGAGACAGTGGGCTGCCAGAGTCCTGGAGTCTCCACCTTAGGGGAGGGTCAAGAGGAGATTAGTCCCATTTGTGAGACATGGTCTGGCTGTGTCTCCTCCTCGGCTGGTCTTCAACTCTTTGGCTTAAGCTGTTCTCTCTGTATCACAAGGACTGCAGATGTGTGCAGACGCTGAGTAAGGTGGACACTTTAGAAAAGAGACTTGTTTGCAAGGAGCTTGGGGACTTTACCCAGGAATAGCGTGTAGGTAGAGACATTCTCTAGAGGGTTGCTGTTCAGACCTGGTCTTCGGTGTAGTGCTGGGGCTGGCCTGCCTGCCGCCATCCACATCTGCCCATGTGCAGTAAAAACAGAAATTCAGGTTTGACATTAGAAACTTTCATAGCTCTTTGAAATCTGCCCCCGACCTGCTGTGTGTATATCTGTGTGTGTGTCTGCGTGTCTCTCTGTGTGTATCTGTGTGTGTCTCTCTATGTGTGTCTCTGTGAATGTGTCTGTATGTGTGTGTCTCTGTGTCTGTCTTTATGTGTGTGTCTGTCTCTATCTGTATGTCTTTATGTGTGTGTCTCTCTGTGTGTGTCTATTGTATATCTTGTATGTGTTTGTGTGTGTCTCTGTGTGTGTGTGTCTCTGTGTGTGTCTCTATGTGCATGTCTCTGTAAGTATGTCTGTTGTGTGTTTATGTGTGTGTGTCTATGTGTGGTGTGTCTATGTGTGTGTGTGTCTATGTGTGTGTGTGTGTTTGTCTGTGTCTGCATGCTGGTGTATACTTGTATGTGAGTGAGAGAATGAATGCACAAGAAGCCAGAGGATAACTTCACACCTACCTTGTTTGAAATTGCATCTTCTGTTGTTCATTGCTGGGCCTGCCATGCTGGCTGGCTCACAAGCTTCTGAAGAATGTCCCCGTCCCTGCCCCCATCTCCAGGATCACATGAGGCTATCCATATAGCCAGATATTCTTGGGATCAGAACTCAGCTTCTCACGATTGCACAGCAAACGCTTTACCCACTGAGCTGTCTCCCCAGTATCTTTTATAACAATTTAAAGGAAAACTATCACTCATACCTCGTGTGCCTTTTTGAGTTCTCTTTGTAGTTAATCCCTTTTTATTACACTTGACATTTTCAACTGTCTGTGCATGCAGTGGGTTGGAAATAGACAGTATGTGGCCCTCTCCTTCCGGTCTTGAGGAATGCTGCTTTCAACTTTAGAGGAAAGAGAAACAGGAACTGAGGGAACACACGACCAGAGAGCGAGAAGGAAAACAGCGGTTCTCCTTTGATTTGAAACTTGAACCTGAACCCAGGTGCTTCAGTGCCTCCTTCCCTAGGGAACCATCCTATAATGAGACCTATGGTGTGACTCTGGTAGAATTTATGGTCTCTCTTGAAGCTTCAGTGGCTAGATCCAAAAGACGGCTCTTGGTCTCCCAAAAGGCAAATTTACAGTTGCTAGTAAGACTGTGTCTTATTGCCTTCATCTCTCATATCGCTGTGCCTCATGTCCCTGGAGAAGCCCCTGATCTTGTTTTCTGTTTTGCATGTTTGGGAAGTTCACCTTGAAAGCAGTGTGTGTGTGTGTGTGTGTGTGTGTATAATCAGTTTTTATATAAAATCAGAATACATATAAAATCCATATATATATATATATATATATATATAAAATCAGTGTATGTATATAAAATCAGTATATATACTCCATATATGTATATAAAATCAGTAAATGTATATAAAATCAGTAAATGTATATAAAATCAGTATATATATCAGTAATTGCCCCCACCCCACTTTGTAAAGGGTATCAGACCTGGTCCCAGTGGCAGCCTGAGAAACAGCCAGTCTCCAAATACCCAGCATCCTCCTCCCTGCCTGTCAACACATACAAATAAGAACCTGCAGCCAGACACCAGGAGACAACCAGGGCTGACATCCTCACTCCGCCAGGTCCACACCGCAAATGTTAAAGCTTTTGATTTTCAATACAACATTGACTAATGGAGTGACTTCCCTACCGTCTTGAAGGGGGTCGATTGCTATTTAAAGACTCAAGAACCCTTCATGCTCTGGAGAAGAAGAGAGCATAGAGGACCAAGTCCTAAAAAAAATTAATTATCCACCACTGGGACTGATTTACAATTGAGCTTAAAAGCAAATTAAGTCACAGAGAGATCCAAGATGGTTCTATTTAATTTAGGCACGAAATCTGGCAATGTGAACTTCAGAAAGTACAAGTGGTTCCATACTGACCTTTTGCTTCTCTGAGTTCTAAAATATATGGCACCTCAAAGAACCAATGGAACAACTTAGGCAGAGTTTCTCCATCTGGAAACCCAGCACACATTGTGTAGGAACCCAGTGATATCTAGGCTCCTCTGACCATAAGTCAACATCGGAGCGGTAAGTGTCAGTTCCTCACCCTTCAAGCTGCTCTATCTTTACTTTTTAGGCAACATTTCTTTGTAGTTGCTTTTCTAGTTGCTGTGTGTTCTCGCCGTAATACTGTTGCTGCTTACTACCATACATTGTCTTAGTTTGGGTAACCGTGGCTGTGATGAAACTTTGCTTTTTGTCATGGTGTTTCATCACAGCAATAGGCAATGTGGGGAAGGAAAGGGTTAATTTCACTCAGGTTCCACCTTACATTTCATCTTCAAAGGCAGGGAGGACAGGAATTTAAGCACAGTAGGAACCTGGAGGCAGGAGCTGATGCAGAGGCCACCAGGGGATGCTGCTTGCTTCTCATCCTTTGCTCAGCCTGCTTCATTATAGAACCTAGGACCACCTGCCCAGGAATGACCCCGCCCACAGTGGGATGGACCCTCCCACATCCATCACCAATTAAAAGAAAAAAGCCTTATGGGCCAGCCTGAAGCCAGATCTTATGGAGGCATTTTTTTCAACTAACTCGGGCTCCCTCCTCTCTGACTCTAGATTGCATCAAGTTGACATAAAAAAAAACTAATTAGCACATACATAGTGATATTTTAAAAAATGTTACTTGTAAACAGTAGTAATGTTACTAACAAAAACTAACATTTCTAAAACACTGTAGGGCAAGTGAGGTTCTAAGATTTGTATACACCTGAACTAACTTAACCATCAGTCTTTGAGATAAATATTACCCCATTCAACAGATGAAAAAATTGAGGGAGACTGAAATTATCTAACTGGATTAAAGGCCCTGAATCAAGAAGAGATTTGTGGTTCTACTGAAGGAGGTGGGTGATCTGAAGGGTGTGGATGATGATGTCTAACCTGATGTCACCTCTGTTGCTGTGAGAAATACCCTGAAAAAGAAAAACAAAACAAAACAAAACAAAAAACAAAAAAACCCAACCAAACAACTTGAATGGAGAAAGGGTTTCTTTAGCTTACAATTCCAGGTTTCAGTCCCTCATTATAGGAAAGTCAAAGCAGGAACTTGAAGCAGGTAGTCACAATCACAGTCAGGAACAAGGAGAGGAACAAGTGTGTGTGTGTGTGTGTGTGTGTGTGTGTGTGTGTGTGTGGTCAACCTGCTCTATGTTTACACAGCTTAGGACCCAAACCTAGGGAATGCTGCCACCTACAATGGGCAGGTCTTCCCAACTTTATTAATGTAATCAAGACGATCCCCTATAGATATGCCCACGGACCTACCTGACCCAGACAATGGAGCTTCTCTCTTCAGATGATTCTAGATTGTGTTGATGTGACAATTAAAACTATGTATCACAGTGTCTGTATCATTGTCTTGCTTGTAAATGGGTGGACGTAAATAATCAATAATGGAGCACAAAGATCAATCAGATCTCACCTCATTTGGGGATAGATAAGAGTTTCCAAAGAAGGCTTTTAGCATGCAGTCCTTGGAGATGCCTTAGCATTTTCTAGTCAACCAACTGTTTGTAATATTTAAATGAAAGAAACCCAGTGATTAAAAATATTCAGGGCTTGCCTAGCACGCACAAAGCCCTGAACTTAATCCCTAGCACTAACCAATTTGTGCACCTGTAAGCATATACATATGCATGCACACGGGCTTGTGTACACAGAGAGAGAGAGAGAGAGAGAGAGAGAGAGAGAGAGAGAGAGAGAGAGAAACCTTCATTCAATACTTATGGGGCTTTGTTTCACATATTTTTATTTATGGTAGAGCATTCATACTTAAAAGAAGGTTAGCTTAATAAATATTTAAAGGTAGCATTCTGCCCAAGTCATGAAAATGTATAAAAATGAGGAGTGGAAGCAGTGTGTTTGACCCTGATTGTAACCCTAAAAACTTTTGTTAAGTCTAGAGTTCATATGTAGTAATTGATATCACCTACCTGATAAACCTGCAATTATCTTGTACTTCCATTTTGTTATGTTTATCCATAAATAACTCTCCACATCTACAAAACCGACAGGATCCATTTCACAGCTGGGTAGTATTCCAGTGAGGGATGGGTTACCATTTAAAGGCATTTCCCACCGTGGTTCCCTGGAGTTACTGTTGTTATTGTTGTTACTTACCTTTTTGGACTTCCCCTAGCAGCTGATAATGCTGACCTCATCAGCCCTGGGTTTTAATTTAGAATGATCTCTGGAAGTTTCAGGAAACCACAAAGTAAACTTTATTATTTGAACTGAAACATTGTTTTCAAATGTAGCTCTTTGGTCAAGACTAACCATTCTCCATATACAATGGCCTTCTCTCGCCATGGTCTCTCTTTCCGCAGCAGTCAGTTTCACTTAAAAGTAGTAAATAGAAAATTCTAGAAGTAAGCGGGTCCTGAGTTTTGAACTGTGAGCCTTTCTGAGTAGTCTTACAACCAGTTGTCCTTCATGGCCTAGGATGTGATTCTTCTCTTTGTCCAGCATGTCTTCACTGATCATGCAATGTTCTGTTAATTGTTCAGTGGCTGTATTTCTTTATAGAGCTACTCTTGGGGGATGGCAGAATTTGTGCTCATGGAATCTTTATTTTCCTTAATAATGGTCTCAAAACACAAGAACGTCAATGCCAAAGCCGAGCCATGGAGACCCTTTTGATGTAAAGGTAAACACACAGCATAGCATTTTTAGAGAGAGAACAGCCACACAGGTAACTTTCTTACAGTACGTCATCATACTCATTTCCTGTTACTATTCATTGTTCCAATGCCTAATTTGGAAACGAATCTTTGTGTGTGTGTGTGTGTGTGTGTGTGTGTGTGTGTGTGTTGGGTTTTGATTTTTGTTTTTTGTTTCTTTTGAGACAGGGTTTCTCTTCCTTGGTCGCTCTGTAGATCAGACTGGCCTTGAACTCAGAGATCTGCCTATCTCTGACAGCTGAGTTCTGGTCTTGAAGGCATGTGCCACCACTGCTGGACAGAGATGAATCTTTGTAATAAGCATGCAGGGTATGGAGCTCTCAGTAGCTCTAGGCATTGAGTCTTTGAACACATGGCTTATGGATAGGAAGAGACCAGGCACTGGTGAATTTCATGCTCTGAACTATATCATTTGGGAGCGTGGGAAGAGGAGGCAAACGGGGACTTCCTTTCCTTTAAAATACAGATCGTTCTTCTAAAGTGCACCTATTTCTTCCCACTATTGGCAGGTGTTCTGATGGTCAGCCTTGTGCTCTTTAATATACACTTTCAAGGGTTCAAACTGCACCTGACAATGTGCTGTCTGGTAGAATTCACCAGCATTTGTCAGCATGGTGTTCAAGTAGCAGGCCACGGCACTGACCCCATTTACTTATCGCCACTACTGAAGTGCAGAGCCTTTTCTTGTTATAAAGGATTCCTCTGTATTTTCCATATTACCGTGTAAGTATAAACTCTGTCTAGGATAGCATATACACTATCCACGTTCCTGTAGCTAATGGTGCACAGCCATGGTGTCTGTCTGGTAGAGTACCAACCTTCCCGTGAACATGAACTCGAGACTGCAGACTCTTCCAGGCTTACGATTTTCCATTTTAACAAGTCCCCCAGGAGGACGTGTAGGAGTTAGAATTTAATCATGCCCAGATTTCCTCTTGTGTAGAGTAACAAAGACTTCCCAGGAAAGTGGTGGATGTCTCCCAGGATGATTTCCACACAACACCGAACAAAATACTAAAAGAGAGTCCCCAAGGGAGCGTGGCATACCTCTGCTGAGACCTCTGTCCACTACGGTGCCTGTTTCTACTTTCTGTACACTACAAAGCTTCAGGTGCAAACACCTTAACATTTCTATTTCTGAAAGTACTTCTTACTAATGATTAACAAGTAGGCATTATTAAAGTATTCAGGCACATGCCAGCATGTCAGACCTAGTTAGGACTCACACATGTGTGGTCACTGCTCGGTTGTCAGTCCTAAGCTTCCATGGCAACCTGGAAGGATCGTTACCATTTTGCCAAGTCCTCTGTATCTTAGAAATAGGTGTTTTTAAAGAAAAAAATTGTGCTAAAAGGTTTTCCATTAAAGAAAGGGTTTCATGATTCCAGCTAAAAGTAGGAACTGTACCTGACATGCTCACACGCAGGGCATCTGTTGCTTCTTTTTATTTCTTTTTCTGTTAGAAAAATGTCCTAGAGCTGAGTTGAGCGTCCTTAAGCCTTGTGGTATTTAGTTTATTTCCTAACTTTGAAACAAGGGCTTAGCATTGCTTGAATGCCGATCAGGTTGGCGGTTAGCCATCTGGATTAAAGTGTGGGAATTACCATTTCTAATGAGTTTATGTTTCAGATGGGGGGGGAGTGTTTTTAGCATGCTCACTTTCCATGAAACTATTTTGTTCTCTTGCTTCTGCGATTCAGGAAATCAATAAGGTAAGTTAAATCAGTGTACCTCTATGATATAAAAACTAAAAACAAAACCAAAAACCCCAAAATAAAAAACAAACAACAACAAAAACCCAACCAGCACTGACTGACCCCGATTGCTCTAAAGCCAGACACGGTGTTTGCCTGGAATGCCAGTTCTCAACCTGACTCCCAACCCTTCTGGGGGTTAAAGGACCCTTTCACACGGGTCACCTAAGACCACAGGAAAACACAGGATATTAACATTACAATTCATAACAGTAGCAAAATTACAGCTCGGAAGTAGCAACAAAAATAATGTTATGGTTGGGGTCACCACAGCATGAGGAGCTGAATTAAAGGGTCGCAGCCTTAGGGAGGCTGAGAGCCACTGGCCTAGAAGGTGACTCCAGAAAGGCCACATTACTTTTCTTCACTAATAAGCTCGAAAGTCCTGTCTCCTAACTTACTTCTTTGTCTCCAACTCTACACACCGCAGGCTGTAAAGAGAAGATGGAAGTAGGATTTCTAAAACTCGCTGTCCTTCCAGGTCTTGAATAGCCTCAATGCTATCTGGACATGTAGGTGGTAAAGTCTGAACTAATGTTTGTGAAATTTTGTTGAACTGTGTGATTAAACAAGTGTGAAACAATTTCTTTTACCCACTGTCCACCCAGACCACAGTCATCTGGATCTCTCAGTGGTCTGTCTATTGTGAAGCAATGGTTTTAGAGACCCGTCCCCATCTGGCCTTGAACTCTATCTCTAGTTTCTTGGTTCCTCACCCTCCTTTGAGATGAGAGTTCTTGAAAATGATGTTTTCTGTTTCGGTGTTTTGTTTGGGGGTACTTGTTGGTTGTAGAAGGTTAGACCCTTCCTGCAGTTTGGAGCAGGGATGAGGAATGTCAGACTTTGGGGCCTGGCTCTGGTTAGGAGAGATTTGACATCTGACCTTCAATACCTTCCACTTGTATTGAACAAGTATAGATGATAACACGTTTCAGAATTTAAGGTAGAAAGGTGTCTAGAGAGCCTAGGGATGGTTTGCTGAACAACACACCTGCCGTGTAAACAAACAAGAGGACTTAAGTTCAGATGGCTGGAACCCAACAAGGAAGTTGGGCCTGCCTGGTGGATCTGCGGTCTCAACATTAAGGAGACAAAGATTAGGATCCCCACAGTAAGCTGACTAGTGAAGCTAGCTGCATCTGCAAGCTTCGGAGAGAGATGTTCAATGCATACAGTGAGGGACAGCAGGGAAGACATCTGACATCAACATGTGGCTTCCACGCGCATGTGCACACATGTGCCTACCTGCACTCACACCTGCAGGTGTCCCCATACACTCACATACAGGCACACACATGTGGATGGGGATACATGCTATGCATACACACATACATGCCCAGCACAATAACCACACACACACACACACACACACACACAAACGCACACGCACGTATGCAACAAAGAAAGAGAGGAAGAAAGGAAGGGAGAGCGGAAGAAAGAGAGAAAAGAAAAGAAGAACACAACAGAACAGAACAGAGTCTGAGCTCACCTCACGTGAGCTGGCGAATTCTGTGTCAATTTGAAACAAGCTAGAGTCAATCTGAAAGGGAGAGAATCAACTGAAAGAAATGCCTCCATAAGGTCTGGCAGTAAGACAGTTTCTTTTTTCTTTCTTTCTTTCTCTTTCTTCTCCACCCCCCATCGGGGTTCAAGACAGGATTTATCTGTGTACCTTTGGCTGACCTAGAACTCACTCTGTAGACCAACCTGGCCTCAAATTCACAGAGATCTGCCTTCCCCTGCCTCCTGAGTGCTGGGATTAAAGTCTCGTTCCACCACTGCCCACGAGAACACTTTTTCTTAATTAGTTACTGATGAGGGAGGGCCAAGTCTATTGTGGGCGGTGCCATCTCTGGGCAGGTGGTCCTGGGTTCTGTAAGAAAGCAGGCTGAGCAAGCCATGAGGAGCAAGCCAGTAAGCAGCACCCCTCCATGGCCTCTGCTGTGGTGGCTGAGTTCCTGTCCTGCCTTCCTTCAGTGATGGAAGATAGGTGGAAGTGTGAGCTGAATTAACCCTGTCCTCCCCAGGCTGCTCTTTGTGTTTCATTCCTCTTGACAACAGTAGTGTCCCTGACTAAGCAAATCAAGAAGAGATTCTTCCTATTTCTTTTAAGACTTGTCTGTTTGCTGCCTCTTTTTAATTCCTGCTGGTACTAGCTGCCACACTCCCACAGACGGATCTCAGGCATGCCAGAGCACCTTTCTCCTTCCAGAGTTGCTCCTGTCTCCAGGAATACATACTTGAAACTATTTCAGATGCGTCTGATTTAACCTCCCTGGCTTTACTCTGGTGTGTGAAGACACAGAGTTAGAGCCTTCTGTCTCCATGGTGATTACTAGACCTAAGGGCATTTGATATTTTAGACCACCCTGTCATGTTTACAGCTGATCTCAATGTAGTCTCTGAATTTGTGTTTAGATAGTTGTCCTGATGGACCTTTTGTGTTTTTCCTGGTACACACGCCTCCTTTGTTATTGTAAGCATGATTAATAAATATGTGTGATCATTGGTTTTATTAGTTTTAAAACAGGGGCTGAAATTGTAGCTCAGGGCTGTTATTTTTAATATACAACCCTGGCAGCCAACACACTTACTGGATTGTTTGTTTTTGTTTGGCTTGGCTTGGTAATCAAGCCTGGAATTGCAGTGAAGATTAAGTCACTGAGCCCACTTATTACAACCGTATTTATGAGGTCTTTGCTTTAATGCTGGCAATGCTCTTGCTTCATCTCCTATGTGAGGGCCAGGCTCTTCTTCACAGATGACAGATGATGGAATAGTGGACTTCAAACCCAGTGCATTCTGGTTCTTGGGGCGGGGCACTTAAGGTCATGTAAATGGTTCTAGAAAAACTCTATCTACTACCTGTGAAGTTTCCTCCTGGGGAGACTCCAGCTCTTTTGAAGCACATTATATAAAGATGCTGCCTCATGGGCAGGTTTACAGACACTGCCCTGCGAATGGTAATAAGGGTGAAATTGCTGGGTCCCCATCATCTTCCTTCACTGGTGTTCTTGAGTCCGAGACACATGCATGGAACTCTAATTGCCCTTGGCTCATCATATGCTGGCTTGGCAGTGTGACACTGATGTGGCCACAGCGGTACCTTTACCTCAACGTTCCATTTGTTTGGTTATCCAGAGAGAAGGTCTCACCGTGAAACTGTAGCTTGTAACTCAACTAAATAGACCAGGGGGGCCTTGAACTTGCATCAGTCCTCAGGCCTCCTACCTCTGCCTCCAGAATCTGTAACTACTGCCATGTGCCTCGGTGCCCGAACATTTTTATTTGTAAGACCCACATGGTTATTGATGGAGGCTCCAAATCATGGGTTTCCAGTTGGCTCCCAAGTCCTTGAAGCAGATTAAAAGTGGGATTATCTTCTTCTTGTTGACCTATTCTTAAAAATGAAGAGTTTAGTATTCTCTTGGGACTACAGCTACCCAAAGAACTAGCGTATCCTGAGACAGTTTGGTGTTGTCCCAAATATAGGCCACTTACCTCTCAGCTTGTAATTTCTCTCCACCAGGCACAAGTTTGTTAACTAATAGAGACTTCAGTAGCATGCGTCACGGGGATACTCTTGGGGACAGGGCTTCCGGGCTATATAATATCCCTGTACATATCTGAAAAATCTAGAACTCATTTTGTATATGTAGGCAACATGCAATCCCAAGTGCCACACGCTTGCTTTCTATGTGCTGTGTGTGGTCTTTCAAGAAGCTTTGTGTCCTCTCTGGAACCAGTAGAGCTAGTGTGTCCACCTAGACACTATTTCTGGGCCAATGAGATGGCTCAGTAGGTAAAAACAAGAGCTTGCTACCAAGCTGGGTAACCTGAGTTTAATCCCCCAGACATGCATGGTAGAAGGAGAGAATGGAGTCACATGAGTTCTATGACTTCTTCACATATGCTATGGTGTACATACACACACACACACACCACATTCACACACGCAGGCACATACACACAAGATGAAATAAAATGTTGGAAACAACTATTGCTGCCAAGAGCCTTCTGACCCTTTTTAGAATGTTTATTTAGTTATTAGGTATTTGCTACATATTAACCAGGTGGAAGGTGCTATTGTAGGCCCAGTGAGAGACATGCCAAAGTTTATCCTGAGGAAATGTGTCCTGAAGTCACCAGGCTCAGCTTTAATGCTATGGAAAAATCCAGTAACCAGTAATCTAGTGCCAGCCTTCTGGCATGAATCACACACCCTGCAGGCAAGCCCGTAACATCAGCGAGAGCCCGGTGGACCAGGAAGGATTCTTTGCATAGACGACAGCTGAGTGGGACCTCAATGGATTGACAGGGCTTGGGAAGTGGTGAGTTAGGAAGCATGTCTTCTAGAAGAAGCAGAGGAGGGGACAGAGTGTGAGTTGGGAGAGTACAGGAATTCATTGGAAGGATGGAAGCCTGGTTTGACCAGAATGAAGGTCTAGGGGGACTGACACACTCTCAGGGGGCTTGGGAAGCCGGCAGGGACTTCGCTGTGGAAGGCTGGGTGCGAAGCGCTGGCGTTTGGACTTCCCTGGGGAAACAGAAAGCAGTCGGGATGTTTCTGAGCAGTGGGATGCCATCATCTAAATGGTACATTTGATGGAGGACCAGTCCCAGAGTGAATTGAGTCTGGTAGCAAGAGGCTGATGGTGAATTGTGTGCATCAGGGTACCCTAAATCTAGTCACTAACGTCACATGGCCCTAAGGCAGGCACGGCCAGCACATGTCTGTAGTCTCAGCATGCAGAGGTAGGAAGATCACTGGAGCCTGAGAGCTTGAGAGTACTGTGGGCAACATCAAGACCCCTGGAAGCTGCAAGGACCCGAGACAGGCGTTGTTGGCAAAGAAGCAAATGACAAGATGCTGAAGAAGAAGATGTTCCACCAGAAGAAACCAGTATTGGACAGGCTTGTTTCTGACATCCGTTGGATTTGGCAGCTGTATGGAGTTTGCTAGTTATCGGAACAGATGAGTCCTTTATCTGTTTATAAAACGACTGAATTTGAATGTTGTAAATCAGTTTTCCCAGACACCGCTGTGTGTTCCTAGGGTGCTGAAGAAAATGGGGTGTGACTTCTCTAAGAATTCCTCTCAGCAGGTTCCAGCTCAGGAAGTAAATAAATAACTTCAGCCCAGCATGCTACAAGATGTCTGACTCTTAAATTGTTTAGTATGGCTGATTAAATTAATTCCAGAGACTAAACCTTGGATCTTCAAAAGGCATGGATTTCTCCCGTGGTACAGCATGATAGTGGCTGAGCTAGAGGCCACGGAACCATGTGAGCTTGGAGTTACAGTATTTCTGTCCTGATGGACATGCTTTGGGAAAGCCTGCTTTATGTTTCCAGCCAATTTGGAAGATTCAGAATCTTCTCAGTCTTCCCTGCAGCCGTACTTAGGGCTCCGCCCCTCTGTTCTCTCACGGCAGCCTTATTACCATCTGTACCCAATTCATGCCACCCACTCATCCCAAATTATCACTAAAATAATACCTGTCCCTTGCTCAGAATGCTTCTAAACGATTTCGTTCACACAGAAACACGTCTAGATTCTGTAAGTACGCATTCACGGCCCCATGCCGTGTGATCCTGCTGGCTTTCAGGAGTCACGGCACACAACCAGTGGTTCTAGCATATGCTTTATTATTACATTCGTGCTAGATGGATGCAGTAATATTTACACTGAAGAGGATGAAAGTTAAACTAGGTTTCACTGGGGGCTGTGAGGAACTCAGGTGGTACATAAACTGCTTGATGCTTGAGCACAAAGACCTTAGTTCAGATACCCAGCACCTATGGAAACAAACAAACCAACCAAGGCCAAGTATGGGAGTACACTCCTTCAACCCCAGCACTGTGGAGAAGAGAGACAGGGGGCTGCCTGCTCACTGTCCAGGCAGTATAGCCAGATCGGCAAGCTCTAGGGTCAGTGAGACACCTTGTCTCAAAAAACAGAGCTGGGAGTAAACCCTCAAACCATTAAGTGTCAGTTTGATATATAACTTAGCAATTTTACTTTAAACTATAAAACCAAGAAAACCGAACACACCTTTATTATGGGGACCTGACTTTGCTCACTGTCCAACCAGACTCACCCACCTCCTTGGTGAGTGTCTGAGTATAAGACTGTCTAATAAACAAACTAATAAGCAAAGTATCCAGCAGGAAGGAACATTAGCACTGTTGTCCACACATATGTGTGCCAGCACACATGTGTTATCTGTGCACACAAACACACAGTTTGTGTACAAACGTTTATGGAAGTGTTGTTCATAATAGCAAAAATGCTTGAAATAAGTCAGAACTCATAAAGAGATGAGTAAATATATAGAGATATAGAGATAGTAGATTGTATTATATGTACACAATTTGTACACAGTGGTATAATGTTTAGCAATAAAAACGGCAGATTCTCAATGCACACCATAATAAGGGTAGAGCTTGCTTGGTGAAGGAAACTAGAAACTGATGTCATGTGCCTTATGATTCCATGTCTAGGAAAAAACCAAGATTCTACAGGAGGAAGACCAGGGAGGGAAGAATAGGTACTTACTGCTAATCAATATAAAGTGTCTTTGGGGGCAATATCTATGTTTGGGAGGTTATATAGTAATTATGGTCTCACAACTTTGTGGGTGCAGGAAATTCCAGCAGAGATTCATTGAAATGCTAACAGGATTGAATGGTGGCCTGTGTATTGTGTTTAGTCACAAAGAGGGATGGGAGATGAACAGTCACAAAGAGGGAGGGAGGTGAACAGTCACAAGGAGGGAGGTGAACAGTCACAAGGAGGGAGGTGAACAGTCACAAGGAAGGAGGTGAACAGTCACAAGGAGGGAGGGAGGTGAAGGGGGTGTGGAGAGGTTTATTTAGGAATCAGGCTAGTGTGTAACTACAGGCTCATATATGTCCTATGCATTTATATAAATGTAGCCTGCATTTGTTTAATTTATGGTTCAGTTACATAACCCATCTGGGATGCGGTTGGGCCTCGGGACACTGAGGTAACAGCTTAGCAGCTCATCTGGAGGTGGGACTGGCTCAGTATAGGAAGGAAATGTTTATAGTCCACATTCCCCTTCGGGGAACACATTCCTTGAGAACATGTTAACTTAGAAAAGACACGCAGCTTGCTATAGGCACAGTATAGCCGTTTTTTGACGAAGAATGGAAAACTACCGAGATAGGATGAGATGAGAGTTTACTGACATGCTACCTCTGTTCTTAAAGCTTGTGTATTCCAGGCAAGTAGCTGGAAGAGCCAGGAAACTGTGACTCTTTAGCTGGCTCGGAGCTTCACTAATAATTAACCTAATGGGCTGAACAGCTGACCAGAGGGCAAAGTGGCCAGAAGGAGGTTTTGTCAGAACACCGCCTCCTCCTTGTCCCCATAACAGAGTCACAGTCTCATTTTCTTGGACTCTGATTTAAGAAACACCCTGGGGTTACCACCGTTCCTTAGCTGACTTCTGAGGTTTCCCACACTCTGTGTCCTGAAGGCATTAATAGGATTCACAGTCCCGGTCTTAAACACTCACTCAGTGGTTACTTTCAATTTAGGAATCAGTTGTCAACATTTGATCCTCGGGGTGTATTTTTATTTAGCTCCAGTCATGGTGGGACAGAAGCCTTTAATATTTTTTAAAGGGTCTATGTTTCCTCGGATGTCCCAGAGTTTGATGGTGTCAGTTCCGGAGCTAAGGTGGCAGTCTAGGCCAGCTGGAAATCCCCGTATACTTGCAGATAGACTGCTACTTTTGGAGTCATCCTGGAGTCATGGGTTTGCCCTGCCATTCCTGTTAGCATTCCTTCTAGGTTCTGCTGCACAGTTACCTGGCAACAGCCAGGTGTGCCTGACTCGCTATAAAAGGGACTGTTTGCCCCCCCTCACTCTCTTACCCTCTCTGTCCCTTCTCTTCCCATTCCCCTCCCCCCTCTCTCCCCATACCGTGCCTCTACCAAATATATTCCTTGAGTTCTTTCTTTTTTTATAAAACACAGCAATTCGCTCATTGAGCTACCTTAGTGCAGATTATCCCTAAGCCTGTTTCCTCCCAGACAAAATACCATAATCAAAGCAGAGCGCAGAAGAACAGCAGCCCAACCCGAAAGTAACATAGCATGGTCTATGTTACTGTTATGTTCAGTAGCTGGAAAGGTGCCTGTGTGTGCAGCAGAGGCGAGCTGAATGACTTCATAGACACTGCCTCCTCTTTGCCACAGCTGGGAGAGAGCACCTCACAAACACAGGAGACAGTAGGAAAGGCGGGACAGGCACCTCGCTGTGTAGGAGTCTATACCTTTGCCACACTTGCTCGGCATTTTAAAAGTGAATATGGTTGAATTACTTAACAGGACCCTCCCACAAACCCACAGTCTCTTCTCTCCAGAAGTGATTACTGTCTTGCATTTGGTGTTATTGTGGCCATGTTTCCAGAGCATCTCCATCTGTGTACGAATCAGCAACCCTGAAAGTTGATGGTTTGCATGATTTTACTCCTGTGAGAGCACATAGCTCTCCTCCTCTCCTTCCTCCCCTGACTTGGAGATTGATCCATGTTCATACCTGTTTCTATTCCTCTCTAATCCTTCCTCCTGCCTCCCTCCTTTCTTAAGAAGCGGGCCTTCTCACTCTGCTATCCAGGCTGGCTCCAAACTCCCAGGTGCTGGAGATGCTCTGGCTTAGCATGCATGAAGCTCTGAGGGGTAGAGATGGGGGTGACTGCTAGAAATCTATTTCTTCCTAGACACCTGTCCCTTCTAGCCCATCAGCTAGAGTGGGGTGGGTTGTGGAAAATACATTTATTAGAAAGGCAATTGCACATACTCTCAAGTTCTTCATAATTTCTTTTGTAGGATTAGTGATAGAGAGTGAGTACTCTGAAAGGTCTGTGGGAGGCAAACCCTTTACGTTTAGTGACAGAGTTAAGAGGCTGAAGTGTGTAAACATGGGAAGACAGGACTGTTCATGGAGGCCATCAGTACACAGTTGCTGAGAGGGTCCAGGAAAGGGCGAGAATGCTGAGCAGAGCTATCTGCCTGTTTCCAAAGGCTATACGACACATAAACCTTGACCAGGATGGCTGCCTTTGTTACCAAAATAGCCACTGCTTTAGGGAGTGTGCTTGGTACCGGCTAACCCCTCCTAAGCAGTCCCAGGAGAGCAGAGGTCAGTGACCTGGATGGACCACTTCCATCTGGTGCTCTAAACTGTGTGAAGGAGTGTGAACCATCGGACTTCCCATCACACTCAAGACTCACCGTGGCTGTTTAACCAACTCAGTGGCATGGAGCAGGTCCTTTACCTTAGAAGAGACTAGATAACCTTCTCAGGGTTTTTTGAAGGTTCCACTCATCCCGTATATATACATTAACTATATAGTATAGCATCTTGGTCACAGTAGCCAATGAAAAAATGCCTATTTCACACTGTGTGCCAAAGCCTGAGCCTTGATTTTCAGACAGAAAGACTATAGCTGACGTACATTTCTGTTACTTAGAGTAGGAAGGTCAAAAATTCTAACTTATTTTCCATTGTCTTTCCCGCTTCTCATTACAACAGAGGTCATTCTTGTCTTCCCATGGTGGTGGCCATTGTCATAAAATAACATACATGCATGAACAGTGATCTCGCTGGGTGTGAGGCTGTGCAGTGAGATGTACTTCTGTGCTGGCTGTCACTGCCCCTAGAGGAAGCGACTATCTATCTCTTCAGTTCCATGTGACACGTTCCCTCTGTGTGTGAGTGCATTCATAGCCTGTTCTTCCTGCAGCATGGGCCACCATGCACATCCTTGTCATCTTGCTTTTTAAAAAGCTTATGTCCATGTTGAATACAGACTCTGGTCATCTGGAAGATACTGGGCAGACTTGAGCACTGGCAGTTCCATGCAAAGGCTACATTTGGTTAGGAATCTAGGACTTCAGCACCTCTGAAACTGCAAGGGATTTAATTATTCCTTTGGCTTCTAGTGTGATTCCCCCTGGAAGACCTTTGTGTTAATTATGGGTCCTGAGGACACTTGGCAGACGCAGCTGCTGCATCGCTGTTCTGAGGAGGTAACTAATCACTGGGCCCACTCTGGCCCTATTCTTTGTCATCCTCCTGAGTAGTTTTAGGAGAAGGAAGATTTCTGAACAAAGTGGAAGCATGTGCAATCATACACACACACACACACACACACACACACACACACACAATGTACATCCATATATATGGTAATTATAAAAGTTATTTCTGCATACAGCTTCCCATCATAAATCAGAGGTGCGAGCTGGGACTGCAGATCAGCAGCAGAGTATTACCCTAGCACTCATGAGACCCTAGGTCCAATCCCTAGTGCTGTGCTAGAAGAAGAAACAGGTGGGAAAGTGAGTATGGGGGGGGGGGCGGGATGTAAATCACTCCATTCTCTGGGGTTCGATTCCTGGTATTTTGCAAATCTTTTCTGAAGGGACATTGAATATATGTACTTCCTTCTTTTCACTACTCTGCCTGCTCAGTGTCCCCAAATCTGTGTCTCAAGAGATGTTGGCAGCCTCTGTTTTCACTGAGATTTCATAGTTACTCAGCTAGAGACAGTTTGTCCCTCAGGGATATGTGTCAATGTCTGGAAACATTGTGTTTACTGCAATGGGGGAGGGGTGCACCTGGGTTCTTCTGGGTGGAAACTAGGGGCCTTGCCAAACACAGGACAGTACTCATGCAAACTCCCACCCCCTGCAAGGAACATCTGGCCCCAGATATCCAAGGTAGAGAGGTTGAGGCTTCCTCCTTAGTTTTTCTAGCTGGGTGGTCTCTGTATGGTTTTAGTTTAGCTGTTGGTGTAGTTGACGGACAGGAAAACCCATCAAACTGTCCTTAAAAACAAAAAAGAAAACAAACAACAACAAAAACACCACCACCATCATGACCAATTTTTTTTTTTAAAAAAAAGTAACACTGAAGGATCTTTTAGGATAGTGCAAGTGTACACCAGCACACTGTCTCCTCAGTGATGGGCGTCCTGTCTTCTCTACCAATACAGCCACAACCACAGGTGGTACGAAGGGGTAAGCAGACCTGGGCTGAGAGAGAGAGTGATGGGAACACTGCAGCCCTTGCCATCTGTGAGGTGGACTTACAGTCTCGATCTCCATGGAAATTTACACATCTCTTTGATGGCTTTATGGTAACAACTTCTGTGACATCCTGGTGTTCGTGTGTTAGTGCCATTAATGAAACTCACCGAGTGACCTGTATTTTCCTGTTACTGTTGATAAATAGATCCAAGCAGTGTAAACTGTGGCATGGACTTGACCATGGGCATTTGTAGGAACAGGTAGCACACAGTGAGCCTGGGGTTGGAGAACTGGCTAGGACCATGCGGAGGGGTAGCATTTGTTCTTAGCTTTGGGGTTGTTTTGAGTTTCGATATTGTCTTAGCCAGGGTTTGTATTCCTGCACAAACATCAGGACCAAGAAGCAAGTTGGGGAGGAAAGGGTTTATTGAGCTTACACTTCCACACTGCTGTTCATCACCAAAGGAAGTCAGGACTGGAACTCAAGCAGGTCAGGAAGCAGGAGCTGATGCAGAGGCCATGGAGGGATGTTCCTTACTGGCTTGCTTCCCCTGACTTGCTCAGCTTGCTTTCTTACAGAGCCCAAGATTACCAGCCCAGGGATGGCACCACCCACAAGGGGCCCTCCCCCCTTGATCACTAATTGAGAAAATGCCTTACTGCTGGATCTCACCTGAAGCTCCTTTCTCTGTGATAACTCCAGCTTATGTCAAGTTGACACACAAAACTAGTACACACACACACATACAGAGTCTTACTATATTGCCCAAGCTGGCTTCAAACTCCTGGGATCAAGCGATCCATCCTGGGTTAGTATCCTGAATAGCCAGGTCTTTGGGCATATACCACTCCACTCAGCCTGTTCTTGGAGACTTAATGCATTCAGTTCCCCCTCAGACTCCCAAATTTTCCTTATTTGGCTAAGATGATTCTAATGTGAAAATATATACACACTTAACATTGTAGATGTCCAAGATGAGGTGTACCAAGTGTCAGGAAATAGCTTCCCTAGAGAAAACATCTCTTTCATGTTCAGAAGGCTGCAGGCCACACAGACAGTCCCATGAAAAATGTTTCTTCTTCTTGGGGACACGGTGGAGTGTTGTAACCCCTTCCCCGGCCGATTCAGACTGTACCCCATTCCCCGTATAGCCTCACATCTTGCCTACACCTTACCTACTTGCTGTCCCTGAGGAGTCGCAGCCAGGCTGGAGGCACTGGCTGTGACAGACAGAAAGATCCATTCTTCCTGCCCTGCAGGGATAGGGCCCTTGCCTTGGCTGCTGATGCTGGTTGTATATACCTCCACTTCCTGTAGGATTGGTAACATGTCAGCCAGCCTGTAGGCTTTCAGATGACTATCTGAGATGTGGCAGTGAGCCAGGCAGGGGGAAAAATGAAAAATACTCTTCTTAATGGAGTCAGTGTGATTTTCTGCCCATTGTAGAAACACTGCATTATGTTGGCTGGTAAACAGAAGCAAGTACAGGGAATATTTAGCTGGACTCGTGATATCCCTGGAGAATCTTGTTGCTCTGTCATGTATCTTCATGTATCCCTAGCTCTTAGGACTTATTTGCTACAGGGCAGTCTGTAGGATGCTACTGTTGCTCGTGTGTGTC
>JADRCH010000089.1:3833972-3922561 GCA_019843965.1 Rhynchomys soricoides
GCTCCATTTGCACTGCTCTGGGAATCGAACCGAGGGCTTTGTGCTTGCTAGGCAAGTACTCCACCAACCAAGTCCCAGCCCTGTCCTCAAATGAAAAGGGTCTTGCATGCTTCCAAATGACTAATGACTCCCCAGAGGACACGTTACCTTCAAGAGATATGGACTTCAGTATTCACCCTCAAGAGCCAAACCCACCAAGATTTTCCTGGGAAAAAGAAAGTTCTTGGTGAAGACTGAGGTCATGAAGAACACCATTGATCTCCTTCACCTGCTTGTTTGTCCCTCTGTCCCCTGCCTTCCTTGGCAATCTAACTGTGAGACAGCAGCCAAGCAGCTTCACCCTCTACGTCCAGAATGGTGACTGAATGGCCTCTCAGCGAGGGGGCATTGCTGGGAAATATGTTTCTTTTAAGGAATGTGATGTTTTCTGTTTTGCTTAATCTAGGCTGTTCTTACTAAGGAAAGAGCAGAAGATTCCCAAATTCCCGGACTTCTTTCTTTCTAGCGACTGATTTTCCTTAGAAAGAATTGAAGGAAGGGGGTCGGATACTGATCTTCGGTGTGAGAACTAATGGTGTTTGGTTAAGTAATTAGGAGGAAAGGCCGTCCATTCTTCAACAGCCCCGGGATGATTGGAATTTTCATTCTTGGCTCTCTCTTCCAATTCTCCTGGCCCTCAGCCTGACTGGTAATTCTTTTTTCCTCCTTCCCCTTCCCCATCACATAAGCAGGCCTGTGCTTATGTGGAAATTCATGAGTTTATTAAACACATCAATGGTGGGAATATAGCTCAGTTGGAAGGGTGCTTCTCAAACATGCCTGAAGCCCTGGATTCAATCCCCAGGACCTCATAAACCTGAGAAGCTGGCCCATGCCCTTTACCCAAGAAGTTGGAGGTAGAAAAATGGATGATCAGAAATTCAAGGTCATCCTTGGCCGCAGAGGGAGTTTAAGATTAGCCTGGGCTACATGAGATCTTGTCTAAAAAAGAAAAGTATATCTTTAATATAAGTAACATTTCAAAGTATTGACATTTTCAGGATAGTCTCTACTTGGTCTTTTGTATCTTTTTCCTGCCTTTGTTTTTTGGTTCCCTCTTTTTCTAACCCCTTTTGTTTTTTGTAATCCTCTGGGCTGCCTGCTCAGGTCACAGCTGGAGAACTATACCATAGCACCTGTGTATTGCATTCATCCACCTATGATTTGAGGATGACAGTTACAAGAGTCACAATATTATCACATGTCTGGAGACCCTGAATCTTTCTCAAGTGCAGCTTTCAACTCAAGATACCAGCCAGGCTCCTGTCAGGGGCAGTTGCTGACAATCTTTTTGAGCATCTGGGTTTGGCTGGGACCTGGCACTGTAGCCGAGCTGGCCCTGGACTCGGTGTCCAGAGAACTGTGCAGTGAGTGCAGTCTGATTAGCTGTTTGATTTGAGAGAAGCAAATTGCTTAACCTCGATGAACTTGGTTTCCTCATCTTTAGTCTGAGACATTAAGTTGAAGACCATAGATGATTCATGTTCTAAAGCAGTTAATTAAATTACCAGTTCTACCCCTGCGACTAATAAACAGGAAGGGAAAGCTCTTAGTTCCCAACAAAGCTGCTCAGCAAGGCACTATGGAGAGTGCACTCAGGAGGATGTTGGTGGGGGCTGATGTACTTATTGCTGTTCCTCACTGGGAATTTCTGGGAAGCCCCTTTCAAGGTCACGTTAGTGTGTTTTCATCTTACTTTTCCCCCTTTGAGTGTCCACTCATACTGTTGAATTGTATGACGAGAGAGAAACACAATATTTTGTACAACAGCGCTATAATCTCTTCCGGTGGTAGGCACCGGAAGTGGCCTCAAGAGGCGTGGATGCTTTGCTGTGAATGCTTCCCTGTGGATTGTTCCGTTAATGGAAGGAGGGTCTCGTGAAAGGCTGCCCGCTGAAGCTGGTGGTTGGACATGACAATACAGTTACAGCTCTTTGGAAGCTCTCCGGTGTCTGTAAAAGCAAATTCAACAAAGTAGAGTCCCAGGCTTTCCCCATATGCAGACCAGCGCAGGAAATGCGTTAGAAGCCTTTAAATTTCATTCCCTGGGTGAAAAAACACCACTGAGGTGACTTCTGTTTATTTTTCCTTTCCCTCTGTCTTGTGCCTGGCTTTGATTCCTCTGGAATGTGCCATTTATTGCCAGATCTTGATGCTGTAAAGGGGTACTTTCTCCCCATTCCTCACCTCCTGGGAATGTGGCCCCTTGAAAAGCAGAAGATTACAGCTGCCTCTTACCCATTCCTCTGGAAGACTTTTGTTCTGTCCCGGATCCAAGGCAGGGACTTCAGCCCTGCACATCCACCATCTTCAGAAAGTACCACACGTGTCCCAAGAAACTGACAGCGTGGCGAGAATCGGCACCTTCTTCCAGATTGTTTTCTTCTTTCAGGACGGTGTCCTCTTATTAAACAGTGAGCTAGCTGTAAAAGCGCTCTGCGCTGAGGAGCAGTGATATGGAACTAACTGGGCAGGAGCAGGTGCCTCCTTAGAGGCTGGACCCAGAGAGGATGCACTGGGTAAGGTGCACTTATAGAAATCACTGCACAATCACTGAGCAGCTTCAGCATTCCATCAAAAGCCCCGAGGTTTCCCCTGCGCCACATTTAGAAGTGTTAATGAGCACCACATGACCGGCCTTATCATTTCTAGTTCTACCCACTTAGCTTGCTTGTTTCATGATATGGCATCATGAAGTAGAAAATGAAACCCTTGGGGAGCCTCCCACATAAAGGATGCCTTCTCGAAACGCAAGTCATCTCTTACTGAAGCTAGCCCGGGATAGGCTGTAGTCTTTTCCTATTAAAGTTATTATTTTGTGCTGTGGTACAATACCCTGACAGGAAGCAAGTTATGGAAGGAAGTGTTTATTTTAGTTATGGTACCAGAGGGATGGAGTCCATCATGGCTGCCGGGTTGGGGGTGGGGGAGCGGAAGCATGGCAGCAGGGGCTGGATGCTGGCTGACTCCATTCTTATTCACATTCAGGAAGCTGAAAAGTGGAAAACAGGCTGAGGCTACAAAAACTCAAGGAAGCATGTACTTCCTGCCACAAAGCTTACCTGCTAAAGGGCCCATAGTCTCCCTCAAAAGTACCACCTACTGGGGACCGAGTGTTCAAATACTGAGCCTGTGGGAGACATTCTCATGTAAACTACCACATCTGTGCATTTGTGTGGGGATGGAAACCGTTTCAGATCTGTACGTTGGAAAATTCAGGTTTTATCTAAAAAGGAACTACTACTGCTTTTAATAAGATATACTTTAAAATTAGGCTTTAAAATATTTTACATTTATTTATTTACTTATTTACTTATATGTTTGTATGTGTGTGGGGGGGTCTGTGGGTGCTCTGACCCACGTGTGGAAGTCAAAATAGACTTTCCACGGTCTCTCCTTTCCTTCTACTGTGTGGATCCCAGAGACCCAGCTCTGGGGCCAGGTTCACTGCAATCCTCTTTACTTGCCGAGCCGTTTCACTGGCCTGTTTGTAGTTGCCGATTAATTTTGTTGCTTGACAATTTCATAGATGTATACAATGTACTATGATTACTCTTTCCACCCACTCTCTCTTTACCTTCCCACCCGTGTCCATTCCACGCCCCCAATCCCAGCCGGTCCTTTTCCTGGGTATATTTTGACCCCTTTTGTTTATCTAGGGTCATCTGTGTGACCAATGGATTAGAACCCTCCACTGGAGCCTGCTGGGCGCCATCTGTGTATATAAAACTGAGGACACTGATTTCCCCCCAGCCCCACCCCTGTCCCTTGATCTATCAGTAGCAAATATTTCAGTGGTAAGGGTGGAAACCCCTGAGTCCCTCCTGTGCCCACGGATATATTTTTGCCTTCATTATGAAGAGCCACAGGCCAGTCATGTGAGCACCTTCCACCCACTCTCCGCTCTTGCTCCTGGGCTGTGCTTTGAGAGACGACTCTCTGAGACTGAATCAGGGGCTCCCTTAGTTTCTGCATCCTGTTGAGTCCGGCCTTGTTTGGTCAGTGTTCTCTCCCAGCAGCCGAGATGCAAACTAGGGAAATAAATGTGCTGTGACCCACCTTTAATCACAGGGCTTTCTTGCTGACATTTCTTGACAGTCTATTCTCTGGTTGTCACGTGACACTTGTTTTTGCAATATTTTCTATATATGGAGAAAATAACCCTAGTTTTCCCTCTGGCCTGGTTGACCAAAATTTGTCTTTATTGATGGAGCTGGGAGATAGAAAACAAGTGATTCACGAACACATATATCACTGCTACAGTTTCAGGTCTTCAGATACCAGCGTTTGATCACTTCTGCCTCATAAGGCACTCGATGAAGTGGAAAGTGTGTTTATCATTTCATTTATTTCCTTACCAAGTGTATTCACAGCTAGAGAACATCCTCTGTGTTCAGCGAGGTTGAGCACGGGGTTTGCAGGACCTTGCTCCAGAGACCAGCCGGCTGCATTGTACTATTGGAAGCTTGCTTTCCTTCTGATCATTACTTACTGCAGTGCCAGATGCCGTGGGCACATTCCGATCACGTGTGGCCTCTGGGCTTGAGAGAACAGGAGTGATACAGAGTTTTCTGGGTGATACTTTGACATTTTATATGAATAGCCATCAGTAACAACTGCATGGAAGAGTTCTTAAAGTATCTAAATATAGTCCATGAAACTAAAAATATCACTAACTGCGCTTTTACTAGCCCAGGTATTTTTTTTAAAAAAAAAAAAATCCACAGGTACAAATACTGGTGACAATCCAAAGCTGACCTAACAGAGGGAAGGTAAAATGGAGAAGACATGGTCCCTGTTAGAGACTGGGATTAAAGCATCTTTTGAGCCTGTGAATACAGGCTAGGATATCTCCCAGGATGTGGGAAGGGGCCTACAATCCTGGAGTTTCCTAATGTTCACACAAACATCAAGAAACCCACTATGGGGCTAAAGAACGAGCTCTGCTGGTGAAGTGTTTCCCATGGGAGCATGAGGACCTGAGTTCGAGTCCCAGAGCCCAAGCAAAGGCCAGGTGTGAAGGTGTACACGTAGAATCCCAGTGCTGAGGAGACAGTTAATGATCTCAAGGCTCCCTGGTCAGCCAGCCCAGATAGATGGGTGAGCCCTGGATCCCACTGGGAAATCCTGTGCCCTAAACAAAGTATGTGGATTTCTCAAATGCAAAACCTGAGGTAGACCTCTGTCCTCCATAATCACATACACCTGCACACAAGTGTGTACCTATGTACAAATCTGTGTGCATACACGCACACACACACACACTCTCAGGTGGGCCTTGGGGAGGTCAGGTAAACAGACCTAGAATGACCTTAGGAGGGTAAGATTTTGGGTCTATTGTTTGTCAGTTTAGGGATTGTCATGGTTTGAAAATGTTTGGCCCAGGGAGTGGCACTATTAGAAGGTGTGGCCTTGTTAGAGTAGGTGTGTCACTATGGGCATGGGCTTTAAGACCCTCATCCTAGCTGCCTGGAAGGGAGTATTCTTCTAGCAGCCTTCAAATGAAGATGAAGAACTCTCAGATCCTCCTGCACCATGCCTGCTTGGAGCCTCCATGGTCCTGCCTTGAAATTGGACTGAACCCCTGAACCTGTAAGTCAGCCCCAATTAAATGTTGTCCTTATAAGAGTTGCATTGGTCATGGTGTCTGTTCATAGAAGTAAAACCCTAACTAAGACAGGCAGTGATAGGGATGGAAGCCAGGAGGATGCTCATACCGTGCAAGCACTCTAACACAGAGCCACACCCCCACGGGGCATATGTAAAGTTTGCTGCCTCCATTGGTTACTTCTCTCCCCCCCTGCCCCTCTTAACTGCTTTTTCTGTGTTCCAAATATGGTGGGAAGGGCATCCAGAGAGGGCTTGACCGAAGGAATTACTTCGTGGGGGATGACTGAGATTACTTTCAAGCCAAGAGACTTCCGAAGGTGGGCCAGCTTGGCCATCATATTTACAGCCTTGGAATGTGGCCTCTTGGGTTGTTCCCCTTCAGAAAGATCCAGAAGTTGGCTCTTTGCCTAGGTGTGTCTCAAGGTGCATTTCTTTGCCACCACTGTCCTCATGGTGGCTCCCTTCCTTCTCCGCTGAGGAAGGTATTTGGAAGGTCCCGTAACCAGGATGTTCAGACGCACATGCTTTATCTGTATCACTGCATATAGATGAATAGAAGGTCTGCTACCACACAGGTGTCTTCCCCTTTGACCTGGGGTCTCATGTAGCCTAGACTGGCTTTGAACTTCCTGTGCAGCCAAGTTTAATCTTGAACTTCTCATCCTCCTGCCTCACCCCCCAGAGGCCTGAGATTACAGGAATGTACTACCACACCTGGTTAATAGTTTATCTGGTACTGGGGATAGAACTTGGGGCTTACATGCTAGGTAAACACTCTATCATCTGAGCCATATCCCTAGCCCTAGATGGACTTTGAAAGACAACAGTAGGCCAAAAGGTAGAAAATGGATGACAGTAGTAACTAGTTTCTTACAGTTATTCTTTAGTTAGACATGGCAGTGGGACTGGTAGTCAATATGTCTTGTTCTGTTTTTTTGTTTGTTTGTTTGTTTTGTTTTTTTGTCAATGTGACATAAACCTAGACATATCTGGTGTCTTAGTTACTGTTCTATCTCTGTGAAGAGACACCATGACCAAGGCAATTTTTAAAAGAAAGCATTTTTTGTTGAGAGTTTGCCCATGGTTTCAGAGGGTTAGTCTGTGGTCATCATGGCGGGTTCTGACACATAGTCAGCAGGCAAAGAGAGGGAGAGAGGGAGGGGGAGTCAAGGGGAGGGGAGGAGGAGACTAGGCCTGGTATAGCCATCTGAAACCTCAAAACCCACCCCTCAGTGGCACAACGACAAGACCCAGGAACACACCTGTTCCAACAAGGCCACACCTCCTGATCCTTCTCAAACATTTCCACTCACTAGGGACCAAGCATTTCAACTTGTGGGCCTATGGGAACCTTCTCATTCAAATTGAGGCATCTGGCAATTTTAATTGAGAAAATGCCTTCTTCAGATAACCTGTAGGCAAGTTTATGGGGTTCTGTCTTGGTTAATGATTGATGTGGGAGGAGCCCTGCCTGAATATGGACAGCTGTTTCCTGGATGGTATAAGAAAGCAGGCTGAGCAAGCCATAAGAGCAAGCCAGTAAGCAGCACCCTTCCTGGGCTTCTGCGTCAGTTCCTGTCTCTAGCTTCCTGCCCTGACTTCCTGGGATGGTGAAATGATGAAACAAACCTTTTCTTTCTCAAGATGCTTTTGGTCATGGGATTTTATCACAGAAATAGAAACCCTAACTAAGAGACCCCCTTCCCCCGGCTTTGTAACTGGCAAACTTTGACTTATGGCAGTCACTGTTTAGTGGGATTTGTATCAGAGCAGCAGGCTATTCTCTTACAACAAATCAGACTTGGGGTAGTAGAACCCCAGGGACATGTCCCAAGTCAAACTAGAAAGCAAGCAAGTGAGCTCTCGGCTTTTAGGAAAATATTGTCACCAAAGGTCACCTCTGTGCCTCTGCTCCAACTGCTGATGAGTTAGGCTGGTGCTTGGTGGCATCCATGAGGGAAGCATAGCTCTCTTCCCCTCAGACTGTCGCACTCTCACTGTTGAGATTTGCATGTCCCTTCTTTTCCATTTGTGTATATATGGACTGTGCATCAACTTGTTCCTTGGGGTCAGATTTGCTGTTTCATTACCGGTAGACATTCGTGAGGGTAGCAAGTGTTCCCCACAAAAGCTTGACAACAGGTCAGTAGATGAGTTGGCATGAATTCTGTTAAAGATAATATTGTTGATGCCATGTGTGTGAGAGGGGAACCTTGCAAAGCAGTGGGGGTGATGTCTACCCTAGAGAGAGAGAGCCCGCGCTTAAATGGATGGAGTGCTCAAGGGCTTCTTGCTCTTCACCTCTCGCTGTATTGATTGGATGCACTTGCTGTTCCCCTGTCCCTATTCAATTATATGCCGTTAGTTTTTACACAGCAGAGTCTCAGCCTCCTCTTGAGGGTCAGATTCTGGGCTGCAGTGTTTCATCACATGGAATCGAGGTTTAGAGACATCCGCTGATGCACTGCCTTAGAGGAAGAGCTGTGACTCCTGTGGATCAGAGGTTTCAGAATAAACCTTCCCTGTTGGTTTTCTCCCTGGGAAATAAACCAGTGAGATGCATTAACATTTGATCTGCTTTCCCACGGTTATCTCCTCAATCCTTGCCTTCCATTCTCCTGTGCACGAAACAGTGCATTTCATAAAGCTTTTTGCACTGAACATTCTTATATGAATTAATATTATTAATTAATTAAGGTTCTTGAGACATAGCCCCATGTAGCCCAGGCTGGCCTCTAATTCTCTTTGTAGTTGGCTGGCCTTGAACACCAGATCTTCCTTCCTGAGTCCTAGAGTTATAGCCATGCCTCACCAAGCCTGACAAAATGATTGTGTAAATAATCTTTCTTTGGAAGAAGAGGTGGCAGCATTTTAGCCTTCTTGTCTCAGCGTTGCTCTAATACCAACATGGCTGCATTAGAAGTTTGAGTAAGTCCTGTGTCCTTATGAGAGTCTGTCTAAACTTTTACCAAGTGAGTGGCTTACTTCTTATGCTTTCTGCTGATCTCCTGTGTTTGCTTATCTCCAGACAATCACTGTTTGCTTGCCTGTCTTCATTAGGTCCGGCTCTCCGCTAACAGTAGCTTTGGGAACATCTCTTCTCTTTGTCTGCAAGTCTGCCTTGTCCTCATTCACATCCTGACCACAGGACTCATCCCCTCACAGACCACATCAGGGCGCCCAGAGCCTCTGTCCACTTTGAGTTAAGAGAGGATATCCCAGAGGGATTATGGGATTTGTATCATAGCCTCACACCTTGTTACTAAAGTTCCTTCTGGTAACTGCATGAAACCATAGCTGTTGCTGGGGGCTTCCAGCCGGGTCGGAATCCTGTCTTCAATTGTGGTTTGACCTTTAAAAATTGCTGTTTTTCTCAAGGAGTCTTAAGCATGATGATAAAACAGCTCTGCACCTCAGATAGTGCAGAACCTTTGCACGTAGAGGTTGGGGCGTGGACCAGATGCTTTGGGCTTCTGTTTGAGTCGATTCAACATGTGTTTAGTCCAAGACACAGGAGAGAAAGCTTAGACTTTTTACTGCCTCTGAGTGGTAGTTTGGACCCATAGCTTGTCTGTTGGCATCAGAGAGCACTGAGGCTGATCTCCTCTCCTTATTTCACTTAGTGAGTGACTGAGTCTGTCTTTGGGAAGAACTTATGGGTTCTCTTTGTGACAGGGGCCCTCCACATTTCCTGGTAAGGCATGGGGAAGACTTTGGATTCCACAGCCACTCAGGATGGGAGAGCCTGATTTGCCCTGTCAGTTTATCCCTCTTTTCCCCCAGAATGACCAAAGACGGCCTTCGATATGAACTGCTTTGTAGAAAATGATAAGAAATATAAATCAACTATAATCAACTCAAAAAATGTTTGAAACTGGTGTGAGTAAATCTATGCCAGTGTGTACTGTTCATATGAAATTCTAGATGATCAGCTGGCCAGGGAAGATTCATAGGCAATGCTATGGATTACCTGTGCTAAACACAGTATAGTAACGTTAAAAGTACGTACTGTTTGTTTTGAAGTCTTTATTATGTTGGGGTTTGTTCCCCCAAGTCGTGTTCTCTTCAGTACTTTTATATGAAGGATGTTGGGTTCTGTACAAGGCCTTTTCTGCACCTACTGAGATGATCATATTTTTTGCATCCTTAAATCATTATATGATTTATTACATTTGTTGATGTAGTCTGTTGAACCATTTCTGGATCTCTGAGATAAAACCAACCTGATTTTGGTGGCGAAGGTCTTTTGAATACATGCTTACATTCAGTTTTACAAGAGTTTTGTTGAGAATTTCTGCCCCTGTGTTCATTGGGGCTATTGGCCTGCACTTTGCACTTTTACGTGCTGTGTCTTTACCAGGCTTGTGTCTTAGAGTGACACAAGGTTTGTACCGGATGACAGGTGCTAAGAAAGGGGAATGGGGAAATGGGGGAGGGGACTTCAACTGGGAAAGGGGGGAAAGTGTAATTCAGGAGAGAGGGAGGAAGGGAAGAGAAAGGACACCAAGGCCCTCTGAAGAAGCCACGGGGAGGCATTAACATCCCACGAAGAGAACACACAGATTCCTCAGGGATAAAGATTCGGTGATCACGCTGTCTCTGAAAGGAGTCAAGTGTCTCTTTTCAGGAGAAGCCATGGAGGCTTCCTGTGAGGATCTGATTGTCCAGTACAGGGTTGTGAAAGACCATGCCTCCGGCCCGTGTTGGGGACACTTCTGGCCTCTGTTCAGATGAGTGAGCTGATGAATGGCCTCTCCTCATGACATATATATAAACTAAGACTGAAGTCTGTGGTGTTTATAGGGTGTGTGCTGAGTGGCGTGTGGAACACTTGTCTCTGAGCAAGCAAGGAAGACGGAAGCACAACTGTAAGGGGTTGTTATCCTGTGGTCCTCTGCAGCAAAGACCCAGGGAGATGCAGTGTTGGGAGCCTGGTGTTGCCACTGTTGAGGAGGCAAAGAGCTTTAAAGGAAGCTATTTCACTATTTCTCATCTGTAAAACGGGTCAAAAGAAACACCTACTTCTGTGACAGGGGCTGATTGGAGGCCACGCACGGAAGTAATCTGGTGGAGGTCAGTTTAAGTCCTACAGCAACAGGGGCTGAGTGGGATCAGAAGGGCTGGAGGAGAAATGAACTTTGACCTGAGTGTGGAGGTGAGTGAGGTTCTCTTGATAACTGGGTGGACAGTGGATCTGTCAGGGAGCATGAAAGGAGCTCTACACTGAGAGACAGAGATGATCTTAGTTCTAAGGTTGCAAAACTCTTTTCCACAAAGAGAATTCCATGCATCGTGATGACTACTGGGTCCTACTGAGATCAAGATTCTATATATCCATCTATTTGAGGGATTTCCAAATGCTTTATTTCTTCTGTGCACTCCCGAAGTCCATGTATTTCAAAGCAACGGGATCGCTGACATAATTCCTACTTTTAAGAAAATCAACCCATAAGATACTGTCTAAATATTTTTCTTCTGGAGAACAAGCGTTTAAGGGCCTTTCAGTGCCTCACAGGTGAAGGGGCACTGTGGAGGTGGAACTGACCAATTGCATGTGTAAGCAGTTCTGGCTTGATCTGGGCCGTACCATCCTCAGAGGGTCCCCTGCTCCTCATCTCTTACTTCACTCACAGCAGACAGGCAAAGGCAAGGGACAGAAGTACCACTGTTGTTAAACACAAGTGTGTCTTCTCACTATTGAAGATGCCTTCATTCTGTAAGTTATTCTTCAGTTTGGTCTCTACCGGGTTTATAAGTCTCGTTCATTTTATTAAAAGACTTGACTGTCTCATTAGTGTACCCTTTGCTATTTCAAAAGCCAATATTTTAAAAGATAACACAGTAGAGATTATCTGTCACTTTCCTTTTATTTACAATAAAGGTTTCCCTCCCGTGCAGCGAGGCATTTAGAGAGAAGAGCTTGAAGACAACAGGCTAACTCCTTGGCAGCTCGCTACTGAAAAAGGAAGAACAAAATATAAAACGCCAGCTAGAGCATTCTTCCTACTTTAAAGTATCACTCTAAACACCCGGGCATGCATTTTTAGAGTTTGAATTCAGTCTATATTTTCCTTGTAGATGTTTGAAGATTTTTTATTATAAAAAGTAAATAAGATAATATAATAAACAACTCATATTGGTCTTGCAGGTTTTTAAGATTGTGTGTGTGTGTGTGTTTATGCATGTGAGCACTGATACTTGCAGAAGCCAGAAGAGGGCTTTAGACCCTCTGGATAGCTTTGAGTCACCAGACTCGGTGTTAGAAATAGAACTCAGTCCTCTGGAAGAGCAGCAAGTGCTCTTAGCGACTGAGCCATCTCTTCAGCCCTACAATCAGACTGGAACATAAGACTTTTATTTTAGATTAATTTTTATTATTATTTTAAAATTGTGTGTGTGCATGCGTGTGAGCGTGGCTGTGAGTACATGTATGCAGGTGCCCAAGGAGGCCAGATGCCTTTCATTCCTAAAGATGGAGTTACAGGCAGTTGAGTCACTTCACACAGATGCTGGGAACCGAACTTGGGCCCTCCAGATCAGCAAGCTCTCTAAACCGCCGAGCCATCTCTCCAGCCCCGTGAGCATATTTGGATGCTGTTATCTGTGGCTGTGTGTCGTTACTATTGGATAAACATCCAGTTTGCTAGGTTGAGTGTTAAGTAATATGTAATGTTGAAAGGGACTGGAGAAGATTTTATGAACAGTTACATTGCTTTCCTCTCTTACTGGGGCTCCCCACAGATGGTATTTTTGTGGGGCATAGCAATAATGACTTACGGTGATTTGTTTGCCTCGCACTGGCCTGAAAACCAGTTCTTTGAGAAGTTTTCATGTGTGTAGTAGTCAGTCAGTTACAAATCTCCCTTAGGGAGCTGTATAAGATTTGTATGTTCTGTGTCTGCATTTTGTTTGGCAGACATTTTCTTCCAGCCTGAGGTTTTGTGTGCACTGTGCAGGAAAGCCCCAGCCCCCCCCCCACACACACACATAGCTACATGCTAGGCAAGCAGCCCACCACTGAGTTACAGCTCAAGCTTGTAGCCTTTCAAAGCAGAGTCTTCCTGTGTAGCTTAGGCTGGCTTTGTGTTGTTATACAGCCCAGGGTGGCCTTGAACTTATGAGCTTCTGCTTCCACCTGCCAAGGACTAGAATAGTAGGCAGTATACCTCCACACCCAGCAATTATGTTATTTAAAAATATTTTTTACATTAATTATGTATGTGGGTGGTTTGTGTGTCAGACATGTGCTTGATGCCATTAGAGACCAAAAGAGAGTGTTGAATTCCATGGAGCTAGAGGTATAGACAATTCTGAGCCACCATGTAGGTACCGGGAATTGAACCTGGGTCCTCTAGAAGAACAGCTAGTGATCTTAACCCTTGAGCCACCTCTCCTGCCCCCAGTGATGTTCTTAACAGTATCTTTTAGAGAACTGAAGTGCTTAAATGTAATGAAATTTGTCAGGGTCTATCAGTTGTGATTTTAGTATCCTATCTGAAGAATCTTGGCCTAACCACATGGTAACAAAAGTAATCCGTTTTTTCTTCCAAAACTTTATAAGTTTATATGTTGTGTATATATTTATGATCCATGGTCTATTTTATAATTTTTCCCTTGATATGAATGTCACTGTCGTTGGCAATGTTCCTTTACTCATTTGTATATTTATAGAAAATTCATTAATAATATATACATATGGATCTGTTTCTAGATTGTCTGTTGTTTCCTTGATCAATTTAGTGTGCATTATGCTAGTATTACACTGCCTTGATTAATATAGTTTTATAAAATATGCATGACATATGGTATACATTTTCCATCTGTTTTCTTCTTTGTGTATATGCGTGCGTGTGGATGTGTGTGCAGCTGTGCATGCTCATGTCTGCACTTGTGTGTGGAGGCCAGATGTGAACCTCTTGTGCCTTCTTCAGTCACTCCTCTCCCGATTGGTTCTGAGACAGTCTCTCTCAGTTTTCCTTGGAGCTCATCACTTTCACTAAGCTGGCAGGTCAAAGCCAGCCTAGTCTGTCTCTGCTTCTCCAAGGCTGGGATCACAAGTGCACACCACACACCTGGCTTTTATGTGGCCCCAGAAGTGACCTGAGGTTCTCATGCTGACTCATCAAGCACTTTAATGACTGAGCCATCTCATCCCCTTTTGGCTTTTTTAAAATGGCCACTTTGAGCTAAAGCTCAGTTGTCACTGCAGAAGAGGGGCAGAAAGATTGTAAGAGCCGAAGGGTCAGGGAGTTTGCTATGAGATTCTTTCTCTTAGTAATGTCAGAAGCTACGCCATGATGCTTCACCAACATGACTGCCAAGCGTGAGCTGAACATGGACAGTAATAGACATGTTCAAGTGAACAGGGGAAAGGCCACCATGCCTCAGTCCTACGTGATGAGCTACTAGGAGCAGGAGAGGGGTCTTCCCCAGGGAAGAGCATATGAATTGGCTATCCAATACCAAATGATGAGTGCCGAGAACATACACAAGTAACACTAAGAAGGTTACATTTAAAAATACATATTATCAATCTTTTTTTTTTTTTTTAATCAACGTACCAACGCAATTAAATAAAGGAACGCTATTAACACTGGTGACATCCACAGAGGGGAAAATTAACCCCACATCACATATAGAATAGAATAAAGCATGCAGCATAAACATAACATATACATTTATAAAGCTTTCATTAAAAAGACAACCTTTGACATATATATATACATATATATATCAACCATTGATTGAAAGGGTTATGAATTTAAAGAAAATGAGGAGGACAGGAGGAATGTTATGGGAGAGTTTGGGTTTGGAGGGAGGGAAGGGAAGGGGGATGATGTAATTAGATTGTGATCTCAAAAAGTAAAAGAAATAATATTTTAAAAGACTGCTTTGGATGTGCGGTTCAGTGCGCAAAAGTGTTTGTCGCCAAGCCCGATGAACTGAGTTTGCTACTTGGGACCCACAGAGTAGAAGAGAGTGGAGCGTTGACTGTCGTCTCCTGACCTCCAGATGCATGCTCTGGCACATGTGTGCCCATACACACTCAATAACTAAGTAACCCTTTAGAAGGGTTACTTTGGTGGGACTGGAAATGTAGGTCAGTGGTTAGAGCACATGCCTTGCCCTCATGAGGCTCTGGGTTCGCCCTGTAGAAACACACAGGTGCACACATTCTCTCTCACACACATCTGCACACACACTCATGTACACACACTCACACACACTCACATACACACACACATATACACGTGCACATATACCCCACACCTACACAGGTGTACTCACATGCATACACACACGTACACTCACGTACACACACACACTTACACACACACACACATACACAAAATAAATGGAAATAAGGAATGAAGATTGTTTTGACTTGGACCCTTTATATTTCTGTTTCTAGTTTTGTTTTATTTTATTATTTATTTTTAGGTTTTGGGAGATAAGGTCTTGGCTGTCCTAGACCTTGCTAAGTAGACCAGGCTGGTCTGGAACTTGCAGCAATCCTCCTGCCTCTGCCTCTTGAGTGCTGGGATTACAGGTGTGCACTCCGTGTCTGTTTTAGAAGCCAGTTTGTTTGCATGTGTTTAACACCTTCAGACACTGCTGGGATCACCCTGAGTCCACCCATTGACTTTGGGAAATTGACTATCTTACTATTAATTTTACGATCCATGCACACAGTGTGTCTCTCCACTTTTTTAGGCTTTAATTTACCTTAGCAATTGTTTGAGGTGTTTTGTGAGGAACTTCTTTTCTGAGGCAGTTTCACAAAGTGAGTAGCGAGAGCCCAGCACCGGTGCCTTGGTCATGGCAGCCGCTGAGCGTGTCTGTAGATGTGCATGCTGGACAGACTCGAGAGTGCAGTCACTAAATCAACTTTCCTGTGTAATTCTCTCTTGCAACAGGGCAACATCTTGTAATACTGTGTAGTATGATTCCACAGCCAAAGTATCAACTCTGATTTACTAGAGACACAGCACACCTCTGTCGCTTAAAGATCCCGTGTATGGTACGTTGATAGCAGACATGGCTGTTTGTAGTTGTTTACTTTTTATTCCTGGTGAGTATGTTGTAATTCTAAATAGTAGGGTTTTGTTCCCATTTCTACCCACACTGTTTCTAAGATAGCTTCCTGATAGTGTATTAGTAGCTTTAAATATATTATTGATATAGACTTACTTTGTTCATTCTGAATAATAGCCTCCTATTTTAATCTGACTATATTTAATCCCTATTGAACATGAGAAAATTATCATAGTTCCCCCTTGCATCTCTGTGTGATCATTTTACCTTTTGACTGCTCTCAAGTATATAATATTTTTGATTTTAGTTATTATGTATTTGGATGTGTGTGTGCAAATGTGCGTGGGCTCACACCAAGTGCGTGAATGCCAGTGTGTGTAGAACGTCCAGCGGTTGATGTTAGTTGTCCCTCCTCCACGGCTCTCCCTCCTTATTTTTTGAGGGGCTCCCTGACCTCCCTGACGTCCCTGACTTGGCTATTCTGGCTGAGCAGCAAGCTGCGGGAGTCCTGGCCTGCCTCCCAGTGCTGAGATTGCAGGCATATGCACATGGGATTTACTAAGGGCTGGGGATGGACTGCTGGCCCTGGTGATTGTGTGGCAAGCACTTCACTGCCTGAGCATCTCTACAGCTCTGGATGCTACTGTTTCACTGTCAAAGTTAATATATTTTAAATATTCTAACTTTCATGCCCCTTGTTTATCATGAGTCAATTTTTAGAGATTAAACGTAACTGGTGCGATTGAGTGTGTTCCCCAAAGGCTTGTGTGCTGGAGGTATAGTCCCCAAGTGACCACATTGAGGAGGAGGCTTCAGAAGGTGGGATTTAGCTCACGGCATGCCATTTGGGAACTATCACTCAAGGGATTGATGTAATCCTCATGGGAACATCTGTTAGTTCCTTTGAGAGTGAGTTATGCTGGACATGATGGGGAATACCTTGAATATCGGAATTCAGGAGTAAGAGGCAGGAGGATCTCTGTGAGTTCCAGGCTAGCCTCTTTGACATAGTGAATTCCAGGTCAGCACAATGAGACCCTGCTTTTTGAAGGTAGGTTATATAACAGGAAGGCATGGCTCCTGGATCGCTCTGGTTTCCTGTCATGCCATCTGCCACATAGTCCTCACCAGAGGCCAAACAGATGGCCTTGAGTTCACTCAAGCTTGAACTTGCAGCCCTCAAAGCTGTGAGCAAAATAAACCCCACTTTAAAATAAAGGACCCAGCCGTAGGTATTTTGTTTTATCAATAGAAACAGACTAATGCACCAGAAGAAAACATTGCTAATGTTAAAATAGTGTTTATATTCTTGATAGCAGAAGCAAGCATTATGACTGAGTCTACTGTGTCTGTACTTCTACATATGTGTTCATGTGTAGAATAGGTGCACATGTAGAGGTCAGAGGTCAATATTGGGTGTCTTTCTCACTTGCTTTGCACCTTGGTTTTTAAGACAGAGTCTCTCACTGAACCTGGAGCTTTCCCCAGGGATCCTTCTGTCTCCCCCCTCCCACCCCCATTTCTAGAATTACAACCTCACACCAGAGAACCAGCTCTTTTATGTAGGCTCTGGGCTCTGGGTTCACATGCTTGAGCTACACTCACTCACTGACTGAGCCACCTCCCCAGCCTGAGGAGATACTGATCTAAAACTAAATCTGTCTAGGTCTAAGGCAGAGGTTCTCCACCCTCCCAGTCCTGTGACCCTCTTAATACAGTTCCTCATGCTGTGGTGACCATAAAAATTATTTTTATTGCTATTCAAAACTGTTATTTTTTGACTGTTATGAATCATAATATGCAGGCTATCCGATATTTGACCCCTGTGAAAGAGCTGCTAGATCCCCAAAAGCTTTGTGGCCCATAGGTTGAGACCCACTGCCCTGAAAGACCATGCAAGCATTGTCAAGACATGGTCATAGGTACACACCTAACAGCTCTTATTTTGTCAGAAGTGGGAGACTTTACCTTTATTCAGGTAATCCCTTTCTTGTAGAGATGTTTAGTTTACATGAAATTTCAAGTCATTGTTTGGCTAATGTTTTAATCAACCATTGTTGGATAGAACCCTCCTGCCTAGAGTGTTTTCTAGAGCCCTCTGGTGGGTTCGCTCCTTGGATTCACCAATTTCTAGATCTGCTGCCTACTTATCACTGTAGAGTTCTCCTCCTCCCAGGTTTAACAAAATGGTTTATATTTTATTATTTTAAGATGAGGTACATCGTCTGTATGTGGGTTTGTGCAAGCCCAGTACTTACAGCCTCTGGAAGAAGGCGTGAGGCAGGGTCCAGGTGAAGAGCCACCTGACTCAGGTCCTCTGGAGCACCAGCAGTCCTTCTTAGCTACTGAACCATCTCTCCAGCCCCCCTCCCCATGTTTCCTTGGCATCTTTGGTTGGGGATCAACTTCCTGTTTGAGTCGATTCTCAGTAACATTTTCAGAAAGGCTGCATGAGAAGTTACTAGAATTGATGCATACATACCTGACAGTTCCTTGTTCTGACCACAGGTTCACTTGGTCTAGGATATACAAGGAGCAGGTGTGTGCGTGTGCGTGTGTGCGTGTGTGTGTGTGTGTGTGTGTGTGTGTGTGTGTGAGAAAGGCTGTGCTCCATGTCTCTGCCATCAAAATGGCTGCCAGTCTGATGGCTGCCCAAGACTTTTCCTTTTATAATATTTTGTTCTTGGGCTTTAAGACCATCTCTGTGTCTCTGGACTTCAGAATTCCCACCAGAATACATCCAGCTATGTGTCTGGTATCTTAATCATCATAAAGTAATAGGAAGGTTAGTGAGTAGGTTCCCTTGGGGGATTAGTTTTTCCTTTTTCTTCATCTCTGGTAAAAATTTCCTCTGTAATTGTATATAGAGAGATTTCTAAGCTGAATGCTTCAATGTATTTAAGGAAGTACTGCCCCAAAGTATTCTTACCTTAAAATACTTGGCGTATGCCAACTACAGAATGATCTTTTAAAATCTCAAGGGAACGTATGGAATTTCATATTGATATGGAAAAGGTTTGAGAATTAAATCCAAAAGCTGATGATGTAAAGACTAGATAATTATTGAAATTAAAAATTAAGGCTTCCTAAGCAACTGGCTTAGAAGCCAAGTGATGGGCAGGCTCTCTGTTTAATAGAAATTGTCACTCTCACATTTGTCCTGTCTTGGTCTGTCTTTATTGTCTCATGGTTTAGATGCCTATAAACATAGAACACCCGATTCCTTTTCAGGAGCCATTTGTACACGTCATGTACATGGGAACCTTCTGGCATATTCTGGCTGTGCTGGGTCTTCTCCCTTCTGCTTGCTGGCATCTGTGGGCCACTGCCCTGAGCTAAGTGGGCTGGCTGATGGCAGGTTCTGTCTCTTCACTTTGCTGCTGGCCAGGTCAGCTGTTTGTGAAACTAAGTGCCAGCTCATCAGGGCTGTTCACCATGCTAGAGGGCAGCATTTGTCCTGAGGTAGCTGAGGCCTTGCAAGCTGCCACACTGAGGTTCTTCATTCCAGACTGCACTTTTAAGTAGCTGTTTGTGTCTCTGACTCAGACTATTTTATAAGTACCACCTTAAAAAGACAAAACAAAACAAAACAAAACAACAACAAAAACCAAAAACCAAAAACGAAAACCTGTCCTCCTAAGAAATGTCCTTGTAGCAAGGGCTGCAAGGTGCTGAGTTCTGATGAAGAGGGAAGCCAACATGCTAACGGGCTCTTGAGTTCCCAGATCACAATCCCACACCTCTTAGTTTGTTGGAGCAAAGGTTCCCCACCCTCCCTCTGCTGTGTGGACTCACCATCTCTTTGTTCGCGAATGGTCACAGGAATTTCTAGCAGCAGAATTCTCTAATTTCAAAACACGCACTAAATCCTAAGAGACCTAGCTCTGACTTAAACCTCAGGCTGGCGTCTCTATACTGTTTGTTCTCAGTCTGTCTCAGCTCTGTTCACCTCAACGGGGCCTCTACTGCTCCCACCTCACAGAGCAGTATGTGATGTCAAGTGTATGGCTTGCAATTGTAGCAACAGAGAACTTCAGAAAGACCTCTTTTCCCATTCAACATGGCCTTGGCAGAGATGTAGTTCCCCTGAGTCCCTTATGGCCTCATCTGTAAAATGTGTACAAGGGCTGGAGAGATGGCTCCATGAATAAGAGACCATACTGCTCTTAGTGAGAACTGAAGTTTAGTTCCCAGCACCTACAGGGTGCTGTTTGTATCTCAAGCTCCCTGAGGAATCTTATGCTTCTTGTCTCTATGAGCGCTTACACTCAAGTATGTATAGACACAAATGCATACCTATAATTTAAAAATACATATAAATAAATCCTTAAAATAGAGATAGTAATGGCAACACAAAGAATAATGTAAGAATTGGTAAGAACATATAGAAAGCACTCTTGCTAATCCCTGAGTGCTTTAACAGCTCAACAAGGGCTCTTTACTGGCCGGAAGCACAGTGATGACATTTTTAAATCACTGCTATCGCTATTAAGTGGGGCAGTTGCTGGAGATTCCTCTTGAAGGATCGTTCTGTCTCATAAGGGGAACATCTGCTTTTTTGTTACAGCCATGAAGGGCTATCCCGTTTCTGTCAGCCTCTGACTACAGAATAAGGTCTTTGCCCTTTGAGTTAAACAAATGTTAAGCCTTCTAGATGCAACTAGAGAGTCTGCGAGATGTTCAGAAGATCCCAAGAGAGCATGTTACAACACAGATTTTACACTCCACTATAGTGAACCAGTGATTATTTTCCATCAATTTAAATTAAAAACCAGAAAATTTTCATTTTCAATTTTTTTTGTCTAGAATGGGCCAGGTTCTTGCTATTTTTTTGCTCCTCTCCTCTCTGTGTACTATTTAAACAACATTTTAAAAGAATCACAGTGCCAGGTAGTAGCATCACACACCTTTAATCCCAGCGCCTGGGAAGCAAATGAGTCTAGCTTGGTCTACAGAGCAAGTTCCAGGAAGCCTAGGCTATGCAGAGAAAAATAAATAAATAAATAACCACCACCCCCCCCCCCAAATGCTGACTGGTATTGCTGTAGATGTCACTGCGTATCAGAAACTGCTCATAGGAAAGGGTTTGTTTCAGCTTACGATTCCAGATCATAGCCTCACTGAGAGAAGTCAATGCCTTCACACACACACACACACACACACACACACACACACACAGTAACTTTTGTCCAGAGAAGGAATTCACAGCTAAGTACAACGGAAACCTTGGAGAATGCTGATTGTGGGTCAGTATTTAAGATTCAGAACCAATTGCCTAGGGATGGTACCACCCACAGTGGGCTGGACCTCTTACATCAATCAACAATCAAAATGGCAACTCCCCTCCCCTGCTATGCCCAAAGACAATCCTGGAGACCAACAGGAGAAAGTAAGTAATTGGGGACATTCTCTGAGTGGCACTTGGGGCTGGACCCCAAACAGATAGTTCAGCTGTGGATGACTACATACCAAAACTTTAAGAAAGAGACCTCTAAAACTACCGCCACCAGTGTGCTGCTGCAGTGCATGATGGGATAGAAGATGTGTCTGCCAGAGGCTTTGTACCTGTTAATTTGGGAAGATCTCAGACACTGGTGGATGTTGCTCAGAGCGTGGGGCTCGGGAAACCTTGCTTTGATCCAGCACTGTGGAACCTGGCTCCATTCTCCTTGGCGATCATTTTTTCCTTTTTTTATAAAACAAATTGATTGGGCAAGGTGGAGTGATTTGCTGTGTGTTTACAAGCCCTTTGTTCAAATGAAGATTTTTCTGGAGGCCCAGAAGATATAGCAGGAGAGCTGACATTTCTCAGGCAGATGCTGGGGTGGAGCCTAGACCTACAGTCTTCCCGGTTGCTCAGCCTTAGAGCAGCCTCCAGAAGCTTATCTATCAAGCCCTTGGCTTTAGTGGTAGAAAACCTCCCTCTGGCTCCATCCAGCCTAGCTTTGTGCTCAAGGGCATAGAACAAGGGTATCATGTGAGCATGGTTTGGAAACAGTACTAAATATAATCTTGTTCTTGACTCCTGTAGGTCAAGGTTATTAGGCTCCCTGAAAACCTCCACAAGGGTACTTCCGTGGTGGCTTATTTTGAAAGGCTTACTAGCAGGCTTTTGTTGTTGTTGTTGTTAGTTTTGTTTGTTTGGGGTTTTGGGGGGAGGCTTTTTTTTTCTTGTTTGTTTTGGAAGTCTTTGGGGGGGGGTATGGAAGATCACTGGAAGGAGCAGAGTGGAAACATTATTTGGTATAACTTTCTGGATTTTGACTGACTCTGTGAAGCTGTGGCTAACCTTGCTCCTTCTGATGGAACAAGGAAATGATGTTCTTGGGAGACACAGAATCTGAACACAAACAGAGATAAGACATTGTGCATTTCTAAAGTCAACAGGAAAAACTTTCAGAGTAATTAGTGTGCTTGAGACTGTAAGTAAAACAGTCTCTCATTAGAGACTGGATGTAAAGTCTTTTGTTAGTGAGATGTCAAACAGACAGGGAAATGCAGAATATTAAACGTCAATTCCCCCAACATATCCTGGTGAGTTGATCTGGAATTGCTGGCTCAAGGGAAACATTTTTATTTTCACACAGAACGCTTTCTTCTTCTTTACTCTGAGCACAACTTTCAAAGAGAAGGTTATGGAAATGTAGTAACTGATACTGAGGGAAAGGCATAGAGAGATCAGGTGATGTGGTAGCATTCCCACGGCAGGCATGTTTTTCAGGGTATTTTTATTCTGTTCTCTACCTGTCAGCAGTAAAGAAACCGTAAAGCGCAGCCCGCTGGGCACAATGCCAGGGGCACCCCTACATCTCTGGGACAGAGCTTCGACTGGAGTATTCTGCCATTGCTGTCGTCATGTGTAACTCGTGAGGCAAATGAAAACGGAATTCATGTACAAGTTATGAAAACACGCACTGTAGCGAGGCATGCTGATTTACTCAACAAAGTGGGAGCTCGTCGTGGGCAGTAATGTATTCTTTTCCTTATGACCTTCACAGGCTCTGGGGCTGGAGTGTTTCTACATCTTTTTTATGACAAATGACACGAAAGAGAAATGCCTGTTTCTTTTTATAGGAAATGCAGAATGCTTTTAGTTCTCTCTACCAGTGAGACCTAAGAGCCAGGGCAAAAAGATACTGTTGCAAGGGGGAGGAGCCAGGTTTTCCAAGATGTAGAAAACCCAGTGCTAGAGCCTGCCGAGCCTCACCGGAGAGATGGCAAGCATGTCACGTGACCACCGCCAAGTGCATTCTGTGTGTTGTTGGTCTCTGTACACAAAGTCCATGCAGTTGCGTCCATGGGAACTGACATTGATTCGTTGTCTGCATATGTTCGGTCAGTAGAACTTTATGGAGAAGCTCGAGATGTGGGCGTGGCGTCCTCCGATCTCCACACCTCACTACAGCAGCGTTCAAGCCCTACAGACCCAAGTTCAAGTCCCTACTTATCTGCCTCAGAGCCGTGACCTTGGAAATGTTAACTTTTTCTTGTAGGTCTACTTTCTTCCTCTGTTAAAAAAAGATATTAGCAATGGTCTTTACCTCATAAAGCAAACTCTCTGATTCTTACCTCTTGGGTCTAAACCAAGAGTGACAATGGGCAATTCTTTAACTTCTTGTCTCAACTTTACAGTGGAGGCGGTGATGGTTCCTGCTTCCGACCATGGGCTGGAGTGCCGGGTGCAGACAGAACGGAGCACAAAGGGAGTACAGACAAGGCTCTGGGTTCTGTTCTCAACTGAAGGGAGGGAAGGAGGGAGGGAGGGAAGGAGATGAGGCAGGAGAGAGGGAGGGCAAATATCTTTATATAAGCCCAAAGCAAATGTAATTTCAGAATAAAACTGACACAATTCAATTTACGGTTTGTGAAGCTGAGATACATAGAGAATATACACTAGGAGCTGGCATCTTAGTAAAGTCCTTAAAACATATGGTCCAGCTCAGAACTGTAGTGGATGGGCACAAGGTCCAGTAGTTGAGAGTCCATTGGTGCCACAGACTCTTCCTGGTTTCAGCTCCCTGTTGAGGCATGGGGTAAAATGCAAGGTCCCTTTAACTCTCAAAACCAATCTCTTTAGTCCTTACAACTGAGCTCCAGCTGAGGCTGGTCTCCAGGGTTAGGGCAGGGCATCATTAGAACACAGGTTCATTGTTTTCCGTCTTTCTAGACAAGGTCTAGAAGGTTCTTCCTTATTGGATGTGACCTTTTAATACATTTAGCTTTTGTCTTCCATAGTGGAGCTGTTCTTATGAAATTCAATTTGCTTCAGACTTCTGTCTCTCGTGCTTCGTCTGAGAGATGAGGTGAGGGACCCTGTGGGTGTTTCATTACTGAGATCTGCGGCACCTTGCTCACAGCTCATCATAAATTACATCCTGGTTGGCTTCGTCTTCTGCTCTGTAATTGCAAAGCCATTCTTGGCCAGGTCTATTAAGGAAATCTGTTGTCAGGTTTGCTGTTTGTGGCGTGTGATTCCCAGGGCAATATAGCAGTGCCACAGGCCACATACCTTACTGTACCTGGAGCCACATGGGCCCATCAGAGCAAATGGCAAAATCCAGTTTCACCTGCAGAGAAATGGTCTTCATACTTTCTGGGCCGCCTTGGGCAAGTCCCTAAATTCTTTGGCGTTTTAAGACTTCTCACCTTTCTAACTACAGTGTAAAGTTTCTCTCAGATCCCTGCCAATGTTTTTTAGAATAGCACGCTCGAAACTGTGGTTAATAGTTACACAAGGCTCAGAGCTAATCTGGTCAAATAAATTTATGAAATGCTTCTTATCTTATTCATCTCTTAGCTAGATGGCACACGGGTATATTAATATTAAACCTAGCTGAGAAGCCTGTTCAATGACGTTTACTCAAGCATTTCTCAAAGACAGATCGGTACGCCATTGAAAGCCCTCTGGGGTGATTATTTGCTGGGTGACAACCACTTTCTCAGGAGCAGTTACAGAAGCAGGGTTTAGGAAGTACCTTGTCCTAACTTCAAAGGTGACCTGGTCCTGTCAGGTCAGGGACACCCAGGTCCCTGAGTTTGTAATGTACATTTAACTACTAAGCCATTTTACCACAGCCATTTAACTACTAAGTGGTTGAGTGTTTTAACAGTTTGTTTGATTCTAATAAACTGCCAAGAAGATTGTCTGGTTAAACTGAGGTTGTATGCGGAGGAGGCTAACCAAGGGGAATTGCTTTCTGGGTAATAACGTCGCAATACTAAATGTTCTCTGTTCTCAGTTGTCCAGTTTATGAGGGGCAGGAAGCCACACTTTTAGCCAGGACTATTTTAGCCCCAGAAAGTAGACGAGACCCACTAGCCTTCGTTCCCTCCTTCCCTCCCTCCCACAATCTCTGTGTGTATGTGTATGTGCACATGTGTGCAAAGGTGAGCAAGTAGAGGTCAGAGGCAACCTTATGTGTCATTCCTCAGGCACCTTCTACCATTGTGTATGAGACGGAGTCTCGAGTTGTCCTGGAACCTCGTCAAGTGGGCTAGGCTAGCTAGGCCAGGAGTACCAGGGATCCTCCTGTCTCCCCTCCTGTCTTACCATCACGGCAGTTACAAGCATGCCAGACACCAGCTTTTTACGTGGGTTCTGAGGGTGAAACTCAGTCTTCATGCTTGTAAGCACTTCACCGACTGAGTTATAGCTTCCCACCCACACCCTCTCTTGTCTCTCCACTTAAAATTATGTAGCAATAGTAATTTGAGTTTAGGAGACTAGCTTCCTTTAAGTTTTAATTGAAGGCCACCGAGAATAAAGACTGCAACTGCAATAGACTTGTATGGTTGGCGTTCAGATGGTAAAAGTCTCAAGACACTGTCAATAATAAAATAAAACATTAGGGCTGAAATAGGGAATCACTGTCACAAGACTGCCAGGCAGCAGGTACAATGAGGTTTCCATCAATGTGAGTGGCCTCCTGGAACCAGCTGACATATGACAGCTCTGCAGACGCCAAACATTTCATCAGTAAGGGATTTAGTTATGGCCCTGTGTCTGGTGCCTGGTACCTTGCCAGGTCAGGAGAACATTATCAGAGGTCCTGAGTCCCAGGCAGTGGCCCTGTACTAGGGAAGGACAATGGAGGGCTCATGAGTGTGGTGGCTGCCAGAGCCACTGCAGAACAAACCTATAGGCAGGAAGAGGGAAGCTGGAATCTTGTGTTGATCAAACTGGTTATTAACTAATGTGTTTCTATTGATCATCTTTTCTCCAGTGAGTGAATGCTGGCTTTACATTAAATTACTATCTCAGAATGGGTGCTGATGATTGATTCCCCACTGGAGGAATTCAGTATTCTTCCCTCCCAATCAACCTTCTCTCTCCTAGGCTATCCTGTATCTGAGGCGGAGGGTGTTTGTCTTAAGTGTCTTTTCCCATTTAATTTGAGTTTCCATAAGTTCTCCAATATGCGAAAGACCCAGGTGTTCAGAAGTAACTGGGTTATCCCAGTCAGTCTCCAGTATTCCCAGGGTTGGGGTGGGGCTGCCTTGCCACTTACAGTCATTGCTTTCGCCAGCACACATCTGATAGAAAATGGTTCAAAGCCAATCCCGTTCCAGTGCTTTATCAGAGAACAGTTCCCAGAGCCAAGATGAGCGGCTGATAATGAAAAAAGTCCCTACAGTTGTTGTATTTTCCTATCCTAGTATTAAAAATAATAATAAAACCCACCTGGTTAAGATGGCATTTCATTCAGGGAAAGGTGGGGAAGTGCTGTGGAGAGTGGGGGGGGGGGGGTCCTTCTCCCCTGGTTTCTCCTCTTGGAGCTATTGTGAAATGATAGCGACCAAAATCGGGATTCTGGCTTGTGCACCTTGAGCCAAATCTTACAAGTGGTCCTTTGGGCTATGGGAATGCTGGGAAGAGAGAGTGCTGTCGGTGAGGAGTGAGGACGGTGCTAGAACCACACAGGAAACTCCCTATTCCTCCTGGGCCAGCAGCACACCCACGATACACACCCCTCCCTGACTTAACTCAGCCCACAAACTCCTGGGAAGAGAGCCAGGCCCAGCCTAGCTTCTGAGGAGTGGACTCAGTCCTTCTGTGCACCGAAGGAAGCAAAGCCAGGATCAGAGACTGGTACAGGTTAATGCTGGAAATGAAGGCGGTAGTGGACCCTCACTACATCTCTGAAGACTGCAAAGGTTTGAGTGTCACTTTGTAAACTTGGCATCTGTGTGTCTAGAGGGGGACTGTCTTTAGTGAGAAAGAAGGATGCAGAGCTCTTTCAGCCAGTAAAGCCATGGTATGCTTATTTTTTAAGTTAACATAGAAATCTATGTATTCCAAAAGCACAAACTTACATAACATGCCTACCTCACATGTTAGCATATCTGTAGATATTAATAAACAGGGATGTTAGACTGGATAGGGATGTTTTGTACTGAAGCACAGCAGGTGGGCAGGCCAATCCGTTGGTTACTTTAAGGGCATTCTCAGTGACTGTGGCCAAACACTTGTGATTGTGTTTCTGAGAGTTTTGTTTCAGTTTGGATGCTGCCCCTGGGCTATTTTTCTGCAGTTCTGTTTTAGGGGAGACGTCCTTCCTTGATGAGGCTGGGTTACCTTGGTTTCTGGAGAGCAGGCAGTAGGAAATGGCATAGAAGGCAGATGGGGTTTGTGCCCTCCCCCTTCGATGCTGGCTCTGTCTGAGTCGCAGCACCTCCGGTCAGCTCTGCCTGGCTGAGCTTTGTCATCCTCCCGGGCACTTGGAGGACTGGGGCTCCTGGGTCTGCTTCACATGAGCACACTTGTCGGGAGGCATGACGGCATTCAGGGTTGGCACAAGGTAGATGATGAATAATTCATGTGGCCTCTCATGTGCTTGCAACTTTTTCCAGTAAAAGTCATTCTCCGAGCTCAGGCTTTAAAGACCTGGAAATATGATCCTGCATTGACTATTGATCTGCCTTAGACAGTAACTGGAAGGTGCGCCTTGACAAACAATTACAGGATTTTTACAGAAGATTCTTAGATACCCTCTGGCCCTCCTTGAATGAAGAATCCAAATTTTAATAAAAATATTATGTATGGCATAATCATTAAGATGTAGTAGTGTGTTTTCTGGTTGATTTTCTTAATGGAAAGAGGTCATAGCAATAAACTTACAGTATCTTAGGGTCTCTGTGCATCTATTTAAATACATGCTTGATATGATATGTAAGATATGATAATGCAGATGTTATTTTTAAATAAATTCAAGGTCTTTTGTTCTTGATTATACTACACAAAGAATAAATTTTCATCTTGGTTTCCAGAAACATTAGGGTAAATTACAGAAAAATCTTACATGACCGAAGAGATTCTAAACCAGTAGAATAAGCTGTAATTGGTCGCTCTTTCTAGAGGCTAAACCCGGAAAGAAATCTTCTTTTCTTCCCCTTTGCTTTAATTGACTCCCTTTCTATTCCACGGCATATTTTGAAGGTATCTGGCGTCTCCTCTTGCTGCCAGCTGGAATCTGAAGAGAGAATCTCTAGAACTCACTTAGTTAACTTGAATCTCAGTCATAATTAGATTGGAATTTGGCAAATTATTTCAAGACTTAAAATCAGACACACTTTGTGTTTGGAACAAGAAAGGGTCTCATTGTTCTGTATTTAAAAAGGAGTGCTTGATACAAGGCGCATTGGCAATACATTTGCTATTGTTTTGAGTCTTTCTAACCTGCCCAGGCTTGCCTTAAATTCACTATGTAGCCCATGTTGGCCTAGAACTCTTGGCTGTCTCCGCATCAGCCTACTGAGCGCTGGGATCACAGCATGAGTTACTATGCTTGGCCATAGCAGTATATTTTTTGCTGAAGTTTGTTTTTTTATGAAGGGATACATTGAATAGACAGGAGTCTGGCTGTAATTAAACATCATTTCTACTCTCATTATTGATTCCTGGATGGTTGTCCATCCATTCCTTCCCTACTAGAGTAACATCCCCTACCCCCAGCCCAACCCCCCCCCCCCTTCTCCTAGAGTAAGTAGAGAGCTTTAGCTGTTAACTGGTTGTTGAGGCAAGATTTTGATGCAGTCATTTGTTCTCTTCAGATATAAAGGGAATGCATGAGCTAGCATTTGCATATGATTAATAGTAACTTAGGCATCTGAGATATCCAGCCCTCTATTTTATATTTAAATGTGACTGCTGACACCTAGGTCTCCTGTCATTTGTAGATGAAAGCCAGGATAATCATCAGAAGACTGTTTAACAAGCCTTTCTGCTATGTCACTCATTCCCACAGAGGGGGGAGGGAGCGCGTTTGTAGCCTCTTAGGTTCCCTGGGAGAAGATGGAGATGGTGGATAAGATGATGGGGTCTTGCGCTTAAAGAGGCATTCACAGCTCCTTCGACAAATGAGCTCTGCCAGCTCTGCGAATGTGGGCCAATCAGAGCATGACATTGCCAGGAACATGAGGGAGGAGTGAGAACCAATAGCAGCCAGGAGTGTAGAGTGCCCAGGTCCCAGAAAACAGCAATGGCAGGGCTTTGAAAGCTGCCTAAGTCTCACCTCCCCTACGTTGACAGTCACTCTCTTCCCCAGTTTATGATTATACCAAGCTGCCTCAAAGACCTTAATCTGATAGATAGTAAGAGCCCAGCCTTTCCATTTTTTATGGCGCCGTTTGGAGACCCATGCTGCATGCTGCCGTGATTGAAGCAATCTTCCAGGAGTTGTGGGACACGTGGTGGTCTTGGTCAGCATGGTATCGGAGTGACAAGCACCTCTTTCTTGACTATCTCAAAGTGGCTTAAGGGATCTGCCTCTGTTTTCATATAAAAGATTATGCTGCCTATGTGACTGTATTAATTCACGCAGGTCTCTCTCCCTTTCAAGGTTCTTGGCTTCACCTGTGAGTTTATTGTTTTTAACTTTCAAGTTACTCTTGTCATGATAGTCTCTAGTTGGTAGCATCAACATGGGTTTCTCCCCATGTGTCATTGAGTCCTCCCTTGATTGTTTATGAGCATTCTGTCTGTGGCATTTAATTCACCAAGTGCTTCTCCATGGGTGACAGGTGGTGTGCTGGGTGTCATTCAGAATGGTGAATCTCTGTCTTTATGATCTCAGGAGACTCACTAGCATGATCTCAGAAGACCCATTTATGTGCCAAAGATGTTTTTGGCCGTCATCCAACAGGAAGCAGTTATACCCTGGGTGGGGGGAAGGACAGAAGGATTGAGACAGAGGTTTGGAGAGCATGCCATTATCCGCAATGTGTAGAGTGATCACTAGAGAGGCTGGAGGGCTTTCTGGTATTCCGTTGACCTGTTGGTTACCAGGGCCAAGTCTGGCTGTGGGCTGCTTCCCTCCCTGACTTTACAATCAGCCTCTTGTCTTTGGGAGCCACCACTGTCTATTCTCACAGGGTCACAGAGAATGAAGATGTATTCTCCCCTTGTTAATGGGACAGCTGTTTGGTGAACTTCAAAGTTATTTTTTTCTGATATAAATGTAAAATATAAAGTTAAAGTAGGAGAGAATGAATCTGTTGGACAGAGGGTCCTGGTTAACTCCTTGGTCTCTAGAGGCAGAGACTTGGGTCAAATCATAGCTTTGACACCTTTTCCGTGTAACCACGGATGAGCTTCTAAACTTAAAAAGTATTTTTATTTTTTGGTGGTGTGTCTATGCGTTGCATGTATATAGAGATATGGGCATGTCTATGCACATGAGTGTGGAGGTCATAGGTCACACTTGGTGTTTCCCTTGATTGCTTTTCTACCTGACTTTTTTGGAGCAATGTGCTCACTGAACCTGGAGCTCACTGACTGACTAGGCTGGCTGGCCAGTGAGCTCCAGGGACCCACCTGTCTTTGCCTCCAACTCCCAGAGCTGAGATTGCCAATGCCTGCCTCAGCACCCAGCTTTGGTTTTTAATGTGGATACTGGGGATTAGAGCTCTGGTCTTCATGCTTACGCGGCAAACACTTTACTGATGAGCCATCTCCCTGGTGTCATTTTCTAATTTTTCCTTCTCTGGGAGGATGGGATGGGTGTTGCTTTAGTTAGCGTTTCTATCGCTGTGATAAAATGTCATGAAGAACATCAGCTCAAGGAGGAAGGGCTGCATTTCAACTTAAGACATCATCATCCAGGGCAGGCAGGGCAGGAGCTGATGCAGGCCACGGAGGAGTGCTGCTTACTGGCTGGCTCCTCATGGCTTGTTCAGCCTCCTTATCCCATTTGGACTACCTGCCCAGGAGTGCCACTGCCCCCAGTGAACTGGGTCCTCTCCCAATCAATCATCAATCAAGAAAGTACACCACGGGCCAGTCTGTGTTGGCATTTTCTCAGCTGAGGTTCCCTCTTCCCAGATGACTTGGATCAAGTCTACAAAAAAACTAACCAGTACAGGGTTGAAGGCTGTCCCATGTAGCCCAGGTTAACCCGAACCTCCTATGTCACTGAGGATGACCTTGAACTCCAGATTCTTGTCCTCCCTACACTTCACAAGTGTGGGGAATACAGTCATGTGATAGCACACCCAGCTTGAGTTTTTCATGTCTGTAATCCTAAATTTCTACATCTGTAAAATAGGGGTGACACAATGACCTGTTTTATAGGAGTGTGAAGGTTAAATGAGGATCTCTACAAAACTCACCTCCACCCAGGGTAATGAACTGGCTACGCTGTTCTCAATTACAGTTCCGTCCGCTCCTTCTTTTTAATTCATTACATTGTTGGCTAAGCCTTTGGAATCCTGTCTAGTTTGGATTATTTCTACTTTTAGGGGTTTATTTTTATTTTTACAGATCCTAGTTTGGGCTGTTTCTACTTTTAGGTATTATTTGTTTAATATGAATCATACCAGAAAAGTCTTTGATTGTAAAAACACAATGCATGAGAGACTAAAGTTGCCCTTGACAGACATCCAAACCTGAAGGGTAACCCCTGCCGTCAGCTTTATTTATATGATTTATGTCACCACAGCCATGAACATTTTTACATTTATAAATCAAACAGCAGTTTCTCCCAGGATGGGAGACCAGGTTGTAGACCAGGTTGGCCTCTGCCTCCCCAGTGCTGGGATTAAAGGCGAGGGTGTGATGCCTCTTAATGAGGCCTTTTGCTTTGTCATTAGTCTTCAAAGTTGAATGAGTTGGTAATCTACTAAAATGCCTAACTGCTCATCGTTTGAGCCATGTAAGGGAGTCTGTACACCTTTCCTGTAAAGATCCAGGTTCTGAGATTTCCTGTCTCACTGGGTCTAAGTGGCTACTTCTACAACAGACTGCTTTTCCCGTCTGTTTTTCTGTTTTATTAAATGACCCTTTAAAAAGTAAAAAAGAATTTCATGAATGTGGGGCCTGCAAGATGTCTCAGTGGGTAAAGGCACTTACCACCAAGTCTGAAGACCCAAATTCGATCCCAGAACCCACATTGTAGAAGGAAAGAACCAACCAACTTCTGCAAGGTCCTCTGACCTGCACATATATGCTGTAGCATGCATGCGCGCGCGCGCGCGCGCACACACACACACACACACACACACACACGTTTAACAAATATTAATGAGACCAAACAAATCCAAACCTTGTTCAATTGGACTCCATACAAAATTGGCCTGAGAACCGTTGCTATCCTGGAATGTTGTAAGATCAGTTGTGTGCAGTGAGCAATTACACAAACACAATTCAGAAGCTTGAGCCCACCCTGCCTCTGCATGGCTCACCATTTGCCGAGTTCGGTACTCCGGGAGGGAGAATCTAGGTCCAGTGACCTCACTGACTGCCAGTGTCTTCTCTCAGATCCCACAGCACGGAACAAAACTAGAGAGTGACGAAAAGTCAAATAGGATTGGAAAGCTAATTTTCAAAATTGACAGTTTCTAAGCTTGTCTCTCCTCTCATGATTACAGTGGTCTCTTTTGATGTATGAAATGTGGTCTAAAAAAAAAACTTTGAATGCTATTTCTGGATTTTGCATTTACTTATAAGTTGGTGACTACAAAAGTAAGACCCTAACATTCCTCATGGCTCATCAGAGAGAAATACATGGTCACTTATACATCTTATCTGAGGCAGGGTTTCATGTGGCTCAGGCTGCTTTAAAACAAAGATAACACTAAACTTCATGATCTGCTTCCTCCACCCCACATGCTCTAGGATTGCAAGTGTGCACCCCACATGCACTGGGATCGCAAGTGTGCACCCCACATGCACTGGGATTGAGAGTGTGCACCCCACATGCACTGGGATTGCGAGTGTGCACCCCACATGCATGGGGATTGCGAGTGTGCACTATCAGACCTGATTTATTGGATGGCTCTCAGGGTTTCCTTGAAACTAAGCCTCAATGGAATAAGTCTCATGCCCAGCTAACCTGATTCAAAACGGGCCTAGGGGGAGAGCATTTTAACTCTCAGGGACCTTTCTAATAAACTCAGTGCTGCTGTGAGACCAATAACCAGGATTACATGGATCAAATGCTGAGAAATACAAGCTCCAAACCCTCGAGTGGATAGCCTAATGTGAACTTTGGAAAAGGTACGATAGAAAACACCTTGGCCTTTGTGTGGGAAGTGGTTGCCAGTACCACTGTGTAACTGGGCATCTAGCAAAAAGGCAGCCGTGGATAGCACACAAACAAACGGACGTCGATGTGTTTCAACAAAGCTGTTTATAAGGCAGCAAGCGTTGCTTTGCAGACCTCTGGTCTAGATTACTGAAGAACCCAGGACAAGTGAGCCAGGAGACATATTTTGATATAGAAAATATGGGTTTTTAATGCAATGAAGATTTGTTTCATTTAACGAGTTATGTTTTAGAAATGAGTGCAGAAAAAACATGGTCGCATTGGTCATTCCTCAGCTAAAATCTCCATCATCCTAGTGTACTTTAGTCAGAGTGAGAACTAAGCTCCAGAAGTGTGTCTTGCTACATAGGGCATCTGCTCTGAAGGCCAGTTTGAAAACAGACTCACCAGGAATGCTAATGTTCCCGCTCAGCAGCAGAATGAGAAAGAGGAATTAGAGCGACATTAAGGAGCCACCTAATTAATGTGATTTGGTTTTATGCCACTTTTAAGTTTTTATCTAGCCGATGTGACCTAGATTCATATAAAGGAATTAAGAGGATTACCACGGATGGTTTTTTTCTCTATTAATTAGGAAATGATATGCAGAATTCAAGTCAGTATGTTTCAGCCTCATTTGTCCTTCACACAGATTTTGAATTGTGGGCATCTCAGGCTTCTTGTCACCGTTGAAGAGAGACTGAAGAATGGAAAGGTGCTAGGGCATGAACAGGCGTGGAAGGGGTGGTTGCTGCTTTGCTTTGACTAAGAATCTTTGATACCTGTTTAGTTGGTTATGGTCTGCTTGGAGCTGGTAGGTTGTAGGTTTCCAGGTTCCTGTGGAGTCAATCCAGATACACAAGAGTCCAGAGTACAGTTTGGGGAAGTTGAGGCAGAAGAATGCTATGGAGCGTCCCAATTCCATTAAAGCTTTACCAAAGCTTAATATTTCTCAGTCTTAATTTTCAGGTCTGTTTGCTCCATCTCCACATCTATCTATCCATCTGTCCATCCATCTGTCCATCCATCCATCCATCCATCTAGGGAGCTTCTCTATCTCCCCCATCTCTCTCCCTCTCTCTTCTTCCCTTCCCTTCCTCCCTCTTCCATTGTTTTCTGCCTCTTCCTGGTAGCAGTGTCAAATACACACATGGGGAAAAGCATTTAAAAATCTAAAATATTTTGTGCCATTTATTTTACCTCCTTACTAGGCTCCAGTTTGGACAGGTCTCTGAATGAGGAGCTAGGGCTCAGCAGTGAGATGATAGCCATTCTTTCATCCACAACCAAGACACATGCATCCACAAGAATAACACGTTCATCCACGACCATGGCACACACTTCACAAGTGAGTGTCCAAAAGGCCAAGTAGCACATGAGAAGTCTGACGGTCAGTAACACTCAAAGCCCTTCATATACTGCAGCTGCGTGTCCACCAGAGTGCCTACAATGAGAAGGAGCAGTGGTGTTAGCTACCAGAAACTCTATGGAGCAACTGAGACATTGCTAGCAGGCATATATACCAAACAAATTACTTAAAAGAGTATCTATCAGTACCATAAAAAGGAAATGTATATGCATATGCACATATATGTATGTATATTATCTATAGCTTAGATGTCTACTAAGAAAATGTGTAATAATATTCACAACGTATTTATTCATGGTAGTGCCATGCTATAAAAATCTCCAAATGTTCCCAAACAGGACAATGGATGCCCACATTGATCATGGTGTATTGTTTCCATGAAATATCACTCCAAAATAAAAATACAAGATATTTTATGTACAATACGTTAGAGTCACACAGGCATTGTGTTGAGCAAAAGGAGCCAGAGAAGCACATTGCTGAACGAATACTCTTGGAAGCTGAAACTCCAATGGCACTCATCAAGCTTGGTGGAGGTGTGGGGCAGCATGGTGGGAGGCGGGGCCGCATGGTGGGGGGCGGGGCTGCATGGTGGAGGGCGGTGCCCCATGGTGGAGACAGGGGCCGCATGGTGGAGGTATGGGGCCGCATGGTGGGGCGTGGGGCTGCATGGTGGAGGCATGGGAACACATGGTAGAGGCATGGGGATGCATGATGAAGGCATTGGGCTGCATGATGGGGCGTGGGCACACATGGTGGAGGCTCAGGTACGCATGGTGTGGGGCCAGATGGTGGGGTGTTGGGCCGCATGGTGGGACGCAGGGCCGGATGGTGTGGCTTAGGGCTGCAGTGTGGTAGGAGACCAAGGGCTTGGTGGGGTATTAGACATGTTTGAGATTTTGGCCCTGGTGGTGCTCACTTGCTTTCACAAATGTGAAGAGTCACCAAACTGTGTGCTTGAGGTTTGTGATCTGCAAAGTAGATAAGACAGATTACAATAAAATCTTAGCATCAGAAGTGAAATGAGTCTGAGCTTCATATAAGATGCTTGGAAGTATAAGTTCTAGGTTATGTGTGTGATCTGAACTCTATCAAAAATCCAGAGAAAATACGGGAAGCCCCTTGAAGGATACAGAGTGGTTTCTGGATCACGGGATCATGTTTATTTGTCAAAAAATTTTTAGTGCTTTTGAAATTTTCTATAAATCTAAAGCAATACAAATGTGTATTGCTTCTATACCAGAAAAATTTTAATGGGAGAAATAGTCATTGTGGCGTTAACTGACAAAGGTTAACAGCTTGTAAGATTTTTACTTTTAGGGATGAAGTAGCAATTCAGAGCCAGGTTGTGGGGTGAGAGAGGGCTTTCCGCCGGGGCAAACTACAGGAGGAGCTAGTCTGGTGTCAAGGGTAGCGTGTGGATGAACACAGGCATCAGAAGTGACTCATGAGTCTTAGATCATGTTTCCTTGGGTCTGGGGCCTCAACCGCTGTTGGTCTGACTCTGTTTCTGTTTCCTGTATTCAGTGGTCCTTGAGAACGTTCACTTATCCCGAAATCCTGACATGATGATCTCCTAAGCCACTGATGATTTTTATTCTTTTTGTTGTTGAGACAACTATGTAGCTGGAACCATGTAGGCCAGGCTGACCTTGAACTCACAGAGATCCACCTGCCTCTACCTCCCAAGCTCTGGGACTAAAGGTGTGTGTCAACACCCATGGCTTCCATTTCTAATCTTAAAAGCTTTTATCCTGGCCCTTTCCGTTTCTAGGTATTACTGTCTGTTTCCTTTTCTATATGAGGTTGGGGCTTCTTTCCTGTTGCTCGGTATTACCTATAAGAAATTAACGATCAGTTGTGCCATGCCATTCCCTCATCCTGAAAAAGCATAGAAGAAAGAGAACAGAACTTCAACACACACACGCACATGTACACACACACACAAGAAAGAGACAGAGAGGAATCCATTTGTCCTGTTGAAGAGACCCACCACCCGCTTCATCCCGGTGCAGACTATTTTTGTTTGCTTTGCCCAAAAGAACTCTTATGTAGGAGCCTTTAAGGGGATGGCTTGCATCAGAGATGAAAAGCCAGATACCCCGTTCTGTTTAATGCCTATTGCAGGGCCTCAGACAAAGTGTTTTATAGGTGCTGACCGGATTGCCTTTCTGCTGTATTTGGATTTTCTTCCTGATGCATTTTTCCTGATGCATGCACATTTATAATTGTGAAGTAAAGGAATAACAATCTCCAAATCCATTATTTCTGAATCTGTTCTCAGCAAATCTTTGTCCAACAAAAAGTTGTTTAATTAGATTAGCTTAATTAGTTAATTTTCACATTCTTTGTGATATACAAAGGTAAACTGAAACACCTTCAACCTCCTCTTTCTTCAGATATTTTTTGACAGCCTCTCCCTTTCTGGACAGGGTAAGTAATAGTGTTATGTAGTATGACTGAAAATTGTAATCAATAAGCTTTACAAATCTTCAACTATAATGCCAGGAAAGTCTACTGAGCAGGACCATTTAATTAAAATAATGAGCTAAGAGGCTCCAGCGTTTTTTGGTGCAGATGGCACTTTGAGTAACTTTGAAGTTCTATATGTAGTTTTAATCTTTTTCCACACAAAGTAGTCATTTAAATGCCCAGAGCTCACAAATGTTTGTAAAGCTTTCTCCCCAGCCCAGGAGAAGACTAAAAACCAGAACAGGTGTGTCAGAATCTTCTGGGGTCATAGTTTGATGGTTTCTGCTTTGTGGGCTTTGTGGCTCCAGCCTTGACATCTGCATAGGTGGATGCTTTTGCCTCCATCTTCCACCTCTTTCATGAGGTCACCCAGGGTCTCAGCTGTCTGCTGGACTCCACTCACTCTCTGGGTATTCAGATGATGTCATGAACCGGTATTCTATCTGACACGATCTCATGGATTTTTTGATGCTGTCATAATCCAATGTTCTATCCGCCATGAGCTCATGGATATTTTGATGACATCATCAGCCAATGTTCTATCTTACATGACCTCATGAATATTCCCATAACATCATGAGCCAGTGTTCTATCTGCTACAAGCTCATGGATATTTGATGACATCATGATCCAGTGTTCTATCTGACACAAGCTCATGGATATTTGATGATATCATGAGCCAGTGTTCTATCTGACATGACCTCATGGATATTCTGATGACATCATGAGGCACTGTTCTATCTCTCATAAGCTCATTGTCAGCTGTTTCCAACAAAGCTCTTTCTCCTTTTCCTACCGTACTTCTTAGAGGTCTCTCAGGTGGTAACCTTTGCGGTTCTTTTCAATGCCACTCTTTATTATGAAGATATATTTTAACTTTGGGGTCTCTGTGACCTTTCATGCTGTCCCTTTGCATGTTGGGGTCACTATCTATATACACTGCCCATTTCTGGTACAACTGAGTACATGAGACTATATAGGAAGGAATGTCTCAGTTGTGGTATTGTATTTTATAACTGTCTGCTGACAGCCTTGTCTCATCCTGCCCTTGGCTGTAAAACTGTCTCTTTTTCTTGCTGCTTGCAGCCTATACCACATACTCCTCCCTAGTTGACATGTCCCCGTTTCCAGTTCCCTTTGAATTCAGTATTGGCAGAGACTACCCCAAACTCTGTCCCTCCCAGTTTGTCATGGTTAGAAACTCACCCATCACTCAATACCATCCACCAGGACACTGACACACGCTTGTTTGTGTTTCCAAAACTTTATGGAGTGAGTGGTTTTTGTGGGTTTGGCATCTTGATTATGATTTATAGCAAGATGAAGAGATGCTATGAGTTTTCATTGGGTTGCTATGAGTTTCATAGGGTAAACTAGAAGAGAAATGAGGGCGGATATCAAAATCATACCGAATGGAAAAAGCTATAGACAAAAGGCACATACTGGATCCATCAATGCAATGTAGAAAAAGATAGAAATCATAAGAGTCAGTACCTCTGGGACGTGGGCAAGGACTTTCTGGGAGTAGAGCGTGTTCTGTCCCTTTGGTTATGGGGCTGGCGGTTATGTGGTGAATGGATTTATTAAAACTTATTGAATCATACCTTTAAGATCCCTGCCTTTTACTTAATGTATCAATTCATAAAAAGTAACAAAGTCAATGTATACTGAACCATTTTTGGAGTAAGAAGCATAATAGTATCTTATTAGCAACCAAAGAAGAAGCATCTGGTAGCTCTAAATGCCGCATGAGGGAGAAAGAGGACATTCTCGTAGTTGTGACCGGGGGAAATGGTGGCATTTGCTTCTAAAGTACGCCTACCCATACACTATCACTTGGCAATAAAGGACATGATCCACGGGAGATTCAAATCTGATTTCAGAAATGAACATATGGATCATTAAAGTGGAGCTTTCCGAAGTTTCTAAAAATCTTATACCCAAAATCTGTGGTCTTAAAATACTGGCCCTCACCCGCTGCCGGAAATAAATCACAACTGTTTGCTTTAAGCTTGCCGTAGGGCTAACGACTCGTAGTTGGGAACAAGTACACCTCCTTCCAGGCTGGAAGCCTTCACACACAGCCTGTGACTGTTTCCCAGAAGGCGCAGTTGCGGGCAGTCTTGGTTTTACTCAATAGTTGAAAATGTTCAAAACTTAGATGATTTCACACCACAATGTGAAGATCCCTGTAAAACAGAAGTAGTTACCTGAACCCGTACCTCTTTCTTTTATAGAACAAGGACATAATTGCTTTTGCTTGAGTATTTTTCACCATAACCTCAGGATTCACTTGCTGCTTCTAATTAAGTTTCTATTCTCATCCCCTTGGGTATTTTTCTTTATAACATCTAAAATAACCTTCATGGAGTATTCCTGGTGGACATCAGGAACTATTGGGGGCTTTAGCTGACATATGGAGAAATACTGACATTTTGGCCACGTTATAGATGAGGCCACCAAGACCCAGGAAGTAAAGAACTTGGGGCTGAAGAGATGGCTCAGGGCATAAAAGCAATGACTATGTGCTTGAGGACCTGAGTTTGGATCCCCAAAACATAACTAAAAAAAGCTGGCCATGGCCATGAGCGTTCCTGTAACCCTTGCTATGTGACTGTCAAGAGAGGCAACAGGAGGGTGACCAGATTGCTGGCTGCCAGCCTGGCTCTAGATTCAGTGAGAGAACTCAAGGGAATAAGAAAGAGGACGAGAGAGCTGGACACCCGATGTCCTCCTTAGGCCTCTGTCCACAAATGCACATCAGCATAGATGTGCACATAACCACGCACACTCATGAACACAATAAACAAATAAATGCGTACATACATATATCTAAAATAACTAAAAAGAGATAAAGTGCCCACCTAAGTTACCCAGCAGAAAGAAACAAAGCTGGCATTTGGGCTGGAGCGGCCCTCTTCCGGGTTTATTTGCATTCTTAGTGTTTAAACATTGGTGCTCGCTTGTGGCCGTTGGTGTCATGGTCAATTTCTGTGTGATTTACTTTGATCAGTTCTTGGTCTCCACATGCATGACTTAGCATTCCTCATAAGTTAAAAACTAAAGCATATGAATGTATAGGCTTCCTTGAGAAATAATATTCTTACACCATATTTCTATTAAATACATGATAAAGAGTGGTCCTCAACCTTCCTAATGATGCTACCCTTTGATACAGTCCCTCATGTTGTGACCCCCAACCATAAAATTACTTTTGTTGTACTTTGTAACTGTAATTTTGCTATTGTTATGGGTTGTAATGTAAATATCCATGCTTTCCCATGGTTTTAGGTGACCCCTGTGAAAGGGTCATTTGATCCCAAAGGAGTCACAACCCACAAGTTGAGAACCACTGTTCAAAAGCATAAGTGCTCAGGGTACTATGACTGTGTTGACAAATTCCCTTGCATGCTACAACAGATGATCTTGAAGCTACTGCACACTCTATTTTGACAAACAATAGAGTCCAGCACAGTGATTCTGCCCTAGAGCATTTCCATATCAGACTGCCAATTTTACATTCAATAAACTGTTCCTAGCAGATAAAGGATGCAGCGGAACAGCCATTCAATCAGCTCCAGACTCCGGAAACGTCTCTATTGTTAGACAAATCATTGTCCATCTATAGCCACACATAAAACAGTGTGTTCTCAAACCTGCTACAGCTGCGGACTTTGAAATAGCCAAAGGCATCTTTTTTTCAGAGTGAAGCCTGGGATTTGCCTTTGGGAGTTCAGGTTGTTTTTAAGCTGGGAGCGCTGGGTAGGACTGGAGCTTAGAGGAAAGTGCTGTCCTGAGGAGTGGGGGTCAGTTATATGAAGGACAGGGCAAGGTCCGGCATCTCAAAGGGTCACTGCTGTGATTAACAAGCATGTGGTTTTAAAGTAATTGGTCAAAACCAAGTGCTGGGTGAGGCTGTAATAACAGGTCTGTGCAAAATGTATGGGTGGACATCGCCAGTGCTCTCCTGGGAATCCTAGCCCACGGAGAAAGAATGGCAGTGGACACACTTTTCCGAGCCATGTGTCATGTTCTCCCCCTGGGGAGGCTGCACATATGTAGGTGGATAATCTCCAGCTGGGACTTGTCCTGGTTACCTGTCCTTGCCTCTTTCATTCCCTGTGATTTGAACTGAGCTGCCTTCTGGAGAACCTTCTATTGGAACCCTCTCCTCCGCCCTCCTCTAAGTCCCTTTAATTTCTTAATAAATTTGTCTTCAAAGACCTGTCCGGACATCGCGTTCCCCACTGTCTCAGCAGCACCAAGCTGATTCAAGCGTTCCTTCTGCACATTCACAAAATCTAGACGCATCACAACGGGCTCCATCCACCACTGAGAGGGGGAACCCATTTGCGTATGTCATTGTTAGGGGTGAAATAGAAATATGTGAAATTGTTCGTGTAAATGGGAAGCACAAGCCATTCCTGTGTTCAGAAATTTCTTTTAACCAGCTGGGTGTGGTGATGCGTGCTCTAAGCCCAGCAACTGGGAGGTAGAAGCAAGGAGACCCTAGGGTTTAGACCGGTCAGCTTTGTAAAAACAAAGCCCAAATTAAATAGGTGAGAAACTAATTGGAACCATAAGCCATATTCTCAACCTTCCACGCAATCCATGGTCGGGGTGTCTGCTCGTTGGCCGGTGAATCTGCATGTTGGACAGTGCGCCTGCGTGTTGGACACTGCGCCTGCGTGTTGGACACTGCTCCTGCGTGTTGGATACTGCACACGCGTGTTGGATGCACCGCCTGCATGTTGGACGCTGTGACTGTGTGTTGGACAAGGCGCAGTTGTGTTTATTGGCCTGAGGCATTTTTGTGCCTTATCTCCTACTAGTCAGCATCTTCTTTGAGGGCCTCAGACTTGTTCATCAGTAAAGCTGCTAACATCCAACCCATCAACATCTGACCTGTCATACTATGTGTATTCAATATGTGCTTGTACTTTTACTTTAATTAATGTGTGTACGGGGTTGTTGCTTCCGTGCATTTACACACGTGTGTAGAGACCAGAAGTCATTCCTCAGGAGCCATCCACCTTATTTGTCTGAGGCGGAGTCTCTCACAGGGATCCAGGTCTTATTAACTTTTCTAGGTTGGCTGGCCAGTGAACCCTAGGATCTTCCTGTCTCCACCTGCCCGGTATTGAGGTTACAGGTGTGTTATCGTGCCAAGCATTTTACATCAGTGAGAGAGGTGTAATTCACTCATGGTCATGGAGCAGGGACTTTACCCACTGAGACATATCCCTTGGCTCCTTTATACATATTGGCAGAATAAAGTTAATACATCAGTTGTGGATTTTTGTAATGGTCATTGTCTGTTGCAAAGGGACGTTTCCTTGATGAGGGGAGAGAGCTATCTATGTGGGCATGAAGATAAATATTTAGAATGTAATTAAGGGTTGTGCTGGCTTAGTGAAGTAGCACTTGGAGGTTTCCTTCCAAGATCCATGCCTCCACTAACACTGGATAGTTGGTTAGGTTTCCAGTACCAGGCATGATTTTACTTTATGTATCTTTGGGAGCATAACCTATAGGAAATTCTTCAAACTCAAAGTTTAAATCTAAAAGTGAGTAGCCTAGAGAAAAGAAACCAGCAAACAAGAGGCCTGCTATAACATGGAGGGGAAATGGTTACCTAGGACACTGGCTATATTCTAATAAATCAACAGAGAACTTGAGGTCTGCCAGAATGAGTCAGGGCTTTGCAGTGTTGAGAAAGATGAATTATAAATACTTCCAGGCGGGCCACTGGAAATGCTTCCCTCTGCAGTCTTCCTCCCAGGAGATCTGTGGAGGAGGGGAACCAGGAGCTGGCAGGCACGGGGCACTTGCTCAGGGTCAGCAGCTCGGCAGAGTGCTGATGCAGGACCTGCGGGGTCTACCGGCCATTTATCCTGCCAGCAAGGACAACCTGTCTCCTAATTACTGGGACGGCTTCCTCTGGCCACAGCTGATGGGGACCTCTGGGCACATGCTTGCCACTTACCTCCTTCTAGACCACTGGCACTTACACAACCTATGACCAAAAGCTTGATGCTGTCTGGGCCTCCCTGTGCCATACAATGTGTATTTCTTCCTTGACAACCAAAAGAGCCAATAGCAGTGACAGTGTTGTGTCTGTGGCAGAACACAGTTGTATCCAAGTAGTAAGTGTTCACATTTGACAGTGACTCCTGGTGGAAAAATGTGAGACTCTTACTGACTGCCCAGTGTGTGTAGAGCCCCCTGGGAAGGAAGACAGTTAGGTGCTCAACTGGCAGGAGAAGCTGACATCTAGAAGTAGCCCTAGGGTGCCGGTAAGATGTGAATACTGAGCAGAGCTGTCTCCAAGGTAGGATGGGCGTGTGCTCTAGCCACACTGATTTTGGAAGCCTTACAGGAAGAGGCAACAAGCTGTATTTTTAAGGTCAGGGGAATTTCCAGGAGGTTCTGATGCGAAGCTGGCTGAGGAATTTTAGCAAATGAGAGAAATATATGGCAAAGGGTAAGGGTGGCAGTGTGAAGTGTATTCATCTACAACAGGTCTGCCGAAGAGCGACCTGTGCCCAGGGCCTTGATACTCTGACTGTGGGGAAGAGATCCATAGAGAGACTTGTCCAACATTAAGGCTTTGAGCCCTGGGGATGCCTGTGAACACATCTTGCCCATGGCCACTTCTTGAAGGCATTCCAAGCCTGCCTCTCAATGCTATTGAAAATCTTGCCTATGGAGAATATTGTCAGAGAGTAATTTGAGACACTTGATGTCCGTTCAACTAATTATGCTTCCGTCCTCAGAGTACCTCAGTCTTGGATGCCCAGCAGATTTTATGTAGTATCTGAATTATTGATGGAGAGGATACAGAAGGGGGGGGGCTTGGCGGCTCACTCTCTTTTGAGCAGGTCTTGGGTGAGTGGTATTACGGGAAGAGAGGCAGATGCTTGCAGGGATGAACAAAGCAGGCCTTGCAGAGGAGCCTTGCCCAGATGGAAGCCTATGCCATTATGCCCAGAAAATCACAGCCTGCTTTGGAGGGATAGGTAAGACCCCTACGGGCTGTGCTTTGCAGGGAGGTTGAGAACACAGACGAGTGGCTGGCAGGAGGCAGGGACTAGAGGAGAAGATTCTTCTGTGAATCTGATGGCATTTGCTGGGAAACCCAATGCACCCTTCTCTCTCCAGCCTTCTCGCCTTCTCACACATATATAGAATATTTACCTACTCAATCTGTTATGCAGCAAAGATCACCCTGATGATGAGAGTTCCTTAGGGCTCATGGGGTGGGGGGTGGTGGGGGTCCCAGAGCTTGCTGAGCTCCTTGACTTCTTACTTTTAAAATCTTCTGGAATGCAGCTAGCTCCATGGTCCTTGAGGAAACCGCAGGGCACCTTCAGCCCATTTCCTTAAAAACCCAGGCTGCAGAGAGAGTCTCATTTGAAGATGAGGATTCGCTCTCTGAAAAAAAAAAAAAGAAGGTATTTTACTGAGAAGCATGTGGATGTTAGCAGGTGAATAAGCCATGCCAGCAACATGTGTGGGTTGCCGTGCGGCTTGTCCTGTAGCTGGCTCTGAAATGGAATTCATCCCCTCTGATAGTAGCTGGCTAGCTGCTGAGCTACCCCAGTGCACAGAGCCTCTGCAAGCTTTGCTGATGCTCCTTGGTGTATTCCCTGCTGCTGGTTTCTGTTTGCAACTTACCATAGAGGAGCCTACGTAGGTGAGCCATACCTGCTGCTGGCAGGCAGAGACTTCTATCTGGTGGGTCACTTGGGCACTTGGATGTGGGGTGCAGTCAGTGTTAGCTTTGTAATGTAGGGCACTGCCATGTCTTTACTGTCTTTCTTGTTAACTATATAAATGCTGACAAAGCCACTGCACTGTTGTTGTGGCTGACACTGTCACTTGACATGGACTGCTGCAGGGGACTGCTCAGGACTGCAGCAGGAGGCTGTTTGAGCAGAAGTGGAAGAGCTGGACCAACCGATGCATCTGTGGGGTCTTCTCTCCAGGCCGTGCTTTCCCAGGCCTGCTCTCAGGCAGACTGAAGATGTGGTCTCTGCTGGGGGCCTACCCTGAATCAGAGAGGAGGTTAAGTTAAAGGCAAAATTTAGTCCACAGGTTTTCTGGTTACCAACCAGCCCCCAGCAGCCAGTATTTGAACTTGTGTTTTGCCGAAGAAAGAGGTCAGTTTCCTTATGATTATATGTGGTCAGACATCTTTATTTGTGTATATGTATCTGTTTGTGTGGATGTGCACATGGGCCCACAGAGGCCAGAAAAGGCTTTTAGATCCCTTCGAGCTGGAGTTAAAGGTGGTTGTAAGCTTTCTCACACCGGAGCTGGGAACTAAACTCAGGTTCTCTGCCAAGGCAGGAAATTCTCTTAACCACCGAGCCATCTCTCCAGCTTCACGCCCCATCTTTAAAAGCAATCGATGTCCTCTTCTGTCACCAACCACCTTTGTGATCCACATAGAATTAACTTCCCACTCCCCTCAAACTTTTGAGTGTATCAGACTTCTTCCCCATAGTCCGTGAATCCAAAACTCAAATGTTTGCGTTTTATGCTATCTTAGAAGACAGGCACTTCTGTCACAATTAATAAGGGATGGCCTTACCGGTATCAGGCAGTTATTAGACCACTGAGAGGGACTCCTAACCCAACAACTGTTTCTTGAATTAAACACATGGATCTGTAAGTTTGTCAAAACCTACTGGTGGCCTGTGTGTTCACTACTGATATAAATAGCAGCTGAGTGTGGAGGAGGAGGTGAGGCCATGGAATTAGTTTCTGTGGGTGATGTTTGATGAATTTAGCCCCACGAGGTAGAACGGCTTTGCTAAAAAGTAGTCAAACTTAAAAGTGGCCAAGAAGATACTGAATTTGAAATTAAAAAAAATATTATGTACTTGTCTCTCTTTCTCCCTTTCTGTCTCTGTCTCTCTGTCTCTCTGTCTCTCTGTCTCTCTGTCTCTCTCTCTCTCTCTGTGTATGCAAGTACCTTCAGAGGCTAGAAGAGAGTGCTGGGTCCCCTGGAGCAGGTGTTACAGTTGTGAGCTACGTGACATGGGTGACTCAGGTCCTTTAGAAGAGCAGCAGAGAGACACACAGCTGCTGTGTTGTCTACAGCCTCGTGGATATGAATTTGAGATATCTTACAGCTGTCCAAGTCTCCTTCTGTGTTGTTAGCATGTACCAGAGCCTGTGTTGAAGGAGTGAGACCATGTTTCTACACACACACACACACACACACACACACACACACACACACACAAATACACCATGCAGACACTCCTAAACAAGTAGCTGATCAGGTTCCAATGTACAAGGAACAGAGCTGTAGGAATACACACACAGGCACAAGCATACTCACACACACACACACACACACACACACACACACATACACACAAATGTATGCACACACACCACAGGAAGAACTAATGGTGAAAAGGATCATACTCCACACTGCAGTGTTTACCAGACAGACACCAGAACACATGGTCCTCCACCTTCCTAACGCTGTGACCCTTTAATGCAGTCCCTCATGCTCTAGTGACCCCCAACCATAAAGTTATTTCCATTGCTACTTCCTAACTGTAATTTTGCTACTGTTACGAATCATAATGTACACAATGGTCTTCTCTGGGGGTCGTGACCCACAGGTTGGGAACTGCTGCCCTAGAAGTACCAAGCACATCTCCAGCATATGCTCATAGCTGTGTTCTGAACATACTTTGGAAATGCTGCTGGGATACCTTACTCAAGTAAGAAAGAGAACGCACCTAGGTTGTTTCAACCGCCTTTCGAGCTATCCTTAGAGTAAGCTGTGGCAAGAGGTGTGTGTCTATGTATCTGTGTGTCTGTGGGTAGGGTGGGGCGTGTGGGTACGGGAGAGGTTGGTATAGGGTTTAACTCTGAAACTTCATGAGACTTTTGAAGTTTGGCTCCACTGTCTCTGGCCCCACGCCAGGCTGGGAAGCCTCTGCAGTCTTGCTCTTCTGATCGTTCTGTGGGCAGAAACGGTTTAGCAAACTTGGTGTTTCTGGTTCTTGAATGCCACTGTCAAGTCCTGCAGTGTGGATCAGGAGGCAGTAAGGGCTTTGCTGCTTACTCCATCCCCCTGGCCTTTTGTGGAAGACCTCCCAGTGTGGAATGCAGAATGGCTATGGTTTAGGACTTAGCCACGCCCCCATGATTGCTACATTGTATCAAGTATTTACCTTCCTTGTCTTAGAGGATAGAGCAGGTTAGCCATCCATTGCTGGTCCTGGTTTGGAGAACTTTTAGGAATGGAAATTTCTGGGCTCCACTTACAAACCTCTCATGTGGGGGCCTGAGCAGATGCTTCACAGTTTGTATTCTTGAAAATTCTGTGGTCCCGAGGATTTCTGAGAACTGTTGGGCTTTATCTTCTCAGACCCTCTTAGGCTTACAGTTCCATTTTATTTAAAGGGTACAATGTTCTTTGTTTTGTTTTTTGTTTGTTTGTTTGTTTTGTTTTGTTGAGAAAAGTTTTCTCTCTGTAACAGTCCTGGCTATCCTGGAACTCACTTTGTAGACCAGGCTGGCTTTGAACTCACTGAGATCTGCCTGCCTCTGCCTCCCTGGTGCTGGGACAAAAGGTGTGGGTCACCAGGCCAGGTTCCCAATGGTGTTAATAAAAAGAAAATTCTATAAGAATCCAGCAGCCCAACAATAGGAGAAGGAGCACAGATGTATTCACTCTAACCTGTCACTATTTTGTGGCTGTAGAATGTCACATGTTGTACTTAACCCTACAATGTGGACCTCACAATGCTCATAAACAGGGCTTCTTTTGTATGTCAGAGCCCTAAGTCCACCAGGAGGGACTGACTTTGTGAAAACATGAAGCTCTACCCACATGACAATGCTGTCTCCCTCCTGTGCATCTGCATTAGCAGGACCCCCCACAAAATGACCGGGAATGTTAAACACTTTGGCTACTGAAATGCAGGAGAGTTTGTGCCACTAAGGGAAAGAATTCTCTAGAACATGCAAAGGAAAGGATTGCTTACCGTGGCCTGGAGTTGGATCTGTCATTAATTAAAGCCGAGGAGCTTCTGTTGAGCCTCGTCCAGCCTCTTGAGATTCAAAATACTGATGATCTTACAATTATTACCTGAGTTTTTCCCTGGACTGCATTTGTAGATTGAATGCAGAGTCTCTGAGCTCAGTTAGACCTGTTCTTAGCACTCTCACTAGATAATAATGGAGATTCTAGAAATAGTTGCCAAATAATTCTTTTAGGTTATCACTCTAGGTGCAGTATTAATTTTGCTTTCAAATGGGAATTCCTGTCTCAGACTGCAGTCAGAAGTTCCTGGTAATGGCTGGTTTTATACATAATCAACTGGCTGCAAACATGGCTAAGCTCCTGAGGGTAATCTTCTAAATATGTCCTTCTTAATCTTCTTTGCTGGGCGGGGAGTGAAGAGATGATAGGGAACCACTCCTGGGGAGCCTGCTTCCTGGGCTTCTGTGTCCCATCTTGATGCCATGTCTGCTATGCCGAGATGCCTTCCTTCCTTGGGTTAAGGTGTCTGGGGAAATTGTGCAGCTCTGAGAAAGGCAAAGTTCCCTCACCAGAGAGAGCCAGCCTCAGAGGTTCACACAGAAGGAAACTGGTCATTGAGGACTTGAATGTCCCGGAGGCTCCTCACTCTGCTCATCACAGGCACGGCACAGTCACGTATCTGTTGTATCTGTATTCTGCTGACTGTGGCCCACCTGAGCTCAGGTTTAGCAGCTGTGATCCATCTGGTAAGTACCCAAGTCCACTTTGACACCGGGCTGTGTTTTGTGATTGACATGGGTATTAAAGTCCCTCCCCCATCCATTCTTCTGTGCTGTGCGATTCAAAGGAGACACTGTCCTTCATGAATAATGAATGAGGCACAGAAGAAGGAGACATGGAGGCCCTGGCAGAAAGACAGCCATGTGTTTTACTCTCTGGTCTTAGGATATTTAAAACAAATACATTTCTTTTAAAGTGTGGCTGGGGTAATTATCAGTAATGAGAAATATGATGCCAAAGAACGCCTCTCCCAGTGCTGTTCTCGAATACGACCAAGAATGAGCAGAAAAGAGCTATACAAGACAGCTGATCAACTCCAGCAAGGGATGACCTATACAAAGCTCGAGGTCAGATTGTGTTGGTGCCTGGGAAAGCGGAGTGTCCAAAAAGAAAGTGTTTTCATATTGAGAGAACACGCTGACACTCTCAGGCGAACCTCATTGCAATGTAACTGTTTGTAACCTCATTGCAATGTAACTGTTTGTAACCTCATTGCAATGTAACTGTTTGTAACCTCATTGCAATGTAACTGTTTGTAACCTCATTGCAATGTAACTGTTCATTCAAGGGCCTAGGAAGGCATGGAGAGAGCTCAGGCTGGGGAGTCACTGATGTGGTGCATGTGCGTGTTCCTGCGTGCGTGCGTGTGCGTGCGTGCGTGCGTGGGTGCGCACATGTGTTCACATGCACGTGGAGGTCAGGGTAGCTTCTGGTACTGGTCAGAGAATCCACCTTGGTTTTTTACACATTATCTCTCATTGCTCTCAAAGAGTAGGTTAGGCTGAGTGGCCAGTGAGCCTGAACGAACTGTTTCTGCCTCCCCATCTCTGGCATACACACCCCAACACCTAGATTTCTAAGTGGGCTCTGGGAACTGAACCTGGGTCCTGGTGGTTGGATGGTAAGTACTTCATCAAATGAACTGTTGCCCAGCCTCTCTTACTGATTTTGACAAGATCTTGAACTTTGACTCTGTAATGGTATCTCTAGCAACCTGGTGCCTACCCAGCTGTTCACTCCCTGTCTAAATCAGCACTTAAATAGCTGGGCAGTGATGGCGCACGCCTTTAATCCCAGCACTTGGGAGGCAGAGACAGGTGGATTTCTGAGTTCGAGGCCAGCATGGTTTACAGAGTGAGTTCCAGGATAGCCAGGGCTATACAGTGAAACCCTGTTTCAAACAAACAAACAAACAAACAAACAAAACAAAAAATCAGCACTTAAATAAGGACAGAGGCAGAAAGCTGTCTCATACTGCCCCTACAGATTCGTGGAGCTGATTCATGTGAGCATACACTTCCTAATTCACGGGCAGCCGGAGAGAAGGTCAGGATTGGAGGCAGTTTGGGTGGGGTGAGGGGATTCATTTGTTCCAAGGTCTTTTGTTTTATTGCAATTAATGTTAACAGCCTTATTGCGCTGTTAAATATGCTGTATAATTTGCCTAAAGTAGGTGATTCAATATGTTTTAGTACGCTTCCTGACACGCAGCCCGTCACCCCAGTGAATTTTTAATGTTTTCATGGTCTAATAAAATAAATAAAATAACTCGATCTTCTAGCTATCACCTCTCCAACCCAACGTTTTCATCCCTACCCCAGCCTTCAGGGGGAAGCAGTCCATTTTCTGTCCCTGTAGATCTCCCATCCCAGGCACGGATGCATCTAATGCATGATAATCTTCTGGGTCTGGCTCCCTTCACTTGGCACAGTGTTCTTCCCAGTTGTAGCAACCACCATGTCTTCATTCATTACTGTGGCTACAAGAATATAAGTTATTCCATTGTGCCCCCCGTTTTGTTTGTCCCTCATTTGTTAATGGGTATTCTAGTTATTCAAACTGTTCTAGCTAGCGTGAGTAATATTACTATAAACATTCTTGTACAAGTTTAGAGATGGTGTGGTTCTCTGTCTTCTTGGGTAGACAGGTGGAAGTCCAGGGTCATACAGAAACTCTAAGTTTAATCTTCTGATGGACCTCCTACTCTACAAAGTGGCTGCTCCGTTCTATACCCTCATCCACAACGTAAGATGATTCTAACTGTCCTACGTCATTGTCTGATGTGTGTGTGTGTGTGTGTGTGTGTGTGCTCACACGCACACACATGCATGTATGCATGTTTGTGTGTATGTGGAGGTCAGAGGTCAGTCCTTAGGAGATGTCCAGTTTGTTTATGAGGCAAGGTCTCTCACTGGGACCTGGGGCTCACTAAGGAGGCTCTGCTGGCTACAGCAAGCCCCAGGGATCTGCATTTTCCACCTCCCTAACACTGGGACCCAAGCACATGCTACCACACCTGTGTGGGTTTTTTTGTTTGTTTGTTTTTTGTTTTGTTTTGTTTTGTTTTTTTGTTTTTGTTTTTTTGAGACAGGGTTTCTCTGTGTAGCCCTGGCTGTCCTGGAACTCACTCTGTAGACCAAGCTGGCCTCGAACTCAGAAATCCACCTGCCACCTGTGTGTTTTTATGTTGACCGTTGGAGATTGAACCCAAGTCCTCACGCCTGTGCAGCAATCACTTTACCAGCTGATCATCTCCCCAAGCCTTGTTATCTGACATTTAAGAGCTACCTGCTTTACCGAGAATGAAGTGCTAGGTCATTGTGGCCGATCCAAGCTTTGACGGGGACAGAGATAGACCTATCAAGAAGAGCTGAGTTAAGGTAGGACAAGATTCCCAGTGGAGCCGATGGTCACGGTCTCTAACTCTCCAATGTCCTTTACCTCGTTCCTCTGGGGTTAAAGGAGCAAGGAAGAGAGATGGAGAAACCATGGCTCCCAACCCCAATTCCTTTGCAAGCTACCCACTGGCCCTGCCTCTTGCAGTAGGCACTGCCCTCAGATATTGGTTCCTCGTTTGGTATTTGCCAAACTCTGTATGTCTGAGCACCCCAAAGCCTCACTCTATAGCAAGGCTGAAAACAGAACCCAGATTTCTGCTGGCGTGCATGCTCTGTAGTCAATGCTTTGTTGGCTTCTTCCGAAAGATATGGAAGCTGGATGCCTTTGGGATATCCAGCTGGTGCTGTTGAAAGAGATAAAGTCTGTAGGTAGGGGAAGGCAGGTGATAATGCAGTCTCAAGGAGCCCTGGGTTACAAAGAGGGCAAGCCCAAGCCTCTCTCAAGTGTTCACATCCTAGTGGAGACTGGTGAGAGATCTTGAGATAGCAGAATGCTGTGGCCTTAAGTTGTAATATCCCCGAACTTGAGTGCACGTTCTTCTTCTCCTTAGCTGTGTTCCTTGGGGAAGTTAATCTAAGTCAGAGTTTCCCTGTGAGGAAGGTTTGTAGACGAATGGTGTCTGGTGTGGCAGCCTCCCAGACAGGGCCCTGGATAAATCTCTTTGTGGGGTCCCTGTCTATATAAACAAGTGGAGTCACCCCAAAAGGATGTCAGTAGCACGTGAGAAGGAAAAGTTCACTAGCCTGAGGTGTTGCTGCTTACCAAGCTTCTCTTCTGGAGTAAAGCCATCCCAAATTCTCCTGTTCTGAAACTCTGTGGGCAGAATTCCTGGACTCCATGCCTCAGCATGTCTGGTCAGCCATGCAGAGCACAAGAGAGGTGTTAAGGGCCACCAATGCCAGAAAGAGTACAAAGAGAAGGCTGGGATCCTCCCAGAGGCACTGTTGGCCTTAGCTGGACCTGGAGCCAAAGGGAGACTTAGATACATTGGGAAGCATCAGGGCTAAGGACAGTGTTGTCTATGAGGATTAAATCAGAATGTGCATGCCCAAGTGTTTGGCATTTGGGCATATACACACATCCAATAAACTTTGGCTACAATAACTTTAATAATTTATTTTAGAAATTATTTTGAATCTGGGCTAGTGGAACAAGCCCTGTAATCCCAGTGCATAAGAGGTAGAGGCAGTGGGATTGTGAGTTTGAAGCCAACTTTGACCACATAGTGAGTTCAAGGCTAGCCTGAGCTACATATGAGACCTGGTCTCAAAATAAAACAAAGTACAAAACAAAAATTGTTTTCGTGCTGCCTTCTACAGCTGTGAAGCAACAGAAGCAGTTTATGTTTATGTTGCTGGGCCTGGCACTGGAAGTGAATCACAGGAAATGGAGTTCCCAGGAAGCCACTGTGTGCTTGGAGCATCCTGTTAGGGACAGGTGCTCTGAGGAGGCACACCCTCCCGCACTCTCGTGAGTTCCGATGCCAGTGAAGCCCTGAGCATTTTCTGCAGGAGACATGGGGACATTTGGTCAAGTCCTCCTGAGGCTGCCAGAAACAGCTCAAATGCAATATGGTAGCTTCCTGTAGCTGTCTGGTGTCCAGCCCCTGCTTGAGCTAGGCAGGGCTCCGTGCCTCACTTGGTGCCCACGTGTGTCTGACCAGTGGGCTCCGTGATTCGCTTGGTGCCCCACGTGTGTCCAACCAGTGGGCTCCGTGCCTCGCTTGGTGCCCCACGTGTGTCCGACCAGTGGGCTCCGTGCCTCGCTTGGTCCCCACGCGTGTCCGACCAGTGGGCTCCGTGATTCGCTTGGTGCCCCACGTGTGTCCAACCAGTGGGTTCCGTGCCTCGCTTGGTGCCCCACGCGTGTCCAACCAGTGGGCTCTGTGCCTCGCTTGGTCCCCACGCGTGTCCGACCAGTTCTCCTTTGTGCTCCCAACAAGCCTGGGGAGCTGATGGGGAAAGCATTTCCTTAAGAACAGGAAAGGAGTAAGTAAGAAGCTAGGACCTGAGGACAAAATAAATACGCAGCAAACAAAGCTTCTGCCCGTGGCTCTGACTCATCTCAGCCCTGTGCCGAGGGACCATCTGTCATTCTCTGGGAGCTTACTGAGAGGTTATACTCAGTGTTGCTGTAATTGTTGGTTTTTTAGTTTTCTATGTTTAGTATTACAATAAGTTCACAAAGCCAATGCTACTCTTAAAATATTTTTATTTATTCTTTGGGAATTCCACACATGTATATGATGTATGATGATCATGCGCACCCCTCATTTCCCCCTCCAACTCCTCCCAGGCCCCCCAACAGGTCCCTGTTCATATTTCTATTCTCTTTTTCAATATCCTACTGTGCTGGTTAATTCCAACCGTGTGTTCATGGCTGTGGAGACAAACACCCGAGCAAGGGCAACCTACTAGTTGTCAGGACTCCAAAGAAAACGACTCTCCCTCCCCAGCTGCCACCCAACTGTTCCCAGCTAGGGGTGAGGCCTGGAGAGCCACTCCCCATCCATGCTGGGGTTTGGACTGGCTTGATCTTGCAGTGGGAAAACCTCTAGCACCTATTTGACAGATGAGGAAATGGAGTCACATCAACACTGAGCACAAGAGCCAGCTCTGGACCCCAGCTCCGCCTGGCATCTAAGTCCACACTCTTTGTCATGGTGCCATGCTGCAGCCGGCCTTGCAGGATACTATGCAAGCAGGTTGTTCTCCAGGTCTGCTGGCAACAGGCACACCTGGGGTTTGTCAATAGCTCGTGAGATAGTTGTTTATGCCAGAAAAATGAACAAAATCTGTTTCCCTAACTCATAAAACCAAGGCATTCTTAGGGATTTCCCCCTGTGCTACTATAGGAAGTTAGAGTTTGTATTATACCTGACTTTTTTCTGTCTTTGCGGCCTCTGGGCACTGGTATAAAGGAATAGTTTATGTAGGCCAATTATCTTCTTGACACATGGACAGGCAGAGCCCGGTGCTGTTATCCAAAGTCCTAAGGACACTGGGAGAGGTATCAGTCACTGTCATCAGTTGGGTGCAAATCCCTAAGCAGAATATTCTAGGCTGGGGACTGAGAACAGCTTAGCTTTGGTCATCTTCTCCTCCTTCCCAAGGCCACTGAGATAGGAATGGAGACTCTCTCCTGCTGGGACCCCCTGCTGGGACCCCTCACTATGCTTAGCACCTCCAGGGGTCTTCTCCCAGTGCTCAGATGCCACATAACTGGAAGAACTTCTTGTGTGTGTGCATTTGTATGTGCATGTGTGTATATGTGTATGTTCATGTGCATCATGTGTGCATGTATGTGTATATTCATATGTGTGTATGCTCATATATGTATGTGTACAAGTGTGTACATGTGTATGTTCATGTGTATTGTGTGTGCGTGTATGTGTGTGTTCATATGCATGTGTGCATATGTATGTGTATATATGCACGTATGTACATGTGTGCATATTTATGCTTGCATGTATGTGAGCGTGTGTATGTGTGTGTGTTTCTCAAAGCAATGCCGAGCTGTTTTCAAAGTAACCATAGTACGCAATGTTAAGATTCTTTCATTTTCCTCCTCCTCCTCCTCCTCCTCCTCCTCCTCCTCCTCCTCCTCCTTCTTCTTCTTCTTCTTTTTCTTTTCGTTTTTCGAGACAGGGTTTCTCTGTGTAGCCCTGGCTGTCCTGGAACTCACTCTGTAGACCAGGCTGGCCTTGAACTCAGAAATCCGCCTGCCTCTGCCTCCCAAGTGCTGGGATTAAAGGTGTGCGCCACCACTGCCCGGATTCTTTCATTTTCATGTCCTTTTGCCACATTCAGCGTTGCTGATCTATAACCACAATCAGGAAGGTCAGGGGCCCCTGGGGAGGTCCTGAGTACTGTGGAATAAAGGTCCAAGAAGCTTTGTCTGGTGGGATGCTCCAGAGCATCTTCCTGGTGATGAGAGGCTGCTCTGGAAAGAGAATGTACATCCTTGCAGCTTCAGACTCAGGTGTGGAGAGCGTCCCTTATATCTGTGAGGGAGGAAGTCTGTGAAAATATATCCTGGGAGATTTTAGTGTGGGGGTTTCTGACCCCTCCTTCTTGGCCCCTCACTCCTCACTGGTGGCTCTTCTGACCCACAAAGTAGTGATGGCACCTGCTGCTCAATGTGGAGCACTGTGTGACCTCTGCTCCTCCCTACACAGGTCTCTAGGAACACATTGTGTGATGATGTGATACAGTCTTGTTCTAACTTTTATTCTGCTTCGGATGGAGGTGACAAGTGGCATCTACATTTCTTTCTTTCCTTCCTTCTCTTTATTTTGCAATAGGTAGGACTGAATTTAGGACTTATACAAGCTCTCCACTACTGAGCGATCTTCCTGTCCTTGACAAAGCGAACCCAGCTCTCACTTAGTTTCTTGGGCTCAGTTCTCAGTTTCTTGGGCTGGCCTTGAATTCACACTGTAACTTGGGCTGGCTTTGAACACGTGATCTTGCCTCAGCATCCCTGGTAGCTGTGATTCCAGGTCAGCATCACTGGCCCCAGCCACAGCCAGTTTTTTTGTTTTTGTTGTTGTTTTCTTTATTATTTAAGTCTTAGAAGAAAATGGGATGAGGGAGATAAGAGAGTTCAGCCCCACTGGACATCTTGGATGGTTTGCTTCCCCCTTGGATTTATAGTTACCAGCTCCTGCCAAGGCTCGGCTCTCAAGTCACTGGAACTGCATCTCAACCATGGACTGTGAAGCTGAGCCCTTCTGCCCCACCTGGCATTAACCCCAAACACCTGCAGCAGACCCGTACAGGGATCTGAAGGGTCCTGCCACAGTGGGCATCTTCCTGCACCTGCTCTCCCAGATGCCCGGGTCACCTTCCCCGGTTTTCCTGTAACCAGCAGGACTCAGATGAAGGCTTCTCCCCTCTGGAGAGGCCTGTTCACACCCTCCCCTTGTGCTGCCCTCTGCTTCTCTAGCAGCCTATTTCTGTAGGAGTGGCCTGTGTGTAACCTCTCTCTTCAGTTTCTCCGGAGCCTATGTTTGTATTTTTAGCACGTTATACTCTCTGGCATGCCGAAGGATGTGTAAGTGTGTGGACAGATGAATGTATACATGCTCGCAGAAGCAGGAGAGATGGTTCCCTTGCTGCCACACCGCTGAGGCCTGGAGAAGTGGCCCAGTGACTTCAGAGGTAAAGCTGTAGTTAGCTGCAAAGTCATCTGGCTTTCAGTCGTGTGGCCCAGAAAAGTTACTTTATATCTCTGAGCCTCACTATGAGCATGTGCAAAATTCAGCTAAAACAACTCTATTGCAAATAAATCATGAGCCCCTAAAAGAACAAATACAAATATTTATATAGTCAGTGGGACCTTAAGAAATATTTCCTCCTTTTCTCCCTCCACCCCCGATATAGGAGAGGATAGGTAGTTGCCTAGGTAACTAATGTAGTTATTTTCCAAAGGAAAGAATACCAGAGGCCAGGGAAAGAAAAATGAGTCTGAGATTTGACCTGGAAATTAGATAGAATTAACCAAAACTCGAGCCAAAGAAAAGTATCCCGGCGACTTGAATAACGGTAGAAAAAGGAAAGGCAGGAATACTCCGGTACCACCAGCTTCGCCGCGCCTTGCTTTTATTTAATTTTGATTTATTGATAATTGTCTTTTGCTTCTTTATTTTATTTCAGGCCCGGGAATATAGGCAAATTACTGATGTCCCAGGAAACTTTCTCATCTAAATCACCGATTTGAGTGCATAATATGCCGACACGCTTGATGTGTTTTAATTATGTGTCCTTAAAAACTGATCTTGGGGCTGGAGATTCCTAAGATCAGAATCACACCTGTGACCTTTGTGTCTGACTGCTTCCAGCCAGAACAGTGGCTCTCAACCTTCCGAATGCTGTGACCTTTAACACAGTTCCTCACGTTGTGCTGATCCCAACCATAAAATTTTTCATTGCTACTTCATAACTGTAGTTTTGTTACTGTTATGAATCATAATATACAAATATTTGTGTTTTCCAATGGTTTTAGGTGACCCCTGTGAAAGGGTAGTTTGATCCCAAAGGGGTCACAACTCACAGGTTGAGAACCACTGGACTAGAGGGTATTTTCAAAGTTCATTGATGCTGAGGTATGCCACGACTCCATTCTGTCTCCATGGATGAGTGATATCCCACGTTCTATATGACCCCATTCTGTATCCATGGATGAGTGATATCCCACGTTCTATATAGCCCCATTCTCTCTTCATGGATGAATCATACTCTACTGCACAGACATACCGCATTCTATAGAGTCACCTGCATCACCTCTACTGTTGGGCTGCTATACATTTGACTTCTATGAACACTGTAAGATATTCCATGGCCATATGCTTCCTGTTCTCTTGAGTTTATCTAGCAGCAGAATTGCTGGGCAAAAGATAATTCTAAACAGAGTAGCTACATTATTTTGACATGCGATATCTTACTCTTTAAGGCAGTTCATGACACTACAATGTTAAGTATGCACAGGAAGCTGGGGTTTTCCTCTGTGGTATCATTTAGCTGGTTTTGTTACTTGCTCTGCAAATGCCCTCTGCTAGCCCTTAAGATGTCTTTGCTTGCTCTTTAGGAGTCTTTAGTCATCCAGTTTGATAGCTTTAGATGGCAATTGAAACTCATCAGAAAATACAAGACAATCCTGACTTATGGTATCCAGAAAAGCAAACAAACATGAAGCCCAGTCATAAGGGTTTGCATGCAGCCTGTGTGAAGGAGGAGGCCTCTCATGGTGTAGCATGGGACCCATAAGGGAAAAAGGAAGTTCTTGAGAGAAAGGTCAAATTACTGGGTCTACCTCCAGCACCCAGCTTTTACCCTCTGTCCGTCTTGGCCCAGAATGGGGTCATCTAGAATGTGGTATAAGGGCATTTTTTTATATCACTAGAATGTTCTGGAGGAATTCTCAGTTCTCTTCCATATTGGTCTATTCCCTGAAGTGCTAACGTGATTCTAGTACATAGCTGGATGTGTTCATCTTGTCCATCTGACAGGCCTGACTTGTCCTGAAAGGGGACAGGTAATCTCTGCAATCACTTGGTAGGCATCAGTCAGCACCAAAGGGACAGTGGATACTGGATAAGTAGCTGCCTGCTTATCAAGGTCACCGCTTAGCCCTGTATTATCCTCAATGGAAATTCGGTGTGTTGTTAGTATGTTTAGTAATACTGCAACTGAACAGACCACAGTTCAGCTGGCCAGCTTTAATTAGGAGTTTAACAAGGATGTGAGCCACTGTGTCTAGCACATTTTTGTATTAAATCCCTTATCAAAGGCCCCCAACAAACAGCAAACAAACAAACAAAAGAACAGGAGTCACCCAGTTCAGTTTCTACAAGTAATGGCTGTTGACGAAAGACGTCAAGTCCAACCAGTGTTCCAGGCTCTTCTGTGGCTGGAAACAATCACCTCACACTTGAAGCCCTTCCTTATCTCCCCTGAGGCAAACATTTCTTCTGCAAACCTGCAGAGCATGTTCTCAGTGTCTCGGATTCAAATATCTTTCAACATCACTTTAAAAATATGTGTAATGGACGTTGCTGTTTGCACCATGAGAAAGTAAGCTCAGAGAGGAGCTAAGTTTCTGTCTCTTGCCATTCCAGCCTCTAGGGGGAAATGATTTGTGCCATAAACTCACAAGATGTAGTGTTTACTGGCATAATGAATGAGTCAACAGTCATTATTTTCTTTCTGAGTTTCATCCTATTGGCTGTCCAGGATAGGTTTTTGTGGCTCAGCACTACCTTTGTCAGCTAGTTTGTTTGTTTGTTTCTTTCTTTCTTTCTTTCTTTTTTCTGTGTAGAAATTTATATCCAGCAAAGGTTCCCAGAGCCCTTATATTTTATCCAAGAAAGACAAAATGTGTTTTTCAGATCTCAATCCAGGAAAATAATTTACATTCAAAAGCATCTCCCTTTCTGTCCGATTTCCCCCCTCCAAACTTCAGTCACTCAAACACATAAGCAAAGTGTTTTCTGTCTTCCTGGGGGTTGCAGGAACAAAGGGGAGAAATCGGCCTTAGAGGGCAGCTCCTCCAGAAATACAGTGACCCGGCTTATGACATGGAGCACAGCAATCATTGGCTAATCTGCAGCAACATGAGACTGTTTAAGCATTTAAGGAGAGAGTTTGCATCCATGTGAGCACATGGAATATCGTTGTAAATGGCTCATGGCTCTAAAGCTTGGTGCCGAGTCCTATGCTCTTCCTAACACGTAACTACATCCTGGGAAGACACTGAGGGCATATTTATTCATCCAGACCTTGCTAGCTCCAACCCCAATTATCCCAGCTAGTCCGAGCACACTCATTTACATGTATTAATTAAGGAGGTGGCACTTAAGCCCAGTACACATGCTTATAAATTCCACTATGTCTGCACAATCAAATGACCCAATAAATCATTGATTGGCTTAACGAAATCCAGGTTCTGTTTGGTGAACATATTTTGTCTCTTCGGGGTATTGATCTATATATAATATATATAATTGTATATGATCTAATTTGGGAGACTCCTTGAAAGTGATCAGTGGATTAACGTGAGTTTTTTTTCTCTTTTTTGGCATAAAAATACGGATAACTTAGATGGTCTTTTCTTCTAGATGAGATGGCACTACATAAGCAGTCTGTGAGAATGCCCCATCCCCCCTCTTTCCACTGGGCTTTCTTTAACACACACCCTGAGAACCTGGGTACATGCTGAGCCCTATGATGCCTGTTCCTGGGCAGACCTAATTTTATGTTTAATGTAGATCCGCAGTGCTGACCAGGATGTGTGTGTGTGTGTGTGTGTGTGTGTGTGTGTGTCTGTAGGGGTGTGCCATTGCCTTTATGTCTGAAAATCTTTGGCTGAGTGTAAGATTCTTCAGATCAGCTCTTTCACTCCATCAGGGCTGTTCAGTGCAGGCCCTTTGGCCTTCACAACACTGGTCCTGTCGGGAATCTAAAGTTCTAGCACATGCGTCGTCTCTCTCTGTACATGGCAAGGTTTTTGCTTTTTTGGTTACTTGTTTTTTCCCTGACTGAATATCTGGAAAATAATAACACTTCTGAAGTCCAAAGCTTAGTCTTGGACCTGGAATAATTTACTATATAAAATTTTGTTCAAATATTCCATGTCAACCATTTAGTTTGCAAGTCCAGATCTGTGTTTGCTTGGAGTCATTGTATCTAACCTGCTCCTTAGCTTGTTTCGTTTTGTTTGTCTTTGTGGAGTAAGTTTTATCTTACATTTTATTGGTTTCTCAGAGTGTTTTGGACTCCCCCTTCTACATTCACTGAAATCATCTCAGACTTTTCTCTCCTAGGAATTTCAATACCTTATTGGCATCTCTTTTGTTCATTTCTTAGTGTCGAAACTCTCTTGGCCCTTAGAATTAATTTTTTAGCTTCTACAGTTGCTCTCCTCATTATTTTGTGCTATGCCGTCTTCTCAGCCTGGAGATTTTATTCATTTGTCTATTTGTTTGATTATTTATTTACTTACTGCCCTAATTTAGTTCCCTGCAACTTTGTGCTCTGCTCTGCTCTTTTCTTCCCCTCCCCTTCCCATCCCTCCCTTCCCTTCCCTTCTCCTCCCCTTCCCCTCCCCTTCCTCTTCCCCTCCCCTTCCCCTTCCCCTTCCCCTTCCCCTTCCCCTTCCCCTTCCCCTCCCCTTCCCCTCCCCTTCTCTTGTCTTCTCTCTGGTCAGTGCAGCCAGATCCTGATCCTGAGCTCTGTGCTCAGAATCTTCAGGGACTTCCCAGCTCAAAAGGAAAAGCCAAGGGCCCAACCACAGCCCTTCCACCTTTCATCACAGACACACACACACACACACACACACACAGAGAGAGAGAGAGAGAGAGAGAGAGAGAGAGAGAGAGAGAGAGAGATCCTGCCAGCTTCTTCCCTATGCTTTGACTCCCCAGGAGAGCTCTTACCTCAGGGCATTTGATCCCACTCTGTCTGGGATCTGTGTCCGCACACACCCTGGCTGCTCTTTCTTTTCCCTCTGTACACTTACTCAAGTGGCAGTTTATCAGTTTGCCCTCCAGATTTCCTCTCCCCGATGCTATATCTTCCAGCCATTCCTAAAGTACTTCCTACCTCTTAGGCACATACATAGAAGTCACTCATGTCTCACTTTCTGCCCCCACCCATTGTCCACTTTTGCTTCAGGTGCTCCTGACTCATTGTGAAGCAAAAGCTTCTGCGCCGCCATTTTCAGAGTGACTTACCCTTGGCTTACTCGGGAAGGCAGTATGGGTGAAAAGGGAGCAACAGGGCCCCTTGTGCCTTCTTACTCATTCAAGGAAAAGGATTTGACTGAAGTGTGTGCTCTACCATAGAGAAGACACACCTTGTTCTCATTTCCCGTACTCTTCAGTTCTCACATACTGAGATGCCTTGACTTCCATGCTCAGGGGCCACAGCCGACAGGCCATGATAAAGGGCAGCGGGGCTAAGGCACACATACCATGCACATCTCCCCTGGTGGCACGTGTGCTCCATTGTCTCTTTGGACTTCACTTACAAGGTGTAAGTTGAAAGACTACATATATTATTACAGCTGTCACTGTGAACCCACCTTGCACAGGTCACACACCCAGGAAGCTAGCCCTGTCCTTACTGCGACCTCACCTTTGGAATGTGTTACTACCATTCATACATGCGATTGCTGAATCCCACAGAGGGGAAACAATGTGCCCAAGGCCACTGAGCACCATGTACATGAAATTCAAGCCCAGCCTGTGTCCGAGCAGGCTTCGTGTGGCCACTGTGGCTTAGTAACATCGCTACTGGTTAGAGGCCAGGCAGGAGGGAGGGGCTGTTTCTGTGCAATTGTGTCACCAATCCTGAACAAGTATGCTCTGTGACTTTAGTCTTCATCTTCGTGGATACCTCCTTAGTCATACAAATTGCAGACTTTCACAGCATTGTGTGTGGGTGGCACAGTCCCTCAAAACCTATCCCTCCTGTGGTCACAAAGGGAGTGATAGCTATTCATGTCGCTCGTTTGTCCTGTCCCTCGAGTGATGACTGAAACCTCCCAGGAGAATGGGAAAAATCGTGTCTTCTGGGAAGGTGCCAGGGCACTGGGGTGACCAGAGAGGCTAAGTGAGGGTGAGGGTGGGAAATGCAGGGCGTTTGTATCTTGCAAAATTCTGTAACCAATAAAAGACTTTAAACTCTTCATGTAAACCCCAAAACACAACTTCCTGAGAATTAGACAGAGCTAATGATTGAACAGCACAAGCAAAAACATGTGGATCTGGATACCAACTTCTGCTGCCCATTGAGGCTGTGTCTAGAAGGACGAGGTCACCCTTGCCTTACAGATCCCAGCACATAAAGTCTGACATCAGATGAAGCATAAATTATCAGGAGAGAGATTACTTAACACATATAAGTCAAGATGTAGTATTATTTCTATTGCTTCAGGTCCTCTGTAACAGTACCAAAGAACTAACAAGCATGTGGGCGGGCAGGGGGTTGCACAAGGATGTGCATGAACATGTGTGCTTACCTGTCTCTCTGTGGGGAGTGTGTATATGTTTGGAAACTTGCATAGAGTGTTTTGCCTCTGTATGTGGTGTGTGTGTGTGAATGTGTGTGTGCACTTGAGTGAATGTATGTGTGCCAGTATGTGTGTGTACACATGTGTGTGTACATACCTCTGTGAATATATGTGTGGTGTGTGCACACAAGCACTTACATGGATATGTCTTTGCATGTCTCTTTGTGTGTGCTTGCCGTGTGTGTGTGTGTGTGTGTGTGTGTATGTGCCTGCCATTGTGTGTGTTTGTTTATGTGTGTGTATACTTGAGTGGATGTATATATGCCAATATGTGTGTATATACGTGTGTATGTGCATGTGTTTACTTGCATGAACATATGTTCATATCTCTTTGATTATATGTGTGACTATGTATGTTCATGTGTTCATACAAGCACTTACATAGATGTGTTTGTGTATCTTATGGGTGCGCCTGTGTGAGTGTGTGTGTGTGTGTGTGTGTATGTGTTAATATGATGTGTAGTCTGGGAATAAGAAGGAAGGACTATCACAACCTCCATAGAATGGATGACACAGATACCTAAAGACAGAGTCTGTGACTTTGAACTTGGGCCAACCTGACTCTTAGCTCATACACAATGTTCTAACCTGTACCACATCCATTTGTGATGAAGACCATATGAGGTGGTGACAGTAACCAGGCTGGAATGGTGGCTGATGCATGGTTGGCATTCTGTAATCTGTGACAAAGGTTAAGTACGAAAAGCACAGGGAGACTTTACAAAGTCACTTTGCTGAGTATGTCCCGGCAGCTTGCTTTCTCTTCAAGGTCACTGTCCATTTGGATCCTGGCAAATACTTTCAAGCAATTGTTAAATTTATTTTTCATTAGGAGAATGAATCTCCTTTTAAAATTAAACATAAATTAAAAGTTGGATTTTTTTTCAGTCTGTTTTTTAATGAATATTTATTTAGAATTTTGATGTTTCATATGGTACTTGGATCTGGAATGTATCTGAGGCTCCCATGTTCAAGCCTCCACATTGGTGCCGAAGGGGCAGAAACAGTAAAGGTGGGGCCTAGAGGGAGGCCTCCTGGTCGTGGAGGGTGAGCCTTGCCTCTTCTCTGTATTCACAACCCTGAGATGTCATGCATTCCCCATCGCAGGTCTGAGAGCGATCGGGCCAACTGCCTGTGGACTAAACCCTGCTCATAGTAAACCTTACCTCTCACAGGGGAGGTACTTTCTTTTGGGTATTTATTACATTCTATCAAGGGACCATCGACTTAGCACTTCGTTTTCATCGAACGTGGCATTCCAACACGATGTCATTGTTGCCTGCCTACAGAAGCCATACCTGTGAACTCCTTCTCAAGAGAGCTCATAATCTTTCACAAAAATAAACACTAGAGTCGATGTGCCAGAGTGGAATCGGAGTCTTGGTAGTAGTTACTACCAGAGGGTGGGGAGCTTTGTCCTAAAGGACTTCACCCTGCCTGATGAAGAGGTTGCTCTATCCCTGCCAGACATGAGAGGAAATGAGAAAGCTGATAGTGGCCTGCTTCTCACGATGCTTTGGTGCAAGTCAGTCAGAGCTGCTTCTGTATGTGTGAATGTCTCACGTACCTGAAATTAGACTGAAGTCTGTGAGACTATCAGAAAAGAGTCTCAGACTCCAGGAATGGATTGCAGAAAGACGATTTTGTTTACTCTGTCATTTACATCCTCAGTGGGTTGTTTATCATGACCTTTTTATAAACCGTAGCAACTGCTTGGCATCTTCTTGAGCTATAACCTCTTGCTTAGATCCAAACTCAGACCTGGTCCTTGAGGACCACAGGGAAACCCTGGAAACAAGTGTCTGAACCCCTCTCCTTTAAGGACTCAAGGACCAGGGCGTGGCTAGGCATTGAGCAAGTTAGACCATTTGAGAAAAATCCTTAAGAGTTGTCTGCTGTGCACTCTAGAGTTAGTAGGACCCAAGCAGCCAGATGGGAGGAATTTGTCCCAGACTGCAGGGGCATTTGTAATCACTCGCTGCTTTCAGTCATTGTCCTTAAGGTGTGATAACTGTCGAACAGATTATTTTTATTTTGACCAGTGGAGTGTGTAAAGATTATCTTTCAGATGTGGTACCACCCACAAATTTTGTGCCATCTTCCCATTGTGTGAGCCAGCTGGCTGGTATCGGGGTCATCAGTCACCAAGGGAGATGTCTGCAGCTCAGGCCTCATCCCCATGGAACCTGAGTCACCAGGCTAGCCATGAAAGCTGGGCGTCTGCATGTCTGTCCCTGGGGGATCTTCAGAGCATACGTGGGGGTGGAAGTAAATGATCAATCTTCATGCCTTCATACCTCCAAGCACATAGTCTCATTATGGACATGATCACTCCAGAACCATAAGACTCCCAAATCAACTGTGCTTTTAAAAAAATGCTGCATGTATGGTATGTAAAGTGATCTTTCCACCCCTAATATCAGAGAGCTTTTAAATAAACTAACAAACCCAGACACTTCCTGGACATTATCAGTCTGCTAAACATGGGAAATACATTGTACACAGTGTTGGAAACAGGTCACAGGAATTTGAGATGCTTGGAGCTCAGTTGCATAATTAAGAAGTGGCATAGACTTGAGATTCTAGCTACATTACCTCCAGAGTCCAGCCTCTGCATAGCATGGCATGCATGGTCAGCCTTTCTGTGATCTCCCACCCACCCAAGCTTGTGCTTCCTTTGCCGCCTACAAGCAGTCGGCTACTTTATACCTTCTGTCCCGTGACCTTTGCCGGGAAAGGTCATTTGTACACCACCTGTCCCAGCCAGCTGGTGCTTACCTCCTATCCTGACATCCCAGCTGGGGCTCAGAACCGTCCGTGCCCAGCGTACCTTCCTATTACAACAGGGGTATCCATGCATCTTCGTTCTGTGCCGTCTGTGTGACACCTGACGTGAGCCAATGTCCCGCTAACATCTGAAGTGGGGTTGGCAGATGTAAGCATAGAGAGGGAATGAGAGACTTGTTCTCTAGGGTGAGAGTGTGTGTGTGTGTGTGTCTACTGGGTTCTGCTAGAGAGGATGTCAAGGGGTGTGGAAATGTTACCTATACACCTTGAAAGGATCCTGGCATTCCTACAAGTGTCTGTGCAGCGGGCTCTGCTGTGAAGAGCGCCTTCCACGGTGCCCGTTTCCAGTGCTAACATTTTTCTCTGAGTAAGCATTTGTATTCAGTGATAGATGCTTGACTTTTTACCCAGAGTAGTAGAGAAAGATTGCAAACCTTTTCTCTCCAGCACTATGGTCTCCATACTTTGGTCACATGATGGATGATGATCTTGGCTTCATTTTGCGAGAGGGTGAAAAAGTAGCAGCCGGGTGGAGGGTTGAGAGTGAACAGGCACAGAAACCCCCGCATCAGTGCCACGCCGTGAGCATGTCTCATCTGAGTGAGCTGAGCTAATTTCACTGAAAATCAACTTTAGACTATTGAATAAAAAAATCTTTCTTATGACCTATAGACTTTGTCCTCCCTCTTGGTTAATCCTGCCCTCCTTGGCTTACCCCCTCCCGTTTCTCCCCCTACTTTTGCCCCCCCCATCTCCTCCCCAGCTTTCAGTGTAAATAGCAGATATCTCTATTTGATTCTGTTTTTGAAGCATCTAGTCCTGAGGCAGAGTAGACAAAAATAACTCGAGCAGTAGCCTCTGGGTCGTCTTGAGACAACAGAATGGATGCTTTTATACTAAAATAGGGATGTCTGATTATCAGGGGACTTCTGCCACAGGACTGTTATTTAGCAGCTAACTGCTGATGACTCATCCACACTGCGGGACAAATTCTTTCCATGGAAAACACTGGTGTGTGTGTGTGTGTGTGTGTGTGTGTGTGTACGCACCACTATGTAGTATTTTCCTGTAGAGAAAGCATTTCTGAAAATGAATAGACACCAGCTGGTCCTCGGCTCCTGGAGCCTTCTAGACTCTGTGCAGTTTATTCCCAGAGGTGCACCAGTTTGTTCAGAAAAACTGTCATGTGGGGTAAAAAAGTGATGGAACTAATGACATTTTCAGTATCGGGGCATCTACGAATGACTGGGCTTGAACTGGAAATCAAAAGAATTCGCTGTGATGTCCAGCAGGGAGGGAAAGGGTGGGATGGGGGAGAGAGATGTCAGTCACTCAGCCTTATTTTTTATTTATTTGCTGTGCTGTGCTGGGGATTAGAAACCAGGTCTTCAGCCCGGCTAGTCTTCAGCTTTCAGCTGAATAACATGAGATCCTTGGAGAGCCAGGCTTAAGGGCAATACTGATCTATTTACGCCACAAGCGTAACAGAATACTCTCACCTGCTCTGCTCATCGATGAAGCTAATTCCAGCTCTCTGCAGCTGATTTTGCTTGTCAACATCTCTTTAATGGCTGAGGGTGATTAAGGCAAAGAAAGATGATAAGTGCAGATTTAACCATGAAATCAGGGAACGCAAAGGGCCTGCCTCCTTCTGGGATGCTCTTGAACCGGGCATCCTTCTGCACTGTGGTTGGTGTCCTTCTCCTGCTTGGCTCATGGGTATGAGTGGAGGCTAGAAAAACCACTTCTAGCCTCTTCAGTGCTTACATTCCAACTGGGAAAAATATGACCCAGCCCCAGTGGGGCTGCACCAGGCAGAAATAGTGCTGGTGGAGGGTGTCATAGAAAAAAACAACACAGAACGAGACAGTCAAGCTATCAATAGTAAAACCTGAGTCACAGATGCAGGAATGTCACGGCTGCTAGTTTTACACACCAGAAAGCCAGCGGGCAAGACCTGCCTGCCCAAGATGATGACGGGGAAGGAATGGGTGCCTCTCTTCCTTTTCCCCAGCCCCACAAATTTATTTCAGCCAGCGGCACACTCTGAGTCAAAGCTGAGGCAGGTTGGTCGGCTCCGTTCCTTTCTGTTCCCCTGGCTCTCTTAGACCCAACACGTTAAAATATTTGCAGTAAATACCATCTAATACTGGCTGTGCATTCTGGTTCTGAAAGATGTGTTGGCTGGCCATCTGCTCATCTCCCTGAACTGCACAATGTCTGTCTTTTTGTCTCTTGCTTATCCACTTCTCTCCCACACTGGTGGATGTATACCATGGGTGTGTGAGGCTGGATCTGGGAGACAGGTGCAGCTGTGTGAACCAGGAAGTCCTCTGCTGGCAGACCTGCCTGTGACCTGCTAGGTCAGAAAGCCAAAGCCAGGAGCTGCTCTCTCAGCATGTGCTACCCTCCCTGTAAGTCAAGTCAGGCCAGTCCTGGATCTAGCAGTAGCAGCAGACACTGTTTGCTCCTTAATTGTGACTAGGGTTCCTCCCTCACAGGACACAACCACGCGGTTTAACAGGAATATGCTGAAGCAGCAGAGGGAAAACAGAAGCTAGAATCTTCCCCAACTGGATAAGTCAGATTTTAATTTTGATCCTGGATAAGGAATTGGATCCTGAAAGGCCCTCTGTTATCAAATGGCGTTATTCAGAGAAAAATGAACTTGGAGGAGCCTTGGCAATATATTTCTCTTAAGGCCAATTTTACTTACTCAGTTTTCCTGAAAGAGGCTGTAATCAGGATTGAAAGCAGCTGTCATAGGACACTAACAAGCTAACAATTGACGAGTTTACTTATGGGAACAGTCCCTGGCAGTGTGGCTTGGCCTCCTTCCTCCTCCGGCAATCATTTATCAGACCCTGGGAGGGGGGCCAGGGCTCAGGAACATTTTCCCGGGCGGCAGGAATGCAAGGTGGTGTCAGTGACCGGAGATTAGGGCGCTGGAATTTTGCATTTGCTACTGCAGCAGCTGGAGCGAGTGGTTTCAGCCAGAAGACAGCGTCCGGGAGCAGGGCGCGGCCGCCGCCGTGCGGGCGGGCGTGGGAGCCACGGCGGGGGCGGGACTTCGCGAGGCTGCCCGGTCTCGGCGTGTGGGTGCCGGGGGCGTCTCCTCGCAGCGTCCTCAGAGGCCATCGGTCTGCGTGCACGCCTAGAGTTCATTCCTGTTGCTTTCGGTGCCCTCAGCCAAGGACCCGGTTGCCATGGTGAAAGAAAAAGGTATTTATAAATATCGATCACCCTGCATGCTTGTAGAAGTTGCAATGGCCCCGCGGGGTTGGAGCACCTTACCAGCAATGATCTTTTGAAATCCGAGCAGACGTGTTCCGGGTGAAAATCTCTGTAGGACAAAGTCTGGGTTTCCACCGAACCGAGCTTCCAAATCTCAGCCCATCGCAGGATGGCCCAGCTGAGCTCAGGGTGTGCATAGTTCTTGATTAATTGCCAATTGATTTCGGATTTGGGGTTGAGACTTGCCTTCCACCTCCCACCCTAGCCTCCATTCTTTCCATCCATCAATGAGTTCGTTAAGATTTGCCATAAAAGGGTCCTTATACCTGGGCGGGGCTGTGTTGGGACAAGCCCCAGCCTAGTTGGTGTGGCTGAGGAGCCCCTGGGTGTTGGAAAGGGCTCGTTATTAGCTTTAGTCATTCCTCCCAACACCTCCTTATGGATGCCCTAAGCGGCAGCGACACAAAAGTCTGTGAAAAGAGAGTGGGCGTGGCCTGCACAGGTGTATATTGTTTACCTACTAGGCGTGGCCCTGAGAGTAAGATAAACCTTTGAACATTGAATTCTGGTTTAACCTATTTGTTTTTGGGAAATGTAAAAACAACACCTCAGTTGCTTGCTTTTAGTCATTCAGGTAATATATGACGAGTGTAGTGTTTTAAAAGCAAAATGTAACAAACACAGTCAGGGACTGGGGCGGGGGTTGGGGGAGGGAGCGTTTGACTAGTACTCTCTCAGCCTTCAACCTCCATTTTCAAGGGTTGGCGTTTGTCTTTCTAGACCCTTCTAGAGTGGAATTAGATTGACGGGTTAGAAGTGATCCTATCAGAGCTGCCAGAGGACCATCTGATGGTCATTTTTCTGATCTAAAGGACCACTTCAGTTCTGCTCTCCAGCAAGCTTATAATTGTTACCGTTTCTCCTGTGGGACATTTTTCCTCCCAATGCAGAGATAACTGCTCTTCACCCTGTCTTGAACCACCTCAATGATTTCTCTAGTTCTACTTTCTGTGTGTGAGATAAAGTGCTACACTTGAGTTGTGGCTGGAATCTCAGCTTGGTTTTACTGTACTGAGGGGTGGGTCGAGCATTGTGTCTGCTTTGGCAGTGAGGAGGATGCCTCCCAGCTATTCATCCACAGCTGGGGACCTTTGATGCCCACCTGCTTTTGCGCTGATCTTTTGGTGAATAGATAGTGAGATGATTTGGCATGAATAAGAATGCTTTCTGGTGATGTCTCCTTTACATGGGGGACCTCCAGTGCAAAATCCAGACACTGGCATTTGCTGGAAGCTGGGACACCTTCCATCCAACCAGAATAACATGGCCCAGATCTGTGTTGCTAATGGAGTTTGTATCCCAATGTATGTAATTTATTTATGAGTAGTAGAGATTTCAAAAGCCACCGGCCCACTTTGTTCCTGTGGATCTTATGGCAGCCCAGACCTCTGGTACGTGGTATAGATCACAGGTCAGGGGTGTTCAATTAGCATCGTCCCTAAGCCTCGCTTAGGTTACCTACAGCCATGCTTGGGTGCTCTCTTAGCAGGAACACCCTGGGAAGGCTCCCAGGAGACCACATGCTAGTGTTATCTTAGCCCTCAGCCACTGATTAGAGGCCGTTCTTTTTTATTTTGAGGTCTACGTCAGTTCATGCTGCTGCTTCCCAGCTCTGACTACACAGGCTGCAGCCCACACCAGAGGAAAGCAGGATTTCTTTGGGTGGTTTATAGAAGAACTTCAGGAAAAGAGGCAAAGGAACTTCATTAGTCTGTAAAGTGAAATGGGCACTGGGAGCCTGGGGATGAGCAAGCTGGGGATCAGAAAGGGTAAGGAAGTGGCTCAAGGCCCACAGCTAATCATTGGACCACATGACATAATGTACGCAGATAGAGGGACTACCGTTACCACAGCCCAGCGTGGACAGTGGTTCCAACATCTCCATCTTTTAACATCTCAGCACCTGGTTTAGCATCTGCCCCCACGAGATGCTCTGACAGAGGAAACAGATTGGCATCTATTAGAGCTGCCAGGAGACCCGTGCCTTTTTGCCTCTGGAACGTTTCTGGTACCACATTCTTTTTACTTTGTCCTGCCCCCTGAAGCTGTTAGGGACCCCCTAGCTGGCTTAGAGCACCCTGGTGTCCATGCCACTGAGCAAGGCAAGCCTCTGGCTCCCTGCTGTGCTCACTACAGGTGCACATACTGCTTTGTATGTCATTTCCTCTGCCTCTCTGCTTGGGCCTGACATAGGCTTCGGAGAAGGCCCACACTCAGCCATCATGGCTGGCTCTGGTGCAGCTCACATCCTTTGACCTTTGTCATCTTCGTCCTCCTAAACAGACACCCATTCTCTCAGAACCTGCAGACACCAATCCACCTCTTTCGAAGGTGCACTGAAGGGTTCTGGGGGTTTATCCATCAGTATCTGTCTTTTTGAAGACAACGCACACTTGCCAGCCTGCACCCCAGGGACCCACCATGCTCATTTAGAAGTTGTAATTGGCTAACTGATACGTGTTCTGGCACAGTTTCTAAACTAATCTGTTTCTTTTTTGTTTGTGTGTTTGCTTGAGGGGGAAAATCAGTGAATCCCAGAGATAAAGTTATAAACATATGTCACTCAAACAATAAAGGTGACTATGGCTTGGAGCCTATGTGACCGTGTGAAAGAATAAAGAATTTAGCTGCAAAAGTGACATGGCCAGGTAAACAGAGTTTTAGACTTGTCTGTTCTCTACCTGACATTTGAGAGTGGGGAGAGTGTGCCACACACACACACAGAGAGAGAGAGAGAGAGAGAGAGAGAGAGAGAGAGAGAGAGAGCAAGCAGATGATATTTCTACAGCAAGATTTCATAGCTGGTTTCCTTACCATTCAGTCAGCTCCTTCTCTGTGGTTCTGTCCTGTGTGTACTGCAAGGTATTTAGCAGTGCTCACTCCTGGTCTCTCCCCTACTGGACACCAGTGGCATTGGCCTTCTACTGTGACAGCTGAAGATGTCTCCAGACATTGCTAGATGTTCTCCCAGGGGTGTGGATGGGGCGGGGTAAGGATGACAAAATTACCCAGTTAGGAACAAAGGCACTCTAGGATCCCTTGGGCTCTGGTGTCTTTCAGGTTTAGGTAAATGGAGTCTCTCCAGCACCGAGTGAGAACTGTGCAGACTCCTTACAGGAAGCCAGCCCAACCACCACAGGGAGCTTTGGCACAGGCACAGGTTCCAGATGATGGGGGTGGGGTGGGGGTGGGTCTATTTCCTGGCTCATTTCAGTTGCTGAAAATGGACCGAGTGTTCTCAGAAGCAGGTGTGGCTGCAGAGGTCCTTCCTTTAAAACTCACAAGTCCACTCCCCCAGGAAACTCCTCCACATCATCACCACGCTCTTTCTGGGTTAGGGAGATCCAGCGAACTCACAGGGCACAGTGACTCCCTTGTCTCTTGGCCGTCTCCTGTTGAAGCCAAACAGGCTCATACAGTAACTGATAGGAAGCAGGTGTGTGGAAGGAGCATCCATATCTCTCTCTCTCTCTCTCTCTCTCTCTCTCTCTCTCTCTCTCTCTCACCTGAGGTTTGACGTCATGGCATTTTGATCAGCCATCTTGGAGCAGAGGGCTCTTAATCTGGGCCTTTGAAGGCTGGGGATATCTGGATATGTGACAAATGAGAGTGGAAAGAAATGTTGGATTTGAGAGAAGCCCATGTGGGGATGGGTGGAACCTGGCCGAGGATGTGGTGGGGAGATGAGAGGGGTACACAAGTCACACAGTTTTTCTGGGAGTCCCTAACAGAACACGCTTGGTGGCTTAAACAACAGGAAGGTATTGTCTTAGCTCTGGAAGATGCAAGCCCACAATGAAGATTTCTGCAGAGCTGGTTCCTTCTGAGTGAGTCCCCAGGGAAGAGTCTGTGCATCTGTCTGAGCTTCTGCTGCTCAGCCAGCCCCCTTTGTCGCCCTGCTTTTTGCTTGTAGAATCATCATGGCGTCTCTGCCTCCAAACCTGTGTCGTTACCACTGAGTACCCGTCTCATTTTTCCCAGGGACACTGGTAAATGATGAAGACTCAGAATAGTGACCCCTCCTTTTAATCTGATTGCCTAAGTAAAGTCCGTCCCTAAATAAAGACCATGTTCTAAGGTCCTGAGGGTTAACCCTTCGGTATAGGGATTTGCGGGGGCTGGAGGTGGGATGCAACCAGTCCCGCTTAGCAACTCACCTAGGTTAGACCTGGATAGGATTTGGGATAGATTAAAGGAGAAGACATAGAGTAAGTGATAAGAGTGGAGAGAGAGAGACAGAGACAGAGACAGAGAGAGACACCAGTATCTAGGATAAGACTCTGATGTATAATTAGAAATGTGTCGTCCAGCTGGTAGATGCTGAGAGTTCATGGCCAGCTTCCAAATCCAAGTGTGCCCAATGACATTATGACAGATATTGTATCTACAAAATTCCTACCTGAGACCTCCGTAGTTGTGTTACCAAAAAACCCAAACTCTCATGTGTAAGTTTGTGATTCTGTATTAGACTGCATTCATAGCTATCTTGGGGTGCCACGCTCTTAAAGAAGATTTTACAAGTGGGTCTTTCATTCCTTTGGAGGTGTCCATGAAAAGCTGACACTATTCCTTGCTGGCCATAACTGCTGTGTCCAGCATCCTCCAGAGCTTGACATATCTACAAGCCACAATTTTGCTCCTGGCAGCACCCAAGGCGTCCCGTGTCTCAAATGTGACCTGTAGACGGACCGGCATCAGTAACTCTTAGTCATCCCATTCCCAGCTGAAAACCCTAAATAAGAAAGTAAAGTTCAAAGCTCCCTGCTTGTCCCTTAGGTTTCTCCCCCAGTCCTTGAGGGGAGCTTCCTCCCCAGCCCATTCCCAATGGCTTCAGAATCCATCTTGTTTGCTCTGATTTGTAATGCTACCCTTACGTCTGCGATTGGACGTGTATAAACAGAAGGCTTTCATACCCTCCTTATAGTCTTTCAGGGTGTCCCTATCCCAAGCTGGGGGAAAGGGGGTCATGGCAGTCGGAGCACATGTCCGCGAATGCTTAGCTAGAAGAGAGAAGATCTGAGGTTTTCCCCCAACCTTCTCCCCATCTGACTCCCAAATCTGTGCTTACTACCTCCTCTTTCCTATTTGCAGTCTTATGTGAGGGGATGTCACCTCCAACCTGGGCCATGCTGCTCCATGAGAAATAGAAGTGTCCTCTTTCTTTGCATTATCAGAAACTTAAAGTTCTGCTTCCTTCTAAAGCTTCTCGGAGGCCCATCCCTTCCTGAATTCTTCCCAGATGGCTCTCCACACCTAAGTCAACAGCAGAGAAGCTAGACATTTGTCACCTATGTGGCCTGGGCACACACTGTGCTCTCCTCAAGCATGGGTTGACTTCATAGATGAACTTATAAACAGCCTGGAGAGTTGGGAGGTGTTGCTGTCTGGGGTGGTAGCTGCTTTCCCCTTGGATGTCACTGGTGGCAGACACCACCCACCCAGGGAACACCCTGCCCGATGCTGCCTCCTGAGATGTCTCAGAACTGTGGCTATTTGAATGTTATGTAAGGATTCCACATGTGCCTGAAGACCACAGGGTCATCTTTCTCAGTCAAGAACCCTTCCAGTTCAGGGGTGAGTAGTCAAGGATTCCTGTGCTGGAGCTGAAGTCCATGGCCCTACCCCCACCCTGTTCCTGACTTGGTCATTTTTTTTTCATCTTACCTTAACTTGAAAAGCTGAGTGTTTTGAGGCTGTTGTTTTTTGTGTCTTGGTTTGGTTTTAGCTTTGGCTAGAGGCAGGGTCTCGAAATGCAGCCCAGGCTAGCTTCAAACTCATGTGATTCCCCTGCCTCAGTATCCTGAGTGCTAAGATTATAGGTATGTGTCATTTCTGTTGACCCCAAGGTTTTTAAGGGAACATCAAGGACATTTCCTAAGGTCTAAAAGAAAGCTACTAATTTAAAGGAATACCACAGGCTACCATGATTTCACAGTCAATGGTCTTGATTGATGAGTTATTCACACAACCCAGTTGGGAGCTTCTCAGCTTGGGGAAGCTCAGGTTTTTGACATAGTGTTCTACTCAAGACAGAAAACAAACAAACAAACAAACAAACAAAACAAAAAAACCCCGCAAGTGTGAATCGCTCTTACTGTTATGAATGAAGGTGCTACTCTCACCAATGTGACTCTGACAGCCCCATCTTCATCCCAGAGGGGCTGTCTGCAATGTGTAGCTCCCATAGCTGAAGGAAGGAAGGTCACATAGAAAAAATCATAACAGGTGCCTGCCCTGGGCCACCAACTCACCGAGGTATAAAAGATAAGAAAAGCAAATCCAGCCACAGTCAGACTCAGCCACACAGGTGCATACACGAAAGAGAAGGAATGTGTGGCCCCGACTTGTTCCAAAGCTTCTGAAAGCGATATTTGATGAAGTCAAGACTCCTCAGAGAGTAGACATCTGTGCTAGGGCTTGGCCTACTCTATCCTTAACTGCTCCCAAACTTTGGGAAGTGGCCTTCATCCTTTCCAAGTAACAGGGCAGGTTGAAAAATCTATGTTGTGTCACCAAAATCCTCATTAAAGGCCAATAGGCTAGGCTGGGGAGAGAGCTCATTCAGGAAGGACCTGAATTTAGTCCCAAACACCCATGTAAAACAAAGCTGAGCTTGGTGGTACACTTAGAACTCCAGTCCAGGATGAGAAGAAAGATGCAGATCCCGGGGGCTCCCACGCTAGCCTGTTTGGCAAGTTTTGGGCCAATGAGAGATTTTTCTTAAAACCTACTACAGCCCCCCACAAGATGTATGGTACATGAGCATGACCCAAGGTCATCTTCTGACCTACACAACCATACAGTTCACAAGCACACACGCACGGAACAAGGCGAATTTTCCAACTTCTTGAAGAAAAGGCATTCTCCAGGGGGTTCACCCTGCTATGAGACATGCCCTGGCATAGACTTTGAGGTGGTAGCTTCTCTGTGCCACATTCACAGTTCAGTGTAGGCTGAGAAGGAGGAGGCCATGGCAGTGTCAAAGTCGAAATGCTGGGCATTTTCCCAACCCAGCATTAAAGAGCCAGAGAATTTTCCAGAAGTTTCACTGACCACTGTGGCATGGGAACTCTTCCCATTGTGGTTGGGCTGGGCTGGGTGCATGGCAGCTGACAGCAGGCCAGCTTCCTATTTCATTGTGTGTGGAGCTAAGGACGACTCAGGTCCACAGGAATGTTTATCCCTCACTGGCAGGAGCTTTGAATTCAAGGGTAAATTTTGTTAATGATGGAGAAATCAAATACTTGTTGTGCATGACCTCTTTTCTCTGAAACATATTTTCACACAGAATGATATGATTCATGCTGCTAGGATCCTGACATGATTAATATTGTTATGGTTTAGTGTGCCCACGGGCACCAGGAATGAGTCTGGGTCCCACTGTAATCAAACAGGCTGACTTGTTTGGATAACTTAGGCTTATCAAGGAAGATGCTAGAAAAACAACAAAAACAAAACTCCCCAAACCAAAAAAACTACCCACAGGAAAACTGTGGTCTAGGCTTGGGGTCTCAGACATTAGCAAGCAGAGTCTCCTGGGATGGGGAGCAGGGGGAGCTTGTGAAATTCATACTTCTAAATCCCTGACCCCAGAGTTTCTGATTCCCCAGATCCGGGATGGAGCCTGGCTCTGTTCAAGTAATCTTCGTGGTCCTGGTCCAGGGACTTTGTGTGGATGCCCCACAGTTTCTGTGGATACAAGAACCCATTCTTCAGGTGGCTCCCCATTTTTACATCAACTAATGTCTCCACTCCCCCTGAAAACCTGTCCTGCTCACAATGACCAGGTGACAAAGACAAAGTAATAGACATCTTGCTGGCCTGAGGCTCTGCTGTGTAGAGCGAAGCCTTATTACATAATAGAGCCAGCCTCCTGTGATATCTTTGCAGCCAAGAAACTTCTGTCATTGCCTGATCCTGGGTGTGCACAGAGTAGGCAGAATTACAAGGTAGTTTTTTTGAGGTATGTTGGGGCTCAGTGTAACTGCAGGAAGGAGGTATTGGTTTCCACCATGATACAAGTGTGTACAGTATGCACAGGTGCCCTGTTTCCAGGTGTGGTCCAGGTGTGTACAGTATGCACAGGTGCCCTGTTCTCCAGGTGTGGTCCAGGTATGTACAGTATGCACAGGTGCCCTGTTCTCCAGGTGTGTTCAGTATGCACAGGTGCCCTGTTCTCCAGGTGTGTACAGATATGCACAGGTACCCTGTTCTCCAGATGTGGTCCAGGTGTGTACAGTATGCAAAGGTGCCCTGTTCTCTAGGTGTGATCCAGGTGTACACAGTATGCTCAGGTGCTCTGTTCTCCAGATGTGATCCAGGTGTGTACAGATATGCACAGGTGCCCTGTTCTCCAGGTGTGATCCAGGTGTGTACAGATATGCACAGGTGCCCTGTTCTCCAGGTGTGGTCCAGGTGTGTACAGTATGCATAGGTGCCCTGTTCTCCAGGTGTGGTCCAGGTGTGTACAGTATGCACAGGTACTCTGTTCTGCAGGTATCATTTACCATTTTCAAAGTTGGGAAGCATGCTTCCTGGGTTGACGGAGCTCTGTGGAACTCTTGCGTAAAAGATAATGCATTCCATGTTTGGCTCCCCAAAGCTACAACTCTCTGTTTAGTCTTTGGAGAGCCGAAATACATTATTTTAAAAGCGTGGGTGTTTCGTTCACTGCTGCTAAATCCTGTCTACACCCAAGGCATCTGTATCCTTTGCCTTTCTGTTCTTTCTGTATTTAAAACGCTGAGAGACTAAGAACAGTGGATAGATATCAGAAAGAGCAAGGTAATTCCTCACTGGAGTGCCTGATGGAAATGGGAAAGAGGTTTGAGGGAACCCCCCGCACCCCCCGAAAAACAACAGGGGCTCTGGGTCTCCTGGGAGGAGAGAAGGCCCCACAGATGGTGCACATATTAGATGGGTGTCTACTGTTCATAGGTCCCCATCTCAGTAGCCAGTCAGGGCTCAAGAGTATTGGGTCTGATGGCAGGAAGGAAATCTGTTGGGCTGGGTTCTGAGCATGGGCCCTCTGCTTTTGCTAACCTGGAGGACCCAGCCTAGGCTTGGTAGTGAACCACAGCAATGGGATTCCAGTAATGACCTTGATCAAATCAGGTTTATTGAGGTCTGTTTCCTGTTTTCTTTCTTTTTTTTGTGGTTAATCTGTTCGCTTGCTGTCTATTTTAGGTCTCATGTAACTTAGGTGGCCTCAAAAGTCACAGAAAGATGACCTTGAACTGTAACCTTCCTGCCTTAGCCTCCCAAGTGCTGGGATTACCGCTGTGCACCACCGGACACACAGTTTGTGGTTAGCATGGGAACCCTGAGACGCTCTCACCTTCAGTAGGTTAATGTTAGCGTTGGGAGACTGCAACCGTGGTGCAACCGTGGAAGACAGAGGTGACGAGAGGTTGTAAACAGTGCTGTGTGGGGACTTGAAGGAAGAGAGAGTTAGTCTTGAAGGAAGAGAAAAGAGCTTTACAGACAGGGAGCAGTGAAGATCAGTCTTTCAGGTTCTGTAAGCCTCTTAAAGACTGAGCTGGCTCCGTGGTTCATTTAGTTTGCATCTGCAACACTGTATCTACTGTAGAGTAATTACCACTGAACACAGAGTGAGCCAGTGAGTGAACCTGCGCTGTGTGTGGGTCTCAGGTGTCCAGTGTTTAGACTTGTTAGGGAAATTGTTTACCAAACCCTATGTGAGAAAACTGACCTAGATACAGAAGCAAATAAAATATAGGCTTGCCCAGAAAGCATTCCCTTTCTGTCAGTGAACACTCATAAGTGACTGTGGCCCAGTTCATCTGAGAACTATTAAACTGATACATGGTGGCAGGGCAGAGCATGCTTGACTCCCGTAGGTGGTTATGGCTGACTGGGCTCTGAAGGGTGAAGAGAAGGGCAGCCTTGGATAAAGGATTGTTGAGGGGCTCCATCAAATTGATGAGACAGAATCCATGAAGTGTAGGCTCTACCTGGAGAAACACAGCTAAGACGTGTAGCAGGGTGTACTGTTCTCAACAAATATGGCGGTAGCATGAGAAAAGCTTTGTGGGTCAGAAAGGAGCCCCCAAATCCAGACAGTAGAAACAGGGCACATTGGAGAGTATGTCCCACTTTGAAGAAGATAGGCTACCACTCCCACAGGTGACCGTAGAAAGTCTTCCATTTTCAAAGGCATCTAAAGATTCTTGTGTAGGCTCTCTGTAGTTTAGATGCTAGCAAATAATTGGACTGTTTCTACAAATTAATTGTGTGGCCCAAGCAGAAGGTGCCTGTGGCCAGAACAATGGAGAAGGACCTTCAAGTTAAGCTCTGGGTCTTACTGGTACAAACAGGAAGAGTCCACCCCTACCTGGCAAGCCTGACTCCACACGGATGCTCACCAGTGTCTAGAATTGAAGTCATATGAGACTGACTTCAACCCTGGCCCAGGAGTACTTGGTCAACCCAATTGAACTCAATGGTATTTTTGTAGACCTTCATGTTATGTATGCTGCTTTGTTTAGGTATTTTTTGGCCTTATTGGTCTTTTGCTTGTATAGGTTGGTTTCATTTTTGTTTTTATGTAGGGCTTTTTTCTTTAATGTGTGCGTTAGTGTGTTTCTTGTTCTTTGTTGCTATTGTTTAAGATTTATTTATTTATTTTATTCCTATGAGTACACTGTAGCTGTCTTCAGACACCAGAAGAGGGTATCAGATCCCATTACAGATGGTTGTGAGCCACCATGTGGTTGCTGGGAATTGAACTCAGGACATCTGGAAGAGCAGTTAGTGTTCTTAACCACTGAGCCATTTTTCTAGCCCTGTTGTTGTTTTTTAAACAGAGAAAGGACAGGCGTAGAGTTGGGAGGTGGGGAGGATCTGGGAGGAGTTGGGGGAAGTGAGATCAGAATACATTTTATAAAAAATTTTAATTAAAAAATTAATAGTATAATATAAGTTATTGCTTAGTTTTTAAAAATGCCATGTGAGGCATCCATGCCTTCATTCTCTGCTCTATCTTAAATACACTGATTGTGACCCATACAACCCACTTTGTGTCCAAAGAATCAAACTCAACAGTTCAAAATCCACTTGATTAGGACATGCACACCCTGTGGCATTTCCTCTTATTTTGTGTTGTGCTTGCCATTGTTCTGAAGAAGTCTCGTGTGGCTAGGCTGCCCTGTGGCCTCATTATGAGGATAATTTTGGACTTCTGATTTCCTGCCTCTACCTCCTGAGTGACAGGATTACAGGTATAAACTGCCACATCCAGTTTATGCACTGATGGGAACTGAACCTAGGGCACTGTGCATGCCAGATAAACACTTTGCAATCTGAAAACTGAGCCCACCATGTAAGTGTTACTGACTGGAGACAGAATGAGGTTTTTCTGTGGCCAAGCATAGGTCTGCCCTAGGTGTTCCCGTCTTAGGGCTAGTGGGCACATTTTTATAAAATGTCTGACGTTTCGCTTGGAACTATTAATGTTTCAGCAAGACTCCTGAATCTCTGATGTATCACTGTCCTAAGCAGGGCATGGCTGCTCAGTCATGCATAATGTCACCTAACCATGGCTCAGCTCTTCACTTCCCCTCTTGGGCATCACATCTGTCTAGCACTCGTTTTTTGACATATCAAAACCTTTCTATAAAAAATTAAAACCTTGAAGCTTTGGAGAGAGTCTTTCTCTTCCCTCAGGAATGTCTGAGAAGTGAGAGGTTTGTAGCAGAACCTCCCCTGCAAGCAGGAAGAGCTTGGCCATTCCTTGGGGTCAGGGCATGTCTGTCATCACTCCTGTCTTAACTTTGGAAGCTCTCTTATGACATACAACAGGATTCAAAAGGACCCGGAACTTTGCAGCCTGAACCCCAGTGGCTTCTGATCATTGGAAGGAGCCAAGTGGAGCCATGTCCAGGGAAGGGCCCTCCTCGGTCCACCCATTTCCTCACTGTCTGCACTTCATCTCAAGCAAAGCAACACTGTAATCCTGTAACATCAAGAGAGCACAGGCCCACAGGAGTTGGCTTCCTGTGGCTAGTGTATCCTACTTTTCAATGGTAAGACCTCCCTGACGGTTCTTACCTGTTAGGCTCTTGAACCCTTGAGTAGCATTCTGATGACTCTAACACATCTCTATGTGGGGTAAAATGTAACATTTGATTCGGGGGCGTGTTGACCTTTCAGGAATGGTGGCTCGGTATGGAGCTGACAGCCATGTGGCTCAGGACTCTATTCAGCCATCCCCGAGAGCTGTTCCACATCACCCTGACCTGCCCAGAGGACATGTGGTTCAACGTCCTTCTAGCTGCTCCTCATAGGAAGTCCTGTTTTATAAACCTCTGGCCAGAGGGCTGAGCCAGAGCTGGTGTAAGTCTCTACCCACCCATGCTTCAGCTTTTCTGAGCTAGAGACTTAAGACTTAAAACTTCCACGTTGCCATGAATTCCACACTGAAAGATACTGTGAGCCCGTGATTTCCTCAGAAATCAAGGTTAGCATCTCCTGGGTGATGACACCTGAACTGAGCCGCATCCACATAGACACAGACACACACACACACACACACACACACACAGCAAAAAACACGCTAGAACCTGTGTATGTGCACACACAGATTAGACAGTGGTGATCACTGCAGAACTCAGCAGCCATACCAAGGACTATCAAATTGCACACGTTAATGGATGCGATGTATGATAGCGAAGAGTGTCTCACTAAAAGGATAATTTTTTTAGTGAGAACTCCTGCCTCAGCACTCTGGAAGGCTGAAATGGTGACTCAGAGCTGGGAGAATTCTTGGGTGACCTGGACAGTTCTGACAAGAAGCAGGCACCCATCCCTGAAAGTCAGAAGACAATACAACCTGATACTCAACATAAATGACTCAAGGTGGTGTACATGGACATTCTGTGTGCATGGACTTTCTGCAACTAAGGGCTTTAAACTGTGACCCAACTTAAACTTTCTCACACGGAATCATGCAGCGAGAGCCGTGGCCTCTGCTTGTTCCTTGAACACTCTTCTGATAGGCAAGGCACTGACCCCTGGGGTTCCTTCCACTTACAAGCTCTTCTGAACAATAAGATTGGGCTTCATTGTGCAGAGGAGGAAACTGAGGCGCAGAGACAAGAAGCAGGTTGTTCATAGTCATAGCCTTAAGAGGAGCAGAGCCAGGAATGGTGCCAATGTGTCTAACCAGTACCCTTTGAGCAAACGCCTACCTCCCCAGTTCTCACCACATTCCTACATCATAGCTCTCCCACTTCATTTGTGGTATGAACTGATGCTCCACAGAAGGGACCAGACTACATACACCCTTCGCAGCCCTCATCTCAGAGACACATGGGGCCACCTCATTCCCTGTCTTACACACCTTTGTGGGCCTTGCTTAGACTGTTCTCCAGCCAAACCTGATTTCCTAATGTGCTCAGACATGAGCTATACACTATATACATATACACTCTTGAGATGTCTTTCTCCTCTGCCTAGTAAGTTCTGCCTGCCTTGGAGGCCCAGCTGGAGCTGTCCATAAGCAGTTCCTGCTCCTCTGCTCATGGGAGAGCCCAGCAGGCACGCAGAGTCAGAATGGGCTCACACCAGCAGGCACACCAGGTCAGGATGTGTGCACACAGCTTGTAGCAAGTTAGATTCGCCTGTGACAGAGAATCCACCAAGGTGTTTATTTACTGTTTCCACCTCTGACTCCACCTAGGCTTTGTTTGGGAGCTAGCCACTTCCCTTCCATTGAGCAGGGATGAGCCCTTGCAGTAAAATAAGAAAATGAACAAGTCACTGGGGTTAATGCTGTCTGTCACCTGGGTGCCTTGTGACGTGACAGGTATGGATCATGTATGTTCAGTTTGCCTTTGCTTGCAAAGGCCACACCCTACAAAGTTATGTCATACTGAAAACCTGAACAGGCTGCCCTTCAGGTCTGGGAGGAGCCAGGACTGGAGAGCAGCGTTAGAAACTGCGACTTGCCTGACACTGCAGTTGGCACCCGTGAACACTGGCTTGTGCTTTTGTCTCCCCCTGTGGATGCAGGTGCTAGAGGCCCCCAGGGGAGGGTGAGTTTGGTATCTGTTCCCAGGGCAGGAGGGAGAGAGCCTTTCAAATGCCTGTACTGCAACTTACAAACACCCAAAAGGCCAAGAAAGCCTCACTCTGCTGTCTGTGGCAATGTGACCTTGAGACAGTAGTGCACAGGTAAATGCTTAGCAGTCATCCTTCCAGTGGACATAGAGGAAGAAGGGATTTGTAAAGTTTGCCAATTTTCATGGTGTAGATGCCTCTCTATTGGCTTACATAGCTAGCATCCTAGAATCCCCACTGATGGAGCAAGTTGTAACCTCTGAAAGCTCAGTTATCCTATCTCTGTGGGATGGGGCTGTAGTAATTTTGGGCAACTTCTTATGTAGCATGAAGTGCCGTATGGATGTTAACCATCCCACAAGCTCGTCTACAGTGCTGTAGTTAGCTGGCTAATGACTCTAAGTGTGTTCTAGAACATGTGAGGAAGCAGTCAGAACACAGAGATAACTGGGAGACTCTGTGTGGTTTTGACAAGTGGTTTGTTCTGTGCGGGGACATTCCAGTTGACACTTTAGATCTTTGCTTTGTTGTTTAACCTGTCTAAGGAGTCTGGGTTAGGAACTGACCATGGCGGGATCCTCAGCTTCCATGCTCCACTCTGACCTTCCCTCTTGACTCGTATTCCCACAGATGGCTCAAATGGCATCACAGAGCCTTCCCGTCTCACAGTCAGGATGACCCTCGCTCTCTCCCAGCCCATTAAGATGTGGTGATCTGCCAGGAGGGTTTGACTTGATCCAGTTCTAAGAGGAATTTCCGGTGCAGGGACAATTTGAAGTCTCCAGGTGGCCTTAAAAGTTCTACAAAATTCCAGGGGTTTCTGTCCCATTTCAGACCCTCCTGTGTCTATAGGTTCCTGAGTGTCCTTTGTGACATTCAGCTGACACAGGCTTTGGTGCCAGGGCTGCTGCCCCAGGAAGAAGTGAGCTTCACATAGGCTGTCCTGCCACCCTGGGCCTGCTGTTGACTGCTGTACTGTCTTGGGGAAGTTGAGGCACTTGGCTGGAGAGGGAAGGGCTGGGTCGGGTCCCTTAATTTCCAGAGCAGAGTCCATCTGATTGCTGCCAGAGACCTTGGGACCTGTCCATCAGGACTGTACCATAAGGTAAAATTCCAGCAGCCGGAGAGAGGGCAAAGGAGAGTGTTGGCCCCGTGAGTCATGGCAGTCACAGGTGTGTCCGGGAAGTCACTCTTGGAAAGAAGGGAAGACGAGGCACTGCTGATGTCATTCTTTCTGAGACCCACCTTCTTGTGCAGGAGGCAGGTGGAGCACGGAGAGCACACATGCAACATGAGTCACTCCAGGCAACTGCACAGCTGTACAATGGTTATCCCAGAGCCTCCCCACCTTGAGGGGAATCAGATTAACTGAATTTGAGCCTGGGTTGTTTCTGTCCTCAGGAGCCCAGGAGAGGGGTGCGCAGGTTGCCACAGACAAGGCAAATGGAGGACAGGGACACCTTCCTAGTAGAAAGCCACAAGCGACACAGGAAGAACAGAGCCCACCTGTGGGACTGTTTGTGCCAAGTAATAATCCTGATTACCAGACTCACAAGGTATCAGAAAGGGAGGTCGCCAAGGCCAATTTAAGAGAAGGCTCATTTGGACCACTAATGACAGGGTAACCTTGTGTGTAGCTTATGCTAACTACCACTTGCCACAGCAAGAAATGAGCGGCAGAGTAAACTGCACATTAAGCACCCCGTGCATTTATTTAACCGCTCCTGTTTCTCATTTCCTGCACCACGCTAGCTCAAAGAAAGGGAGTGGGGGGTGGGAAAGAGCACAACTGGAGGATGTGCTTAGAAGGATCCGGGAGAGTTAGGCAATGGAGTGACTGTAACACAGACTCCCAAGGGGATAGGCATCTTGTCTTTAAGCAGAATCTGTGTGTGTGTGTGTGTGTGTATGTGTGTGTATACACGTACTCGTATGTGTGCAAGTGTGTGCATGCTTGTGTGTGCCCTCATGTGTGTGCATGCGTGTGTGTGCGCGCTCGCGCGCGCGAACAAGTACATGTATGTGTATGTGTGTGCATGTGTATGTGTGTGTTCTAATGGGGAAGAAGCCAGGGAACTATGTCAGATCTATCATGGTCCCCCTTATTCCCTTGAGACAGGATCTCTCACTGTTTTTTCTGGACTGGCTGACCAGAAAGCTTCAGTGATCTCTGCTCCCTACAGCACGTGGATTTCAGGTACATGTGTGGCCATGCCAGGCTTTTAGTGTGGGTGCTAACGATCCAAACTCAGGTCCTCACCCTTATGCAGCTAAGATTCTTATCCACTGAGCCATTCCCAGAATTCCTAGAGTCAGCCTCACCATGCAAAGTCCCCTCCTATGGCTGCAACGCAGGCAGTCTGAACCCGAGAAAGACTCGGATCCTGGCCTGTGCTGGGGCTGCTGGAGTACTGCCTGTGCAGGGCAGGCAGCTCTTCCTCACGGCCTCACCTTTGCTGACTCTTCTTTTCACATAGCTCTTTCCAAAGCTCTGTCTCCCAAGAGCTTTGCGCCATTTGCTTCTTTGTTTACTAGCCGGCATCCCTTTCCAGTGAGGATGCAGCCAGGTGCCCGCCTCTTCTGAGTTGGCTAATCAGAATCTGGAGGCCTGTCTGCCACACTAGCTCTGTTTTCTCCTGAGCTGGATCACATTTTCCTGTGGGCATCCCAGCCTCTTGCAGTTTCCATCTATGAGCCTTGGAGCAGACTGTTTTAAATATGGGATCTTGGGCCGGGTGCTCACCTCATCTTGTTTGGGTTTCCTGTAAACCTTGTATTCTGTAAAAAAAAAAAAAAAACAAGAACAGGGAGCAGTACCCCGTGAGGCATGTGTGGGGCAGGTCTGTTTTTGATTGGTACACCAGGACAGTACATGGTCTGGAACATAGTATGTATTCAGTAAATGTCACCTGTAATACTGATTTACTTATGTTCTTGTGTGTGTGTGTGTGTGTGTGTGTGTGTGTGTGTGTGTGTCTGTTTGGGGGAGGGGGTGCTATCACGTGTTCCTCAGGGATTGTCCCACCTCCTTTTAGAGACAGGGTCTCTGATTTTTACCTAGAATGCACAGGGATCCTCCTGGCCTCAGTTCTCCAGTGCCGGTTGCAAGTGCAAGCCACCATCCTACGCTCTTGCACATGCCACACACATATATGCACACATACAGATGAGATAGAGAAGCCACCAGATGGCTGGATGTGTGTGTCATTCCAGCTGTGAATCCAGCTGTAGCTGGGAATGCAGGCTGCTTACTTCCCTCTGATTGGCAGCAGTTAGAGCAAATGGCCAAGAGATTCAACACACATGCCAAGAGGTTACTGGAATCCTGATTTACTACCTTTATGTGTCTTTATGTTCTGTGGGTCACATGACCCCAGCTAAACAATACCTGTCTTTAAATCTGAAAGAGGTTTCCTCATTAAAGAATCTTCAGTACTGTGAAGATGCTTGCCTCCTGAATGCTGATTCATCACTAGCTGAACTTAAGCGTGTCAAGTTGCAGTTCCCAAGATTCCCCAGTTAAAGCCCCCCTCTTCCATTTTTTTGCAGTTTTTGAGCAGAATTGGTCAGCAAGGATATAAGAAAGGAAATTGTTGACCCTTCCACATCATCTCAGAAAATCAGACTTGTGTCAGAACCTGAGGTGTCCTGGGTTGGACTGTCAGTCACGTTGGATTTGGAGAGATGAGACAGACGAGCCATTTTAAACAGGATATACAAAGCATGCAGAGAGGCCTTGGGGGAAATACTGCTGTGGGGTCAAGAAGTGGCCCTCAAGGTCAGCTCAGGAGAGATTTGTGTGCTAATCCCATGACATAACATTCAAGTGCTCGCTCTCTGGAGTTGAGACTGTGAGACTACATGTGTTCAGAACTCTTCAGCACAAGGAGTACTCAGCTGATGGAGCTCCGTTTTTGAAATCTCAGAGGCTGGTGTTACTGACTTTCCTGACGCCAGCAGAGAACCTTGAACTTGTCACATTGTGACCTGGCGAGCTAGTGGAGGTTTCTCTGTGGTTGTTTTGCTTTTGTTCTTTTAAACATAATTACTTAAAAAAAAAAAATAAGAATACAGGAAGGAATTGTGGTCTAATACAGCAAGCTCCATACGTAACCCCACGTTTCCCTCATTACTGATAGGTAAGTACAATTCATTTGTTATAATACACCAGACAGTGTTCCTAACAGCCTTAACTAAGGCTGATGTTTTCTTAGTGATTTTAATGTTGTTGAAATTTATATCATTTCCCCTTCTTTCTCTAATTCATGGTCTCTTTCTCTTTATTATTGTTGCTTATATATAAACATAAATACAACCTGCTCAGTCCATTTAGTGTTATTTATATGTAAATGATTCCAAGGCCGACCACTTGGTATTGAATAATCAGGGTGCTCACACCTGGGGAAGACTATCACCCCCTCCCTACATACCCCTTACCCCAAATTCAGAGGAAGACTGTGACATGGATGTTTCTCAATATTTTACATAATCCAGAGTACGTGGAACATACCTGAATCCTGACGCAGGTCCAGGATCTTTCCTGTCCTGGAGCATTTCATTTCAAATGTCCTAGCTTCGTGTCTGTCTCCAAGAGGGATGTAGCGTGAGCGAGATGAGATTGGTTCTGGATTTGATTGAAGGGGTGCAGGATAGGCTCTGTAATGGTCTCTGTCTAAGGACACCAGAGGTTGCTCCTAGTCTCATGCCCGTACTGGAGCTTCAGAAGTGTGGCTGGACCACTTTATATGAGCGGGAGAGTGAATGCACAGCTCCTTGGGCTTAGCTTGCAGTAGGCTGCGTTGTTAGAGGAGCCAAATCCTCTCCAAACTTGCTACTATGCCCTGGAGAAATCTACATTGCAGGAACTGGTTCTTTTGTTTCAATATTATTCCAAAAGCATGCAATTACACTTTGGGAGTTCCCTGCACTTCTCTTAAGATGAACAAGCCATGGAAGATTTTCATGGCTTCTGCACGCGCGCGCGCGCGCGCAGACACACACACACACACACACCTTCAAGGGTAAATCATCCACCACTGAAGCAGTGGAAAGAGTTGAGAAGCTTTGGGCAAAGGGCACGTAACAGGAATGTGAGCTCTTTAGTCCTCAGTTTCCCCATCAGTAGAAGAAGCAGAGAGCACCCAGGCTCTGATAGAGTCAATAGAGTAAGCAGACTCAGTGAGCGCAGCACCTACGTGAGCCTGCTGCAGGCGTCTCAGCACCTGTCAGTATGCACTGCAGCAACAAACACCGCCATGCACTTGGTAATAACCAAGCCTTCGTATATAGACAGCTGTATAAAATGAACCTCTTTGCTCCCCTTGTAAAAGGAGGGAGA
>JADRCH010000089.1:3922571-3948877 GCA_019843965.1 Rhynchomys soricoides
GAGAATCTAGGGGTTTCTTAGGCAGAGACTCACCCTCTGTTTCAGGGATGCCCTGTGTTCTCATGTTGTTTCTGGAGAGGGTGGGCCCTGCTGGCTGTAGTGGTGCATACCTGTAGGACATGCTGAACACGGTGGGTTTGAGAGTTGTACTGTAAGTCCTAACCTTTTTAAGTAGGCCTACTTACTGAGAATGCTAACATTCAGGCCGCGATGGCTCAGTGGTTAAGACCCACACTGGTCTTGGAGAGGACCTGAGTTTGGGTTCCCAGTAACCATGTAGTGCATCCCACAACCACATGTAATGCTCTAGGGATTCATGGACAGTGCAGTCACATGCACAAACCCACATGCTTGCACACGTAATTAAAAGTAAAAGTAAAATCACTTTTCAGAAAAAAATGCTAAAGTTCTTCATTTGGCCTATGTGTAAGAATTGCTTGAGGAATTTACTAGAGATTGCTGACCCCATCACCTGGGCAAATATTGGGGGTTATTTTAATTAGATAAAGACACAGGGATTTATAATTCTAGGGTAGGCACAGTTACCTTGGTGATAGCCAGGATCCTAAGCCCACTAGAGACACACACTGTCATTCATGTCATAAACGTATGTCATACACTGACACACACACACTGTCATATATGTGTCATAAATGTCACACACTGACATACACATACACTGTCAGTGTTCCCTCTAAAAGCTGAACCCTAGATGCTACTTGTGCAACTAAATATCTGGCTAACTAAATAGCTTACGACAATTTCCTGCCTTTTCATAACAGTCTGGAGGATCGTAGCAGGTGCAGAAGGGCCTCTGTGCTCACGCTAGCTGCTACTCTGAGTGGCTGCTCAGCATCTCTGAAGCTCGATTTTCCCATCCACCAAGTGGGAGCACTGTTGTTCATCCCACTGCCAGGCAAGGGTGGTGCACCCAGAATAAATGACTTACGCGTTAGAACCGTGCCCCGTATTAGAAAGGTACAAGGTGATGATAACTTTTCTCATTAACAGGAGTTAACTGGAGGAAAAGGAGCAAGTGCTATTGAGAGAACCTTCCTTAGTACCCATGTGAATAGATTCTTGGCATGGTTGCACGTTGCTCTCTGAGATCTCGATAGCATGTAACCCCCCACCTCCTGCTGCCACCGCCACCATTCCTGCAGAAAATATGAAGTTGGAGGAAAATACAGGTTTTCGTGAGAGATCTTATCTGGTAGATAAAGGAATGCAGATGGCTTGTGATGCTGGCTGGGTTCCCTGCTTCTAGGCATTCTTGAGATCCAAGCAACAGCTGCCTCCAGGCCTGCAGGTCACATGTGTAGCTTGAAACCACACCTGCCCCCCATCAAAACCTCCCAAGAGCCTTGTCCTATAGAAAATGGGATCAGAAACCGACTGTTTGCACTGTTTTCAGCAAAATGAGATGGGTGGCAGGGAGGTGTTCTTCCCAGAACAATGAGCTATCATACGTATCCTAAGCACAGAGCCAGCTTCTGGCTCTAGGCCTTTCTACGTTGGGTTTTAGCAGGCTCACGTTTTTCTACTTGACAAACTTTTAAAAAATGTCATTGGTCTTTGTATTGGTTGATCAAGTATAGATTCTCTTAAAAATCCCATGGATTCTAAGGCTTTTCATTGGCCCAGGAAGTGGCTAGCAGGGAGAACCCATTGACATTCTCTGGCCAAGGTAGACTGCAGAGACACAAGCCCTTGTGGTTGACTGAAACCAGGCGTTGCCTCCCTGCCTCCCACCCCTGCAAAGTTCGGGCTGTGCACCCTACTCTGAGACCAGGACAGCCACATTAATTTTGATTTTCTGAAAAGCATGCCCTGCATCAGAGAGGATCTCTGTAAGCCCCTCAGACACTCGACCTAGTGCTTTGATGGACAGGCAAGGAATCAGGCCATGTGCAGAGGGATCCAGGCTTCCCAGGTTGTTACTGTTTTTAAATTGTTTGCTCAGAGTATGTGTGAGAATCTGAGACTCTCATAATGGGCCGCCATCTAATCAGTAGATTAGATGAGTCCCCAAGATGGAAAACATTCTCTGACAATGTCAGTGAGACCCTGTCCCACACAGCCTACGTAGTTACCAGTGCATGAGCTTTCTGCTCTGAGAGAGGGGCTAGGGCACGGAATACAGGCAGGGGAGAAACCAAGCAAACTGTAAGAAATGCTCTGCACTGGTAAAGAACTATTGATCTACAGTGAACTCTTGCTGGAACATGCTAGGTCAGCAAAAAGATGCCATAATCGCTGATTGCAACTTACTAAGCAAAACAAGATTGGAATGACCCAGTGTGTATTCCTTGAAAAGTTGAAATGAAAGGCAGAGATAGTATGGTCTGAATGAACGAGAACATCCCCCCCCCCAGTGGACTAAAGCTGTGCCCCTCATAGACTGTTAAGGCTGTGTCCCCAGTGGACTGTTAAGGCTGCCACTGACCCACGCATCTGTGGATCCAAGATTGTGGGGTGGGGTATGTGTGTCCAGCTCATGCTCATTGAATGGCCGAGTGTGCATCTCCCCACTCTCACGATCATTGGCCAATAAGGTCCACATGAGTAGTTGGGTTGGGGGGGCTGTGTTCGTGAGGTCCTAGCTATCAGGAGGCAGGTCAACTTAGGGTGAGTCAAGGCTTATAAAGTTTTGGGGGACCAAGGGTAAGGACATCCAGGATGAGTAAAGGTCATTGGCTGAAGGCTTAGGGCACCAAAAGGCCTTATTAGCAAGGGGAAGCATTTCAGGAATCTCAGGCACTAGCTGAACAGGTTTTATCAGGAGAAAGGAACTTGAGCCTGTAATCTGAGGCTACCTGACATTCCTCAGGTAGAGGGATGGGGGAGGGGTGGCCTAGAATTCCCCATTCTAGGGGAATTCAAGGTCAGAGAAGAAGCCCCCCCACTAATGAAGGGAGTCTTCCATATTGTGCCAAGCCCAAGGGCTGTCTGGTTACTGTGGACTTTGACCTTAAGTAGTAGAGTTGGCTCATTTGCCACTGTGTAGTGGGGATAGTCCTGCATCCTTGTACAGACAGTTTTCCAGGATACTCCCTTCTCAACCAGATCATTTGCTGTTTCTTTCCAGTGGCCCATCCTCAGGACCCTCACCACTTGTCGGAGAAGCCTGTCATTCACTGCCATAAATGCGGGGAGCCATGCAAGGGCGAAGTGCTTCGGGTCCAGACCAAGCATTTCCATATCAAGTGTTTCACCTGCAAAGGTACAGTGCCTCCAGTGCCCACTCGGTGGTGTCGCTATCAGTACCCGGTCTCTGAAGGTCACTCCAGACCCTCGGATGATGTCTGAATGCTTTAACAAGTCCTTAACCTGGTCACCTCTAGTTTAAAGGGGACAGCAGACCCTTTCAAGGCGAAGTCCTGGAGCATTCATTGAGGTCCTGATCCTGGGGGAAGGGGCTTTATAGAAATACATTGAAAACAGAATCTTGAAATTTTGTGTTTCCTAGTTTTTTTTTTTTTCCTCTATGAAAGAAGAGATCCCTAGTAAAATTACTTTGTTATCCACTATTTAGGGAAGGACTTTTCACATGAGGTGCACAGGGCTGGAGAGATGGCTCAGTGGTTAGGGGCATTTGCTGTTCTTGCAGAGGACCCAGCTCAGTTCCCAGCGCCCACGTGTAGGCTCTAACCACCATCTGCAACTCCAGTTCCACAAGATGTGACACACAAGATATGACACCATGCTTGGCCTCAGTGAACGCATCATGCATATGTTTCATGTACACACGTGTAGACAAACGTTCATACACATAAAATTTTAAAAACACAAAAACCGTTTTTAGATAAAAGGTCGGATGTGTGTGTATGTGTGCTCACGAATGTCAAGAAGTGAAAATTAAATTAACCCTCCATTCAGAAAAGCAGCTCCCATCTACATGAGACCAACTTTCAAGGCCATGTCCTGTGGCTCATGAAGATTGACCAGTTGGTCTGGATCTCTGGAATACCATGTCAGTGTCCTTCAGGGAAAGCGGAAGAGGAGAGAGAGCACTTGGTGTGTATTTTGAGAAACAGGCCACTAGAGATCTGGAAGTGTCTGGGTGTTTAGGACGTGTATACATACAGTGTAAGGGAGAGGAGCATGGCCTCTGAGCCTGCTCCCTGGCTTCAGTTTGCACTGCCCTGTGCTCTTCTCCCCTTGTCCCTGGATACCAGGCATCCTAGGTGCAGACTCTGCACTGCTACCTAAGCCACTTGTCCAAGGCCCAGAGGCTTCTGGGTGGTTGATAAGCACCTAGTAACCAACCAACAGGTATGTGAAAGAGGAGGCTGCTTTCCTGGACTCTGTGTCAGTTGCTTCTCCCATTGCACGTAAGCTTTCCAGGGCAGAAGCTGGGAGGACAAGACAGGAGGAGGAGTGGGTGGAGTTAGCTCCATCCATGAAGCTCAGTGCTGAGTGCATGCGATAGCTTGCTGATGACTGCATTATTACAGTCAGAGTTCTGTTAAATGCCTAGAGTGTAAGTGCTCTTGCCACAGGAAGGAATTGCATGGTCTGCCAGCTAAATTTATTTAAAAGAAGTGTTCTAATATATATATTTTATATATAAATATATTCATGTATGTAATATGTATATATACTATTATATATAATATCATATATAAATAAAGTATATATCTTTTACACATAATGTACATATTATATACAGGGATTATTTGATCCTTCTTTTAAAAAGAGCCCTCTGGAATAAGTGTGGCTAGCTGGAGTGTTCAGGCAGCCCACATCGATCCTCAGGAAGCATGGGTCATTCCCAGGGTACCGAGTGTACAGCTGTATAGAGCTTGGGCCTTATAAGCAATGTGGTCTCAGGCAAGTCATGTCTCCCTGTGACTTAGGACCAACAAACATACTAGACCGTGTGCTATTACATCACCTCAGATCTGAAGTTTGCATGGGGCTTATACTGGTAACCAGAGATACACAGTGCCAACTCTAGAGGAGCTGGGGCCCACATACTGGCTCTGCACATACATGCCTGAGGACTGGTTTCTGGTTCTACCTGATTTGGGTAACCTCATGTCATCATTTTTTTAATTCAATGTTTTGCTCATGAATTTCCAGACACCTGGCTCACAAAAGAGATAAAACCTGAAATAGATACAACATGTAAGTGACAGCAGCCACGCATCTGTCTGATCCCTCTAGTGAACTTGGAGAGATTCAGAGACACAGAGCCCTGTCCCTGGTGATCCCTCGCTTTTCTTATTTTCTGGTTTAAATCCAATGACAGAGTTTGGCTTCTTTACGTTGGAGATGTGTACCTGGTGCCTTGTTTCGTGCTGTAAATGTGTCCCTGAAGAGCTGCCTACTTCCTTTGGCTGACTCCTGTTTTTATGTGCTACGTCTTAGGAACTTGGCAATTTAACAAGAAGTTGCTAAAGCAAAGAAAGTCATCTACTCCTGTCAGTGTCCGTCTTCTTGCAGGGAGTCTGCCAGGGTGGCTGTCTTGTGTCCCAGCCCTCAGGGTTAATCTTTTACTGCTGGAGGTGGTTGAAGCTCCCATAGGAGGGATCCTATGTAGGGGAACCCTATAAGGGATCCATGGCTTCCCAAAGATTCTAGAGACGAGTGTTCAAAGCCACATGTGCAGCTCAAAATACTCTAATAGCTGTGTTAGAAAGGTGAGACAGGACCAGACCGTTTGATTTTCATAATGTATTTCATTTAGCCGAATGTGCGGAAAACTATTTAAATTAGCATACCGTTTGAGCTGTCTGGCTTTTTCTCTCTCTCTAGCTCAACACGTGTCAATTTGGACTCATCCTATTGTGGGTGCTCAAAGTCCGCCTGTAGATGGTGGTCGCCATCTTGGACAGCACAAGGCCACAGATTCCCTGAGGCTTGCGTTCTTGCTCTCTCTCACTCCAAACTCTTAGAAGTCCTGTAGGAAAGCTAATCATTGCTTCACCCCACATTGGTTTGCATTCTTCCTCTGTTTCCCTGATACCACTGGCCCCAGGCAGCTGGGGGTTTTGTTGTTTGTTTTTATCAGATTTCACTAAGTATCTGGAGAGATGGGGGAGGTTACAGTGTAAATGGTGGAGCAGGTGACAGTCACCCTCAGACCATCTCCAGTCCAGTGAGCTTCTCATTGACCAGGGCCCATTTTACCCTTTCCTTTCTTCTCTTCCTCTCTTTCTCTTAAATTTTAAAAATTATTTTATGCATATGGATGTTTTGCCTGCGTGTATGTCTGTGCACCACATGCATGCAGTGCCCCCAGAGGCCAGGAGAGCGTGTTGGATCCCTGGAACTGGAGTTATAGACTGTTGTGAGCGACCATGTGGGTACTGGGTTTTGAACTCAGGTCCCCTGGAAGAGAAACCAGTGCCTTACCCACTATGCCATGTCTCCTTCCCACCTCCTTTCTGTTTTCAATTAAAAGACTGCATTTTTAAAGAGCAATCTTAGATTTATAGAAACAAACATCCTATACAAGCAAGGCCATTTTTCCATTGGCTGCCAGTTTGACAGGTCTTACCGTCCGTGGAGATGCCCTCTAAACTGTCAAATTGGGATGAGGGTCTGTCGGTGGACACAGTGCCCACCTCAGGACAGCTGTTCTCTTCCTCACTGACCCACCCCTGACTGCAGCTGAGTCCTTATACGTGGCTTATGTTTTCCAGTTATAGCTAGAGTCTCGTGCTGTTCATACAGCCAGTGAGCCAGTGTCTGGGGATGGAAGATTTGGGGCCAGAGCACGCACCGAAGAAGCTTTTGTCAAAAGCCAGTTCAGTGGTGACCGTGAACTCTCCCTGCCCTGCCCTCACCTTCTGATACCCTGCTGTCTTGCACACAAACACACATGCGCACACTATATCTGCAGAGCTTTAGTTCTTGAGTGTGGCCAAGGATGCTTTCTGTGATTTAAAAAGACTAAGGTTCCTGTGGCAGAGAAAGGAAAAGATGAATGATTTTTGCTTAAAGCAATGGCCTTGAAAGAAGAGAGAAAGAGAAGCCTGGACATCTTGCATGAGAGTCAAGCAAATCCCAGCTTGGGAGAGGACTGTTGTTGAGGTCAGAGCGAACACAGAGGGAGGAGTTGACATTTGAAGCTAAGTCCCACTGGAAACAAATTTGGCCAAGAGGTTCTATTAGTCTTCCGGGTAGCCTACCAGATCTGGGTTTGTTTTGTTGTTTTGTTTTGTTTTATAAATGCTTTAGGATTTTCTGGTATATAAAAAAAATGAATTTAGGATATTTCCCCAAAAATATCCAAGAGAAATGATACTCATTATGACAACTAATATATCAAAATATTAAACAAAAATATCTACTATATGTTGGAAATGAATTAAAACTCATCTGTAAAAGATAGACGTGCCTCATACTGGGACATCTGTCCCTTCTTGGAAGTCATTCCTTCCAGAGAAGCAAGCTGCACAAATATCCAGCAAGTCAACACCCAAATGGAGGTGGATGCCCTGAAGGAGTTTTCAGGTTTCTGATTCTCCTGTAGGCGCTGGATCCAACCCACGGAGCAAGGAAGGGGGACATGCAACAATGTATCATTACAACAGAATCACAGAATGAACAGACTGTGCAGGGGGTCCCTGAAACTATCACACCCCAGAACAATAGCACAGAATAAATGAAAACAACTGCTTTCTCTTGCAGAATGATTGATGACAGGTTAACAGACAAAAAGGGAAAGTTACTTACTTGCTAGGGTGACCAGACCCTGTACCCCAGCTCCTCCTACCTTGTTTTGAGCTAACCATGTCTCTGGTAGATCATAAACCCCTTGGGGGCAGATTTCCTTCAGGTTGTTTACTGCTGACCACCCAGGGCAATGCCAACCTACAACACAATGTACAAATGAACAGGTCAGGAACTGTGTAGCTCACTGGTCCATTAGTAAATGCTGTGAGTGAATAGCCTGTCAGTGGCATTTATCACATACTTACTGCTGTGAGCGCCCTCTGATGGCGTCTAGGCAGTGACTTCCAAGAAGAAACATACAAAGCTGTCTATCCGTCCCTGTTCACAGAGCCACCACCTGCCTGCCAGAGGTAGCTGACAGGAACTTAAGTGGACGCAAGCTCTTGGGCTGTCCTTGCTACTGCTAAGACTTTGCCCTGTGCTCACGTGGGCAGTGATCTTGGGCCAGTTTGTGGCTCAGTGGAAAACAGTGTTAAAATCCAGAAACATGGAAGCAGTTTATTCTTATAACCCCCAACCCCTGCCCAGAGCTGGGCCCAGGCTTTCAATACCTTCTTGGAAGAATCCTAGGCATTCAGCTACAAATGAGAAGGCAGGAGGAGACAGGGTACAGGGACAAACAACAAAGACATAGAATGAGCTCCCTTACCACAGGCGGGAAGCCGAATTCATGCTACCCCCCCCCCCCAGGAAATTATGAGTGTTTTGAAATTTTACATTATGTAGCCTGTAACTGTGTGATCTTATCAAATAAATGTAATGCAAATCTTTTAAAATATTCAGTTTTAAGTTCCAAACTGGAATAAGTGTTCATATTTTCCCCTTTAATATATCTAACATAAACTCTATAATATTTGTAATGTGGATGAATGGAATGTTTATAGTTAAATAATACACTAATTATAGACCATTACTTCTAAATTATTACATCTAAGAGACTACGTCTTGATTGCAGTAAATGTTTGGGAGTGGGGGAAGGAAGCCGTTGTTTGTTTGGTTTTTATGTTTCCCAGTGTGACATTTTTGCACAGTGAGAAAATTATTATCTTTATTTTTCAGTCCATCTAACATCATGAAACCAAAGTTCTTTACAACGAAGGAATAACATTTTTAGTCCACAGGAGTGATATCACCGTTCAAATTTAATTATACTGCCGGGCAGGGGTGGCGCACGCCTTTAATCCCTGCACTTGGGAGGCAGAGACAGGCAGATTTCTGAGTTCGAGGCCAACCTGGTCTACAGAGTGAGTTCCAGGACAGCCAGGGCTACACAGAGAAACCCTGTCTCAAAAAACCAAAAAAACAAAAAACAAATTTAATTATACCATTTAATTGTCTTTGTAATATTCTCAGCATTTTCCCTCAGATTGTTTCTGTGTATTGATTTATTGCTGTGTTACATACTTACCTTTTCAAACAATTATTCCTAAGGCCGGTTTCCAAAGACATTGTGAGCCTGAGTTGTAGGGTGTTTGTCCAGCATTTACAAAGCTCTGGGTTCAGTCCCAAGTGCTGCATACAGGCATCCTGATGCCATTTGTCCGGTAATCCCACTATTACACTCAGGAAGTAGAGGCAGAGGGGTCACAAGTTCAAGGTCATCCTCAAGCTGTATAGTGAATTTGAAGCTAGCCTGGACTACATGAGGCTCTTTCTTCAAAAATTAAAAATTAAAACATTAAGTAAATATTCTTAGTGAATGAATCCCCCCCTCCCCCCCAAAAAAAGGTTGTACTGGGGTGACCCTGGGCAAGTTTGGAGAGCCGGATCCTGGAGTCACTGTGGGACTCCTCTCTGAATGATAAGGCAGCTGTGGTGGGTTTAGTCTAACCCACCACCTTGTAACTATGCCAGTATAAATTTCATCAAGCATTCTTCTGGCAGATTTTACTTAGAGCTAGTGAAGATTTGGGAGTGATTTGACAGTATCATGTAGAAGCCAACTGTTCCTTGGGCATTCCCCTTCTCTTAGTTTGTTCAGAGCAAGTATTTTAGATTTTCTTTTTTTATTATTGTGTATGTTTGCATGAGCATATGCCACATGTGCATTACCCACAGAGGCCAGAAGAGGGAGCCAGATACCCCGGAGCTGGGGTTTCAGGTGAACCACCCGATGTGAGTGCTGGGAACCAAACTTTAGGAAGAGCAGCAAGCAAGCTTAGCCACCGAGCCAAGTCTGCAGCCCCAAAGCAAGGGTCCTAGATCTAGTCAAATATTATACACCAAATGCGAGAAAGACAGCAAAAATCAGATACTTGGATAAGATCTCCCAAGAACTTAAAACTTTTTGCTCATGTTTAAGTACAGGCAGAAGGACTTGGTGTCTTAGGTTTTCTATGGCTGAGACCAAACACCATGACCAAAATATAAGGTGGGAAGGAAAGGGTTATTTGGCTCACACTTCCATTTTGTCTTCCATCACTGAAGGAAGTCAAGACAAGAACTCAAGCGGGGCAGGAACCTGGAGTCAGCAGCTGACACAGAGGCCATGGAGTGGTGCTGCTTGCTCAGCCTGCTTTCTTATAGAACCCAGGACCACCAACCCGGGGTGGCACCACCTACAAATGGCTGGGCCCTCTCCCATCAGTCACTAATTAAGAAAATGCCTTTCAGCTAAATCTTATGGGGCATTTTCTCAACTAAGGCTCCCTCCTCTCAGATCCAGAATTTAGGTTTGAGATGGCTTGCTAAAGGGAAGACATGAATATGCTTGACCAGGGTACCTAAGAGTGGCTGTGAATCCTCAATACATCAAGAGCAGCAAGGACACAGAATTCCCTCCTGTCCAACCACCAGGACATCCTAATGCCGTTATGTGGGTATCGGCTGCAATGAGCTCTCAGACAGAAAAGAGGCAGGCTGATCTGGGGCTGTACAAGTACAGTTTGTTGAACATACAAACCACACCATGGTCCTGTGAGACTGTAAGGATAATTGAGCTTCTGCCATTTGGGGAAGAAAGATAAGCCTCTATCAGGGAAGACTCTAGTTTATCTGAGGTGAATATCAAAGAGCCGGCCACAGCTGTGGCTCCCAAGTCCAGCTGTAGAGCTTCGAAGACCACAGCTGCTGCTGAGAACTTAACATCACTCACACCTCCACGTGCTCTGCGTAGTCCTGTATAGTAGTTTGCCCCTTTTTAGTGGTTTGGTAGAAAATGATAAATCCAGCTAGGGTTTCCTGGGGACATTGTTATGGTTACAACTCAAGATAGAGCAGCCTTGTGATTCTGAATCAATCATTCATTCGTACCATGAATTCTGGTACTGAAATCAAGTGATTAGCAATGATGAAAACTTGACCTATTCTAGTAGTGTTTATGAATGCTGATCATAAACAGTAGCATTTATTTATTCAACAAATACCTGAGTGCTCAGCTTTTCAAAGATAAATCCTACACAATTAAGTAATACATATGAATTAAGACTCGGCTGTGCCTTCGTAGGGGTGTTAATCAGAAATTCAAATGATCATGCAAATACAAGTTAGCCACAGTGATGGGTAAAACCACAGGACAATAACAGGAGGTTTAGGAGAGAGACACACACACAGCACTAAGGCTGTCAGGAGTGCCTTCTTATGAAAATGTCCCGACAAAAGCAACTTGGAGGAGAAAGGGTTTATTTTAGCTCAAAACTGGAGGAGGCACCTGGTCACATCAGGTTCACAATCGGGAAACAGTGGAATGGATACATTTTACATCAACCTGGTCAGGAGGCTGTGGGAACAAAAGGTGAAAGGTCATGACTTAGCAGTCTGCTACGGAGGGCGGAACTGTGCTGGGGTAAACTTGATCTGGAATCACCAGGAAACCAGCCTCTAAGCATGCAGTCGGAGGGATTGTCTTGATGGCATCTCCTGAAATGAGAAGGGCCAGCCCAGGAAGGATGGCAACATCTCCTGGATTCCAGACTGTATTCAGTGGGAAAGAGAACTGAGAAGCAGATGTATTCATTCATTCTTCTCTGGAAAAGAAACAGAGGCCAGAAGCTTTGTGTCTTTGTGGCAAAGGGAGGAACAGGTGGTCAAGAAGGCTCCTCTACCCACTGCCACCCTCAGGGGTTGTGTTTCGTTTCTAACTAAAAATGACTTCATTTTTGCATAAGCAAGCCTGACAATGTTGACACCTGACAACCTCACATTCTGGCCATGTGAAATACTCACAGAGCAGCTCTCAGTTATCAGGCCACAGTCCTGGGCTACAGAGGGTTAAAGGGCACTACAGTAGTCATTCTTCTTGTTGTTATCACCGAGCGAGCGAGCGCCTGACAGGAAGAGCTAAGGGTCTTCATAGCCAGGGAAAGGTAACAGGAGGCAGCTATTTATAGTATCTGTAGAGACCAGAGAGGAAGTGGGCCCAGACTATACAACCTCAAGGCCCTAGAAACTCACTTCTCCAGCAAGGCTCTACCTCCCGAAGGTCCCAAGTCTTAGAAAACACCAGCAGCAGCTGCAAAGGGTTCAGATACGTTTCACACACATCCACAATAGCTGCCTATGGTACCGTAAGCCCAGGGAAACTGGGGATCTGGTGGGAAGCAAGACAGTAATGAGTAGACCCAGGATGGAAATTGGTGCAGGAGCAGGTGAGTGAGAGGCACATCCTCTCAGTCTGTCCAGAGCATAGGGGTCCATGGATGTGGCTAAGGAGGGGCCAAGAGATACCCGTAAGGCAGGCATGATCCAGCAAACTCAATGACCCTCCACACCAGTAAGAGGATCTGTGCTCAGCGTGGGTGGGAGGCAGCTGCCTTGTTAAAGGCAGTGGGCATAGAAGATAGAGGTGGGACTGCAGTTGATAAAGACACCCATTTTGGCCCAGAGTTTCTAATAGGAATGAAGGAAGCCATAATGTACTCTTATCATTTAAAAAATGGCGTCTGAGGACCTGTAAGATGGCTCTATGTGTAAAGGCACTTGCTATGAAGCATGAGAACCTGAGTTGGATTCTCAGGACCCGGAGCTGGAGAGATGGCTCAGAGGTTAAGAGCATTGCTTGCTCTTCCAGAGGTCCTGAGTTCAATTCCCAGCATCTACATGGTGGCTCACAACCATCTGGAATGGGATCGGGCGCCCTCTTCTGGGCTGTAGGCAGAAAAAGAAAAAAAAAATCCAGATTCTCAGGACCCTCATGGTGGAAGGAGAGAACCAACTCCTGAAAGATGTACTCTGATCTCCACGTGTGTGCTGTGACATTACACATACACCACACACACACACACACACACACACAGACACACACAGATACACACAGAGATACACACACAGACACATGTTGTGAACCTGCCAACTCTCCACGTTCCTGCTTCTCCCAGCCCACCAACTCTCCTGCGCCCTCCCCCACAGTTCCTCTCGCTTCCACACAATGCCCCACCCACCCCACGGTCAGCCATCTCAACACCCAATTACCCAGTAGAATTAAAACTTTTAAGCTTATAGTTAACCAAGTCAGATTTTCATATATCAATAAAATCTTAATAAACAGGATGCCAATACAATAATTTCAGAGCCATTTGATAGTGATAGAAGCTGCCCACCGAGATTAGACAAGTTATCCCAGTACTCTAACCTTTATGGCATCATAACTGGTTGTGGCTGGTAACCGCCACGCTGGTTTACCTCCGCTGCTATCTTCCTTCCCCCCTCTCTCCTCAGACGCTCTCTCTCCCCCACTCTTAGCTCTGCCTCCCTTTCCCCTGTCTAATCACAGGCCTCCTCTGCACTAATGTAATTGGACAGGGAAAATCCTGCAACAGACACACACATACACAGAGAGACACAGACACACAGATACACACACAGAGATACAGACTGACACACACACAGACACACACACAGAGACACACACATATACACATACATACACATATAAACACAGAGACACACACAGATACAGACTGACATACACACAGAGACACACACAGACACACACAGAGATACAGACTGACACACACACACAGAGACACACACAGACATACACACAGACACACACAGAGATACAGACTGACATACACACACAGACACACACACACTAAATAAATGTGATAAAAATGAAAAAAGATGGCACTTTAAAGTAGCTTTATTTTTTTCTGAAGGAAAAGAACTAGTTTTCTATGTTATTTTTAGTTATGTCGTTTGAGATTTCCTAGCACCGATTGTCTGTGGAAGATGTCAGATCGTATGAGTGCTTCTCCCGGGGTAGTATTGGCAGACGTCCTCCCTTAGACTTGCATTTCAGTAAGCAGTTGCCACTTGACTACATGCTTGAGGGTGTGAAAAATGATATTTTTGATAGCTTTAAAAAAAATCATCTGCTCCTTTTTTCTATAATGTCCAATCTATCAGTAGACTCTGTTTCATCAAATATTCCTCTGGGAGGCTGGAGAATTGGTTCAGTGAACAGGAATACTAGCTGCATCAACGTGAGGGCGTGAGTTCAGATCCTACCACCCACAGAAAACGCAAGATGTGGCCACTGTGGCTGTAGCTGTGCCGACTAATGTTTCGTCAGCTTGACACCAACTAGGGTCATTTGAGAAGAAAGATACTTCATTGAGAGAGGACCTCCCTAGAATTGTCCTGTAAGCGTGCGTGCATTGTCTTGACTAACGATGGATGTGAGAAGGGTCCACCACTGTGGAGGCTGTGTGGGGCTGGAGGTCCTCAGGGCGTGGTAGGATTAGTGGAACACAGGGAGGACTGGCTGGTGCTGGGGATGGGCCAGAGGATCAGATGCCGAGCAGAGCCGGAGTCTCACTCTTACCATATAAATTTGGAGGAGCTCAATGGGAGATCTGGTAGACTGAGAACCACTTCTCCTTGCTGGTACAGATGTCATGAATCTGTGTCTGTAGGGTCAGTTCACAGACATGCATGCAAATTCCTCTGCAGCCTCCCTCTTGGTGCATGGGATTTCAGAGGAGGCAGAGCTATGGCAGCTCAGTCTGGGGGCCAGGAAAGGGGAAGGGACAGGAGAGAGAGGCCAATCCAAAAGTGTGGCCTACTGTGAGATTTAAATCCTGGTCATAAGCAAGGCTGGTCATTTTCAGCATAGACAGCTTCACCCTGTCCCTCTCCCTCACCCTCTTTGTCTTTCTCTCTCTCCCCCTCCCCCTCCTCCTTCCCCTCCTCCCCAGTCCCTCCCTTCTCCCACCTCCCCTCTCTCCCTCTCCTCATCACCCTTCCCCTCCTCTCCCTCCCCCTTATCCTCCCCCCTCCCCCTTTCTCCCTCTCCCTCTCCCTATCACCCATCTCATCACTCCTTCCCTCCCCCTTACCCTCCCCTTCCTCCCTCCTCCCCCTTTCTCCCTCCCCCTCTCCTTTTCCCCTCCCCCTCCTTCTCTTCCTCTCCCTCTCCCTCTCCCTTCCTCCTTCTGTCCCTTCCCTTTAGTATTTGGTATCAAAACAAAGGTCTACTTGTATGCTCAAGCACCCTGCAGTTGAGCATATCCACGCATTTCCTATGCTCGGTTTTAACCTTAAAGCCCTGTGTTAAGGTAATCTATGCAATGGTAAAAGACTCCATACTTGTTTTTTATATTCTGGGTGACACATCTTTGTTTCTTGAGCTGCTTGTAAGCAATTTGTTTGCATATGAAATGCTACAACAAATTCTAAAATACTATATTGCCGATGCTCAGAAGCTCCAAAAGCCTCCTTTCTAACCAAGACTCTTAATGATCATATATTCAAACTCTGACTTAACTCGAATCCCCAAAAGCATTGCTTGGGGGCTCCTTTTCTATCTGGCTGACCTTGTAAGTATCTTCTCACCCAGAAGTGATCGGTGATTTCGACGCGCATTTAGAAGTCAATGAAGAACGATTCCAGTCCATTTTTCAGGCTTACCGTTGGAGTCCAAGTGTTTTCGCAGAAGTTATTTCTGGCAGACACTGCCCCCGCACACCATTGTTGGTGAGGGCTTTTCAGCTATTTTGAGCTTCGAGCTACAGCAGTAGCTCTTGTGAGCTACCTTTTGTGGTCGCCTCAAGCTCACCACTCTGCATTTCAGCCCAGAAATGGATTGAGTCAGTCTGACACTGATTGAACTCTGAGTGCTCGGGAAGACCGAAGGCCACTGTTACCATCTTGATAAAAATCTATGAGGAAAAGAATAACGGAGAAAGGGAGCTAGGAAGATGTCCCCAGATAAAGAGTTTGGTTGCAGAGCACAATCACCTGAGTTTGAACCCTCCGCACCCACATGACCATGCACACCTGTGACCCCAGCATCATGAGAGCAGAGACAAGAACATCGTAGAGGGTGCCGGCTGTGAGCCTAGCTAAAGGCTCAGCAGGAGACCCTGTCTCAAAGGAGTAGGATGGAGAGCCACAGAGCAGGACATCCAACACCCAACATCCTCCTCTGGTTTCTGATCTATGTGCTCATGTGCACACACTGTGCGCATGCGCACCCCAGTCACACACACATTTGGTATTCACAATGATAATCCCAGAGGGATGTGTGCAGTGTACAGGGGTGGGTCCTGTTCCCTGGCTCTGTCACATCTGAGTCTCCACCACACAGCAGTGAGGTACAGCACCAGAAAGAACAGGCTTTGACCTCGGCATGGGGAAGGTAGCGTTTCCAGAGCACAAAGGCTGCATGCTGCTCGTAAAGGACAGGGGGCAGCCCAGGCCTCACATCCCTGCCTCATGCAGGCAAGCTTGTAAAGGAAAGGGTAACCCAGGCTATATGCCCTGCTCCGGGCAGATAAGCTCAGAAAGACCCCTCATGCCTGTGGGCTCTTTTTTTTCCAGCAGTACTGGGTACCAAACCTAAGGCCTCACATATCCTAGGCAAGGTTTCTACCACTGAGCTGCTTCCTCAGTTCTTGCATCCTGTGACAGGCGGATTGCCAGCAGGATACTAGACAGTCAGTGCCTTCCCCAGAAAGTAAAGAGAGGAGCCCCAAAGCCTGATGGTCTCCTATTAAGATCCCTAAGGATCATGTTTCCTGGGTCTTCTCTTACTGCTGAAAACTGGCCAGGCCTGCTTGGACTCAGCATCCTGCAGGGAAGAGACAGTCCCCAGCTGCAGATGGAGGAAGGGCCCTGGACCCCCCCTGAGGCAGGTGTAAGTCTGACCCTTTGAGCCTTGACCGGTGGCAGGTGGACCATCTCAGGGATGGATTTGTTGTGGCACCAAATGGAGCTGCTGCCTTAAGAAGGCCTAAGACGCTTCCGCAGCCCTGCTCCCGCCACTGAAGCTAGGCTCTGCTCTCCACAACCCCACCCCAGTCTGACACCTCCACACTCTGTTCCCCTCCTGTTCCATGGTATTTTTACAGCCCAAGCAGCTCTTGTTCAGTTGTTATTTTAAGATTTAAGCTTTTTTAAAAATGTGCTTGTTACTAATTTCACAACTTTCGTATAAAAATTTCTTGGATGTACATATCCCCCACTTAACCAGTAAATTTTACTCAGTGGTTTGTAGAGTGGATTCTAGAGCATCATCCACAAGGCGCAGGGCCCTGTGTAGCCAGACCTTAGTGATTCAGCAGGACTCTGAGTGAGGAATGCTTTAATAATTGATCGTGGGATGGAAGGCAGTGAGCCTCTGTGCTGGCAGCCTGGGATTTTTAATGAGCAGAATCTGTGATTTTTCTAGGAAATAGGTTAAAGTCAGGGAAATGTGCATATTTCCATTTGAGTTCAACCTCGCCATGTATTTATTTTATGATCATGTAGCTGTAAGACATTTCTTTGTGCTATCATTGAATGCTCCCTTAAAAGCAAAAGATTTAGGGGGCTGGAGAGATAGGTCAGTGGTTCAGAGCATGGTCTCCAGAGTTCAATTCCCAGCAACCACACAGTGGCTCATAGCTATCTATACTGAGATCTGGTGCCCTCTTCCGGCATGCAGGATACATGCAGGCAGAACTCTGTGTACATAATAAATAAATCTTTAAAACAAAACAAAGTATTTTTTTAAAATATTTTAAGGTCTGCTGAGATGATTTGGTGGGTAAAGGCACCTGTGGTCTGAGCCTCAGCATCTTGCTGAAGAAGAGAATCAACTCTCCCAAACTGCCGACCTCTATATGTGCTGTGGTGTGTACATACAGATGCACGTAAAATAAATACAGCTGCAGTAATGGGGTTGGAGCGATGGCCCAACAGTTAAGAGCATCTGATGCTCCTCCAGAGGATTCCTGTTCAGTTCCCAGCATCCATGTCAGGAGATTCACAATTACTGTAACTCCAGATCCAGGAGATCAGGTTCCTTTTTCTGGCCTCTGTGGGTACCCACACACTTTGGCATATGCATGAGCATGCAAACTCATAAACACATGCACATGTGCACACACACACACCATACACACACATACACCATACACACACACACCATACACATACATACACACGCATGACATGCATGCACACACACACACTTATGCACACACAATTTTTTTAAAAAGAATAAACTAATTAAAATGTTTTAAAATTATTCTGAAATTTGTTTAATATTCACCTTCAGATACTTGGAGTAAAATGAACTAAGTCAGAGACAGAGTGTAATGTCTATGACTGTCCTACAAACACAGGATGAATGTGTTGGGGACATGTACTGTTATTCATTAGTGAGGGATCCTGCAGCATGGTAAAACTGTTTGCAGGGAAACTGAAGGCATGGGACTATGGGCTTCAGAAGAGACCATCAAAGATGGCTGCAACAGGGTGATAGGACAAGTGTTAGCTGTCTTAATGACCCCTGGACAGATCAGGCACCAGAATTCAAAGCCTGGGCATCAGTCCACAGTAAAGAGCTTGTCAAACTACATCCAGCTCCTGGATAATGAAATGACCCCAGGAGCTGCTACCTAAAGCCCCAGCTTGACTCTGGAAGAATGTGATTTCTTCCTCCTTCTTTGTGATCAAGTTTTGGATATTTTTTTTAAAGATTCATTTATTTTTACCTTATGTGTATGAGTGTTTGCCTGTGTGTATGTATATGCACCACATTGTTGTAGCACCTATGGAGACCAGAAGAAGACATCCGATCCCCTGGAACTGGAGTTACAGATGGTTCTGAGCCCTCATGGAGAGACCAGGAACCAAACCTAGAGCCTCTGAAAGAGCAATAAATGCTCTTTGTCACGGAGCCATCTCTTTATCCTCAACCCCAGCTTCTTCCAGTTTTTTATTTTATTTAATTATTTATATGCAGGTGTTTTGCCTGCATGCATACATGTGTCTGATGCCTGCAGATTCCAGGGAGAGCACTGGACCTCCTGAAACTGTAGTTACGGATGCCTGTGAGGTACCATTTGTGTGCTGGAAATAGAACTTGGGTCCTTTCGGGGGGAAGCCAGTGCTCTTAACAGCTAGGCCGTCTCTGTAGCGCCTCCACCCCAATCTCTTAATATTATCATTAAAAGTGAGCTTCCATTGGCATGTGGGTGCTTTGAGCAGTTGGGTTCACTGAGAGAGATGACAGAATTGGGGTGTCCAAGGAACTGGGGGGGGGGGGTTTCAAGGGGAAAGAATTCCTGCTCCGTGGGTAGTGGTCCTATGGACGGATGGTGTATGAAAACCACAAGCATGTGAACACACATGAGCCACTGAACTGCCCACCTGAAAATTACTAACATGGTGAATCAAACTTTCTAGGTATGTTATCAGCACCAAAAGGAATGTTTTTAATGAGCGTGGCAGGCATGTGAAAGTTACCTTCCCGAGAGCAAACTTCATGGTCCTGTTTTGTGAGCTCACTCTTGTTTGTAAAAACATATGTAGAGGTCTCTAAAAGTTGACTTCTTAAGGTTCTTGACTCTGTGATCTTTGTTTTCACTTAATGGTAAATCATCCACGATGATTGGTCTAATCCGCTGCAGCACCAGCCCCTGTGTGATGGGAACTCAGATGGTCCCAAGTGAATTCTTTTCCTGACAATGCAAACACTGTTTTTCGTAAAATCACTTCCAGGCAGAAGGGCAATGCTGTCGCTTGGGTTTGAGGCATGATGGGAAGAAGGCGCAGGAGGAGCGGATCCCGAGGATGGGCTTTGTGTTTGAAAACGTTGGTGCAGGGCGAGGAAGTGGATACAGCTAGAGGTTTGCTAAGACGGGAACGGAAGCATCTCTCAGAAGCCTTTTAGGGGTGGTAGTACCACAGAGCGGAAGGATGGAGCCACTGGAGGAGGCCGCGTTTGAGGCCTGCACTCTGTCTCTTCCCTGCTCAGTTACAACCACGGTCTAAAGCTTTCAGGATATATACTATAGACAGAGATCACTGACTGATAATCCTTTGCTCAAGGATCAAAGTTGAAGTAGGTGAGGTCTGTTCCCTCAGAGGCCTTATATTGTATGGGGAAGGAAATGATGTCTGTGGAAGTTCCCTATGTTTAGGGTTCTGGAGGAGGAGACAGAAAAGAAGGAGGAGCCTCAAATTACGTCTTACGTCACCACCATCCTGGTCTTAAGTGACGTCTAGGTCCGGCTGCGTGGAGTTTTTCCCTCTCATTCAATACCTGGTGCGTGTGCCACAGATCCTGCCCCATTAAACACTGTGTATCTTATTATCTAAGCCGCCATACATAATGTTATGGTTTTTGGATAATGTGGCTTGGCTTTGAATTTCAGAGAAAAGCCAAGTCAGATCTGGACACCACACAGTTTGTCACAGTTGCCAAATCATGCTGTAGGGCTATGCTAGGTTCACGAAATTACAGTTTAATTAAAGTACGCATGCGTCAATCCCACAAAACCACTTTCGGACAGAGAGGCCCACACAGAGGCACCCAGAGAGGAACCAGTAAGAAGAAAGGACTTCTAAAGGGTTTGGCGTTCCCTTTGAAGGGATCCTGTGGTCTGCATTAGCGTGAAGCTCACCTTGATCTTGTCATGGGGAATCTGTGATTTTTATTCCCAACCCAGGTGACTGGATGAGTCCACCATTTGCCCCTTTTTAGCTACAAGAAGTAAGTTTGAAGGAACAAATGAGTCATGCAAACTGATGACAACTCCGGGGAGTGAAACTGGTAGAAACTTGCCAAGTATGAGGCAGGATTCAGCTTAATTATACCGTACTGTTCTATGTGTTATATTAGACGTGGAGATTAATAGACTCTTGGTCGTAAAGTGCTCTGGCATCTTGAAGGTGCACACCTATGAAATTACTGAAGAAGACTTCTGAGTGTTCCGTGATGGCCCTACCCCACCCCCAAGGATTATTTCTGCTCTAAGAATCTGAGGTCAGAACTAGGCTGGTCCACGAGCTCCCGGCATGATCCTCGTAGTAAGGAGGAAGCTGGTGTGAGAACCGGAGATGCAGGAAGAGATGCCGACAGTTAAAGGAGAAGACAGCCGTTCTGAGAACATGGTCGTAGCATGATTTATAAGGTGGTTAGTTTCCAGCGGACAGTCTCCGGCCATCATCTTAGGTCACTTGGTTTTCAAGAGCAATGTCAGAACTGTGGAGTGTTGGTCTAAACAAGGACCAGGGAGTCCACATGGAAAGCTCGTCTGTGGTTTCTGTATCATCTTGGCTCTCAAGAGTTCTAACTGACAGGAGTAACTTAGGTCATGATCTCTCTGAGTTAACACATCGTTAGACTGGGGGTTCGCAACCTTTTTCTATTCTAAATCCCTTAGCACCTGTGGAATTTTTAACTATTCCGGGTGGGTAAATATTTAAGTATATAAATCAAACATTTACTGACAAAAAAATCATAAAGAAATATATTTTAAAACAACTCTATGTTATACATATATTTTTACCATTTATTAAAGTCTAAAGTGGATTTTAAACTACTAGGAGAGCATGCTTGTTTATTTTTTACATAAAGAATACTGGCTGAATATTTGAGTTGCAGGACAGACAGGATCCTCGGTGTTTTTCAGATGCCAGCAGTATTTTGATTTTATACTCATCCATGCTGAGAATGCCACATTGCATAAATACATATACAAAATGGCAGACGTGTGTTTAAAGCCATTTCAGAAATTATTGGAAATTCTGTCCCAATCTCAAGCCAAAAAATATTTAATGATGATTTGTGTGTGTGTGTGTGTGTGTGTGTGTGTGAAAAGCAAGTCAGCAGCTGAATCAGGAATGTTTAAAAATCAAACACTTTAAAACAGTTTGATCCAAAATATACTAACTTGATCCTCACATGCTGAGCAATGGCAGTAGGAAAATGTCCTTATTTTCCATTATTAAATCATTATCGTCACATGTACCATAAAAAACAAACAAACAAAACAAAACACTGTAATTCATAACAGGCAGCACTTGTGAACCCAAGAGAAGAAACATACACTTGTACTTGGTGGCTGAAGGCACGTGCAGTACAAAGTGCATATATTTATATATTTGTTCAGACTCAAGGCTATTTGGTGAAGTCTTACACTGCACCGTGGATGACTGCCACCTCAGATTCACTGCACTTGATTTTGAATTAATTTTTGGTCCCTACATGTTCAGAAATTGTGTGTGTGTGTGTGTGTGTGTGTGTGTGTGTGTGAGAGAGAGAGAGAGAGAGAGAGAGAGAGAAGAGAAGAGAAGAGAAGAGAAAGAGAAAGAGAAAGAGAAAGAGAAAAGAGAGAGAGAGAGAGAGAGTTTGTTTTCTGAGACAGGGATTCTCTGTGTAGCCCTGGCTGTCTTGGAACTCACTCTGTAGACCAAGCTGGCTTTGAACTCAGAAATCCGCCTGCCTCTGCCTCCCAAGTGCTGGAATTAAAGGTGTGTGCCACTATGCTTAGCTCATGTTCAGAAAAATTTCACTGCTCCCTTTCTAATTTCCTTTTGCAACCCTGCCTTCAGTTAGATGACCGTACTCGATTTAAGAACCTGTATGTTAGACTATTAATGAGTCATGAGAACTAATTGGAATAACTAACCCTGTGTTCTTGCAAATCCCTAGGAGAGCCATTTAGTGACCGAGCTCAATTTTCTCCCACCCCACCAGAGGGTCTGCTCTAACCGTTTGTAAGAAGGATCAGAAAGAATTCTAGATGCCTTGCTTGAGGCTGCCCTTCCCTGGGTGGGAGTCACCTTCCCTTGGAATACAGAGGCTAAGGCTGGAGAGACCTGACTTTAGCTGTTGCTTCCCTGGCATCTGGCAGGAGATAGTCTTTATCAGGGGTTGTGCTAGGCTTTATTGGTGGACAAGTTGTGACCTGCTGGAGTTTGTCTGAGCATGCAGAATAGGCCCAGGCTCCTGGCAACCCTGTTTTCTACACATCCCTGCCATCCACAGCTGTACGGTTTGGAAAGAGATGCCAAAATCCAGACCCAACAAAGCCTCCTCTTTTGCATGTCCCAAGATCACAGATGACAACTCTATGCTGGACTTGTCCCTTCCCTTCCTTTCCCCTCCCTTCCTGGCCTGCCCATTCTCATGTCCCATATGCTACATCACACGGTCAGCGTATCCTATTTCCTGCACAAAGAGACAGCTCAAGCCCCGACTGCTTCGTTGCTTTGGGGAAAGATTTCCAATGTGTGAAAAAATGGTCGCTGGAAACTTCAGCAGTCGTTGTTGCTATAGTGGGAAACTATTACTCAGTGATCTTGGCCCAAATCAAGTAGCTGTGTGGGCAAGCAGTGGGCACCTTTCCTAACAGCATTGCCAGGGACACCTTAGTCAGCATCTGAGAGAGCCCAAATGGGCATATCTTTCCATCACAGATTGACTGATTGTCACTGAATCTTAGATACCACTGAGATCATTGAAACCTAGCCAGTGGATTTTATTTGTATGAGATATTGCATGGCTCTCAGGGGAGGGGGGGGGCAGGAGAAAAAGCAGAGCCTAATAACAAATGGCTCTTTGTGCCAGTCCATTCCCTGTCCCCAAACTGTTGAGAGCACAGGGAGCCACCAGCATCTGGCAGAAGGCAAATGCTGCCCAGGGATTTGGCAGGCAATGACCAGTTGTAAACTTGTCTTTCTACAGTGTGCGGCTGCGACCTGGCCCAGGGAGGCTTCTTCATAAAGAACGGGGACTATCTATGTACCCTGGACTACCAGAGGATGTATGGGACACGGTGCCACGGCTGTGGGGAATTCGTGGAGGGTGAGGTGGTAACGGCTCTGGGCAAGACCTACCACCCCAACTGCTTCGCCTGTACGATCTGCAAGTAAGTGGCCATCTTTCTCAAGCCTCTGGCTCTTTCCAACAGACGAATGCTGGCTTCAGCATCCAAAGCTTTGACGGCCTCCTCTGGTCCCGCACAGTACAGAGTCTTAAAATAACCCCTTTCCAACATGTCTCTTCCTGGTTCTTGGTCTCTTCTTGCCTGTTCATTCTTGGTCAAAAGTGCAGTATAGTTGGAAAGCTTTATTTGTGTCCTCTGTAAAAGCAATGTGCCAGTTTGTAAGTGGCTGTGTCTCAAGCCTGAAGGGACCCAGACTCCAGGAAAGTTTTAATAAAGACAACATAGTAGGGACTGGACAGCTGCTTAGAAGGATAAAGCTCATTTGGAAATGTAGGTGATTATGTGGACATGTTCTGTAGCCTCTTCTGGCTGGGCACTGAACTGTGTGTCCGTGGTCCCAGCACTCAACAGGCAGAGACGGGAGCGTTGGTTGAGCACAGGCACTCAAGACAAGCCTAGCCAAGACAGCACAACCTCCTCCTTCCAGAGATGAAATGGTATCTTTACTACAGTTTGTGATGGTTGGCAAGGGCTCACTGGTCAGATCATTAGTCTTTAGATCTTTTGTTTGTTTGTTTTGTTTGAGATAGGGCCTCACTATATCCTGGAACTGTGTAGACCAGGCTGGCCTTGTACTTCCAGAGATCCTCCTACCTCTGCCTCTCAAGTGCTGGGGTTGAAGGCGTGTGCCACCATGCCTGGCTTTAGGTCTTTTAAATAGCGTTTTGTTGGCTATGTGTTTGTATAGGACTTCTGTCAGATACAGTGGCAGGGTTGAGGTTGTCATACAGGGACCAAATGGTCTACAAAACCTAGAGACACTAGTCATTGACGTTTTAGGGGGAACTCCTGGTTGCTAGGCATCTGTGTAACTCAGCTTAATGAAAATGATCAGTCTGAGGGAAGGAAACTGGCACGGGAGGTGATGTGCTATTGTGTTTTGGGAGCCACACGTTACAAAAGGAAGATGCCTTTGACTCTTATAGTACACGGAGTCTGGCTCATACCATAGAGGATCCGTGTGGGTCTGTAGCTAAGCACTGAATGGAACGGGGTCAGCCACACTCCGGGGGTGATAAACATAAAGGCATACTTGTTATCAGTGCCCCCTAAGAACTGGGTCAGCCCTGGACAGTGAACCCCTGTACTTGCCCCAAGGCTCTTGCTTGCCTCACCCAGGTCCTGTCCCTGAATGGAGACCAAAGAACATGCACTTGCTGTACTGTGTTTATAGGCCCTTAACCCTCTGATAATTCTCCTTACAGAACAGACTAGGGGCAAGTGTAGTAATGAGTGAGAAGCAGGAGGCCCCCTGCCTCACCACAGTGTAGTTTTAGTTATTAACACAGGTCTAAGTCAGGTAGATGAAGCCTGTCCCTGCCTGTGGCCTCTTTATCTGTCCGGTGGAAAGTGGCAAAGCCACTTCAGAGAGGGAGCCACTGAACTGGGAACTTTTAATATTTGAAGATGTAAGACTATATCATCTCCCCCTCCCCGAACACTTGATAAATGGCACCAGTCATACTGGTGGGGTTAAGTCCAGCTGTACTGGTGAGTGCTTGCCATGGTTAGTTACCAGCATTAGGCCATGGGGAAATAAGATGAGTTAGGTCAGGAAGCTCAGACTTGCTCCAGACCAGTGATTTCTGACTTGTCCATGTCTGTCTGCTGAGCCCCACATTTCCTAATTGTCAGTCCACATTGGAAAACTCACATTGATGAAGATTGTTGGTAAACTGGCTTGATGCAGTAAGCAAGCTTTGGAAACCTAACATGCCTGCAGAAGGTGCATTTTTACGCAGTGTGCTATTGCTGATGAAGGTCCAGCAGGAAAGGAAACTTGTCTTTCTGACGCAGAGACTGCTGCTGACTTTTACATTTATTTTATGTGTATGAATGCTTGGCCTGCATGTGAGTTTACCCTGTGCATGCCAGGTGCCTATGGTAGTCAGCAGAGGGCATTGGACCCCCTGGAACTGGAGTTATAGATGGCTATGAGCGGTCACATGGGTACTGATCCTGGGACTTCTGCAAGAACAAGTGCTCTTAGCCACCAAGACATCTCTTCATCCCCTGTGACTAATTCTCAGATATGTTTACAGCATCTTGTCCTATCACCTGAAGATTATGAGGGGCTGGGTTTTCTAGTGCTTTGCAAATTCAGATGTTCAGAAAGGACAGTCTAACTCTGTATAGTTACTACAGAATACAGGATCAAGAAGGCTCTCACTTCTCCTGTAAGCTGTTCTCTTAGGGACGTGCCCCGAGCTTCCATGGGAAACAATGGCATATAAAGTATGTGTGTGTGTGTGTGTGTGTGTGTGTGTGTGTGTGTGTGTTTTAATGAAGAATGTCCTTATGGAAACCACTGCTCTGTAGCCCCGAGGAATGATTTGCTCAGGCACCCTCCACCTTAGAATGGGGCTAAACCATGCTACTCTCCAAGCAGGGAGCCTGTAGGACCGGTGCGCTCTCTCTCTCTCTCTCTCTCTCTCTCTCTCTCTCTCTCTCTCTCTC
>JADRCH010000089.1:3955557-3978619 GCA_019843965.1 Rhynchomys soricoides
ACACACACATGCACACGCATCCAGTAATGTGAGTGCCTCCCGTGTGCCTGGGTTTGAAGCCTGGTCCTGCCTCCTCTTTGCCACATAGCATCATGTGTACTGTTTGATGTCTCAGACTCCAGTCCTTCATCTGCAAATCAGAAAACAGTGCCTTCTAAGGGTCTGGAATCTTCAGTGACACACTGCCTGGGAGGACAGTTCGCATCAGAAAGCAGAGCAGGGGACCTGGACAGAGAAAAGCCTTTGTAGTTCAGTGTCCTGCAGAGGAAACTTGGGATGGGTCTCAGTTGTGAGGCTGGCACCCTGGTGCTTCTAAGGGTTATTTTCACTTGAGGCAAAACCATTATTCTAGAAAGATCAAGGTGGTAATGGTGATGCTGAAATTCAAAGTCAACTATACTAAGTCAGAAACCAGGGCTGGGGAGACAGTGGCGATTGCAAGTCATGCCTATGACAAAAGGTGATTAGACTGAGTATCGGGTATGGTGAAGAAAGATAAGGGAAGACATCATTTAGCCACGCAGCCAGCACTTCACTGAGCACCTACTAAGCTCCAGGCCCTGTCCTAGGTACCACTTAAAATCTTTACTACATATCAGCATGCTACATCACTAGGATTTAAAACCATGGGAGTGTAAGTACACAGGAGATTGTTTTAACTCTTTACATGTATGCCTGCTTCTCCCAAGGTAACAGTGACCTCAGTGAGAAAAAGCTCCTGCCCTTGTCTACTGCAGAAAAAATCTCAACAGATAATCTGGAAACTGGACATATAGCCTTTTCTATATGAAAACTAATTCCAGCCTTCACCTTCTTTATTTTTATCTTTTAAATGTATGTGTTTCTGTGTGTGTTATATGCTTATGTGTGTGATGATGTATGTATATGGTGTATGCGCATGTGCGCACGTGTGTGTATATGGGTGTGTATGATATGTACATATGTATGTGTATGGTATATGCATGTGTGTGTATGGTTTGTGCACATGTATGTGCATATGTATGTGTACGGTATATGTACATGCATGTGACTCTGTGTGTGTACAGGAGTGTGAATAGAAGCCAGAGGAGGATATCAGGCATCTTCTTTATCACTTTCTACCTTTACCCTTGAAACTGGGTGTCTTAGTTTCTTTTCTTTTTACTGTAATAAAATCATCCTAACAAAAGTAACTTAAGGGAGAAAGGCCCACAATTCCAGGTTATAGTCCATCATAGCAGGGAAATCATACGGGCAGGAGCTTGAAGGAGCCGGTCATACCATACCCATAATCAGAAACAGAACAAAGAACACTTGCTAGTGTTTGTTCCCTTTCTGTTTTTTATATAGGCCAGGATCCCTTGCCTAAGGAATGGGGCCACCCACAGTGGACAGGTCCCCCCCAGACATACCTAGAGACCCTATTTCTTATGATTCTAACTTTTATTAGGTTGACAGTTAATACCGACTATATTATACAGGGACTGTCCCTGAACCTGGAGGCACACCGGTGGTGAACAAGCTCCAGCAATTCTCCTGTCCTTCCATTGGCTAAGAGAGAGAAGAAGAGGGAAAGGGGAGAGAAAGGGATAATTGAGAGAGAAATTGAGAGGTGGCTTTGTAGGGAATGGGCGTGAAGGAGGAACTAGTTTAAAAGTGCTTTCAAGAGTTTTGACATGGTGGTGCACGTCTTTAATAACAACAGGGAGGCAGAGGCAGGCAGATCTCTGAGTTTGAGGCCAGCCTGGTCTACAGAGTTCCAGGACAGCTGGGGCTACAGAAAGAATTTGGACTGTCAGTTACCCTTCACCTTTTCTTTGAAGGAGAGAGAGAGCTCATACTTGCTAAGGAAGCCTGCCTCTGGGAAGCTGATGTGGAAATCAAGTGTGACTTTCTTCTTGGCAAGAGGCCAGGTGTCTGCCCAACCACAGCTGGTTACGGCCCTTTCCCAGTTGAAGTTTGCAATGGGATCAGTTAGAGCTTCTGAGTTTAATGATTCTACTGAAGAAAGTTCATGCAGAATAAAACTTGGCATTTTTAAGTAAACATTTTGGTGGCTTTGAATACATTTGTAGTGCTACATGGCTGTCTCCTATGCCTAGTCTGGAAATATTCTCATCTCCCTAAAAGAAAACCTTGATACCATTAGTATCTGTTTCTCATCTTGCCTGTCTCCAGCCCGACAGCTCCTGAGCTGCTCACTGCCTGGATCTGCATGGCCTGGGGGATTCCTCTAACTCCGACCACGGTCTTTGGTTTCTTGCTTCTTCATTTGATACGGTGTTTGCCAGCTTCATCTGGGCTGTAACATTTATCCGTATTTTATTTCTCTTCATGGTTAGGTAATCTTCCATGATGAAGCTGGATCATGTTCGGTGTGTCCATTCGTCAGTTAATTAACTGTTGGTCATTTCTGATTTTAATTATTCTGAATGTGCTGAACATGTATGTACAAATATTTGAATATTTACCTTTTAAGTCCTGGTATAATAAGGACTATTCCAATCCTACAAAGACCTGACTGCCAACTTTAGAGTTTCCCCAGGAAATTACCTTCCTCTAGTATTTTTTTAATGAGTCTGGCATGACCCAGGCAGCGTTGACTAGCCTCAGGTGATAGCAAGTAGTGGAGTTCCCTTGGGTGGCCTTTGTCCATCTCTTGATTACTTCCTCTCCTAGTTTTTGGTCCGTCTGTTTGTCCACCCAGATCAGAAACCCTTGTTGCTAGCTTGAGCAAATAATTTTTGTAGCTCTTGCTTAGATTTCTTTAGTTATAACCAATCATGCTGAACCATAGGATTCTTGCTTGAGAAAGACTGTGTATGTGCGTGAGGGGGGCACATATTCACGTCTGTGAAGACATGTACTGGGGAGTGCATGTTCATGAGTGTAAGGGCATGTGTGTGTATTGGGGGTGCATGTTTGTGTGTGTGTGGACAAGCATGTGTGCAGTGCATGTTCACATGTATGAAGACATGTGCATGTGTGTTAGAGAGTGCATATTCATGTGTGTGAGTGTGTGAGTGTGTGTGTGTGTGTGTGTGTGTGTGTGTGTGTATGTGAGTGTGTACATGTAGAGCCATAGATCAGCCTTTGGTGCTATCTCTCAGGATAATGCACCTTGGTTTTTGAGGCAGGATCTCTTACTGGGTGGGATGTGACAAGGGTACTTTTCTGACCAGTGAACTTGGGGCATTGCTTCTGTATGCTTCCCTAGTACTTAGGTCAGTCCTCTGGCTTATACAGATAGCTCCTTAGCTACCGAGCCATTCCCCAGCTCCTCAATGGATCCCTAAGTGAATGGATAGGGAAGGAAAGGACACTTGGTCCTGCGACTACTAAGAACCACACCCAACAGCAGTTAAAGGGGAGAGTCACCTTGAGAAGCTGTGTGCTCCTTGCGGCAGTCTATGAATACTGGCTTAATGGATTTGAGTTGGAAGCTTGACAGGCACACTTGGTCCCTATTTATGAAAACTCCAACCAAAGTAAGTTCAACTCTGTTACCATCTGTCATAGGAAGAAAGATGGGCTAGCATACCTCTGCCAGTTCCATCTTTGAGGACTTAGCTGGTGGCTGCTGCCAGGGCTGCCCTCGGCTGCGCTGATAAAAGCTGACAAAGTGTTACTGTCATGGGCCACAGAAGTAAGTTTGCTAAGCTGTATTGTTTTCCAAAGACAACAAGAAGTTCCCCTTAAAATAGCTAGTCAGAGGCTGCTCGGGCTTGTGATGTTTCCACTGTGGCTATCAAGACAGCAGAGGGAACAGCTGACCTCAGCAGGGGACAATTACAGAAGATCTTGTTCAAAGTTATGTACTCTGGCAACACATAAGCCTTTCAAAATCATTCTGGGTCATTTTTAGCTTCTGGGATTAAATAATTAATAGCACTCAGACCCCTTTTCCACAGAACCTACACGAAGTATATGGTTCTCCTACCCAGTTATGATCTGATCTCATGGTGCTTTTCTGTCTAATGGCAACAAGATGTCTAGTAGTTTAAAACTGCTTAAGCTTCATGCAGAAGACCCTAGTTCAGTTCCCAGCACCTATATCAGGCAGCTCACGACCATTTACAATTCCAGCTCCAGGGGATCTGACACCCTCTGGCCTATGTTGGCACCTACATACACATGGTGATGAAGAGAGAGAGAGAAAGAGAGAGAGAGAGAGAGAGAGAGAGAGAGAGAGAGTTGTAGAAATAACCCCTTCACCATGCTTAGTCTGACAGATGTGTAGCTTTGCGTATAGCTTTGCATTCCCAGTTGTGCTCTGTCTTATTTGTTCAGTTTTGTTTGTTTGTGTCTGAGACTGGGTCTTGATCTGTAGCCCAGGCTGGTCTGGAACTCTAGAACTCTAGGTAAATCTTCCAACTTGTACCTCTCCAGCTGTGGATTACAGGCACCACCACCATGCCTGGCTCGTCCCTTGCTTATGTTGACCCCGTACCCATGGCGTTTGCTAAGACATTCTAAAAGGAAACTGTGGACTCACTGGTTTTAATAAGAAACATGGACTGGGACCAGCCATGAGACCAGCTCACGGGTGTCTAATTTAGGATCTGGCAATATCCTGTAGCCTGGATGAAAATGAAGGTCAGCTTCCAACAATAATCCAACAGTACCCACTAGATAGACAGATGTGACAAATGACGGTGGAGACTTTTTGATCACAGACATATTTTCTTTTCTTTCTTTTTTTTTTTTTTGACTTTTAGTCGTTGTTTTTTTTTTTTAGGGTTAGGTTTTTTTTTTTTGTCCTTACTTGGAGAGAAGGTTTGTTGCATCTTACAGACTAGAGTCCATTGTTGAGGGAAGCCTGGGGGCAGGAACTGAAGCAGAAACCACGGAGGGGTGCTGCTTCTTGGCTTGCTGTCTGTGGCTTGCCCAGCCTGCTCTCTTATACACGCTAGGCCCACCTTTCCAGGATTGGCACTGCCCACAGTAGGGCAGGCCCTTCTATATCAATCATAGATCAGGGCAGTGTCCCAGACTTGCCCACAAGCCGACTTGAGGGAGGCATTTTCTCAGAGGAAGTTCCTCTTCCCAGATGCCTCTAGCTTATGTCAAGGTGACCAAAACCCTACCTGCACAGGACCTTTGAAGGCCAGTTTAGAAACTTTAGTGCTTAGTGGTTACAGGCATGAGAACGGGTGACTTTTGACACTTGGACCCTAGGAGGTAGCATAGCAAAGGGGAGCTGGGAGCTGGCTGTCCTACACACAGCAGGCAGACACTAAGCACCCCAGCGGCTATTCTCCAGCTAAAAGCATCTGAGCCTTACTTAATATCTCCTCTCTGTCTCTCTCTGTCACACTCACCCACACAGTCTGAGCTCTGTTGAACAACTGAATTTATTAAAAACTTAGAACCTCAGGTTAAGCCGGGCAGTGGTGGCGCACGCCTTTGATCCCAGCACTTGGGAGGCAGAGGCAGGCGGATTTCTGACTTCGAGGCCAGCCTGGTCTACAGAGTGAGTTCCAGGACAGCCAGGGATACACAGAGAAACCCTGTCTCGAAAAAATAAAATAAAAATAAAAAGAACCTCAGGTTAGCCAAACCTAATTTGTATTTTTTACTCTTGAAGCTCCTTATCTTGAGTTCTTGCCAAGGATGAAGTGCTTCTATAAACAGTCTATTAATAGGGTGCTTTATAGGGTCTCCTAAGTCTTAATTTTCTATTAATAGCAACCTATTATCTAGTCATAAGCTTACTTGATAATTTTGCTTATAAAAAATACTATTTGGGGGACTGGAGAGATGGCTCAGAGGTTAAGAGCACTGGCTGCTCTTCTAGAGGTCCTGAGTTCAATTCCCAGCAACCACACGGTGGCTCCCAACCATCTGTAATGGGATCCGATGCCCTCTTACTATTTTGTTTATGAAAATACTCTAGGTGCATATAAAGTAGCAGTCCTGGCACAGTGGGGATGGGTGGTAACTTATTTGCTTGGGCTTCTCTTTACCACCCCAAGTACTTGGCCTCCTTTTCCAGAGAAATGTCCCCACAGACCCACACATCCTTCCTGAGAGCCATATGTCTCCTTCATCAACTTAAATCCTTCTGACCAAAGAAGATTGATATGATTTGGGATCCTTTGCCAAAAAGAACGAAAGCAAGCAGGCAGGATCCCCACTGTTTTGTTTGTTTGCTTGTTTGTTTCTAGACAGGGTTTCTCTGTCTAGCCCTGGCTGTCCTGGAACTCACTCTGTAGACCAGGCTGGCCTCGAACTCAGAAATCCACCTGCCTCCCGAGTGCTGGGATTAAAGGCGTGCGCCACCACTGCCCGGCAGGATCCCCACTGTTAAAGGCTTTTATTGCCTTTGAAGAAAATGATATAAAAATGGAGCCAGATGTGGGCTTGGGCCTCAGTTTAACCTGTTTGCGAACAGCCAGATCCCTTCTCAGCCCTGGCTCCGGATGTTAAGAGAGAGGTCCCCAGGTTCACGGGTCCGGGGCTGGGCTTCGGGGGTTTTGTTCTGTCTGGTCATTGTTTTTCCTTTGGCGAGTTACCAACGGACCTTACTTCCTTGATGCCACCCCACAGTCTCCTATTTCTGACTTGGACAATGATCCCAGCACCATGCACCAACTTTCTATATTTACCAGCAGCTGCCTCAGAGATGTGGAAACAATTTTCTCAAGCCCTGAGAAGATATGAAGCTGGCAAGTAGGACATAGTGTTCTTCATGGAAGAGCCTCGTTGGCTTGAGCAGAGAGAACGGAGCGACCAGCAGGAACCTCTCTCTCACTGCCTCTTGTCCATCTCCTCCTCCTGATGTCAGGCTATCATGGCTTGGTCCAGGAGTTGTTGCTGTAGAATACACCAGAATATTCAAGCCAGCTGGTGTGGGGTGATACTATCTTACCTAAGAGACTGAAGGACTCTTGACTCTTTGCCTCCCTTCCCTCTTACTCTTGCTCACTGCCTGGGCTCAGGCATCCGGGTCACCTGTTCTGCTTTGGGGGAGGCACTGAGCAGGGTATGAGGGATCCCAGTGGTTTAGACACCACTTGTGAGACCAGTGAGCCCCCATTTCAAAGAACCGAAGGCTAAATGGCCGCACATGTGCACAGCCCTGCCCATGCCTTAGCCCTCAGCAAGAGATCAGAAAGCTCCCTTTCCCCCCTGGGTTGTATAGGAACTTGTTTCACAGCTCTGTGACGTGTCAGGGGCCAGGAAGAGCAAGCTCAAACTGATTAAGAAACCCAGGGGTTAGTTTAGCTCTGCCTCCTAACCAAGGAAGGAGAGGGGCCATTGATAGTTCACCTCTACCAGGCCTTGTGTTGTGTAGAACCTTGGAATGCAACATAGCAGGTGGCATTGTTATCAGTAGCTCACAGATGAGGAAATGGGGGTTCCAAGGTGGCCAGAAGCCCAAGTCTTCCCAGCTCACTGCCTGTGCCTGCCTCCATCACCCATCTCCTTAGACCCCCAGCTTCCGCAGTAACCACGGGCAACTCTGACAGCCTCTCTAAGTCCAGCCATCTCCATCTTTGAAATTTTATTTTGCAGGGAGGGGAAAAAAAAAAAAAAATCCTAATTGTCCATCTTCAAACCATTGCTGCCACCTAGTGGTAATTATTAGAAACACAGGGAAATTTTAGTCCAACTTGAATTAAAGTTTCCATTGAGTTTTCCAGGGCTTGGGGGAAGGAGGGCTGAGTAGGTAGGACTCAGTGCGTTCAACTCAGAGTGTTGAAGTTCTGCTATTCAGTGTGATACTGTAATTTGTGATGCCATTTTAAACTTTCCAGACACAGATCAGCTATAGATGCCAGCAAGGCTCTGGTGGTTGGGGTGGAGAAATGGGGAATCTCTGCACTCTCAGTTTTCCTGTGAACTTAAAACTTATAGTATATTCCTTTTTAAGATAGGGGGCGCTATAGAGTTGGGAGGTAGGTGTGTGTGTGTGTGTGTGTGTGTGTGTGTGTGTACCAGAGGTCAATGTTGGGGTCTCCTCTATAGCTCTCAAATATATTTTTGAGGCTGGATCTCTAAGTGAGCCAGGAGCTCACCAGTTGGATGGACTGGCTGACCAGCAAGTCCCTGGGATCTGTCTGTCTGTTTCCCTGTCCCCCTAGCCAGGGTTATGGATGGACACCACCCACACTGGCCTTTTGCAAAGGTTGTTCTGACCTAATGCTAGCACAGCAGGCATGCTGACGAGACATCTCAGCCCCAACTGCTTTTTAAAACTGCCCATTCGTCTTACCTTCCATACTGTGGTCTTTCTGTTTGAAGACTGTTTCAAAATGAATGCTGTGGCTTTCCATTTTTATCTTCATAGACTATTACCAGGTGTAAGATTTAAATATTTATGATGATATATCGGGCATTTGGTAAAAGACCTATTATCACTTGAGGACTATCTTATACTCACAGTTTAGAATGGCCCATACTTAACAAATTCTTATCTAGTGGCTAGAGAGATGCCTCAGGGTTAAAACCACTTAATGATCTGGCAAAGGACTCAGGTTTGGTTCCCGACACCCAAATGAGGTACTCCATGTCCAGGGCCCCACATGTACATGTGGTACACATAAACTCAGCTAGGTGCTCACATACACAACAGTAAAAAAAAAAAAACCAAACAGAAAAAGGGACATTCTCATCTTAATATTCAAAACTTATATTTTTAACTCTTTGGGTGCATATTTTCAATTTTTCACATTCTAGTGGTTAGGAAAATCAAACAACCAGATCATGTGAGGAGACAAATAAAGCCTTCCTCCACAGGGGGCGGTTTCTTAAGAACTTCTTCTGGTTTTCTCCAGAAACATTCTATTCTGGGAGTAGAACACCAGTGTTCTTTTAAAAGTACATTTAGTTAGGAAACGCACACGCGTGCTCGCGCGCGCACATGCACACGAGCACACACACACGCACACGCACATGCACGCACAAGGAGGCTGTGTTTTTTGCAAATGTATTTCTACATAAAATTTTGGGCATGAATTGTTGGGTCTAAGGACAAGTTCACAGCTGCTGGCCAAGAACACCTCTGGTCAAAGAAACAGGATGCTAAGATGCTGAAGCAGAGAAGAACCCCAGCCATCTCTGGATGGATTTGCAGAATGTATTCAAGGTGGAGGCTTGTGCTGGGTCACTCCAGCGGGACAGGTTGGTGAATCAGGTCTAGAAGTGCCCTTGGCAAAGAGACAGTTACAGATGAGGCCAGAAGAGGGGGCTGTTCTGTCACTTTGTACCTGGGAATGATCCCTGTGTCTGTCTTATTCTGAACATGGCCACCGAATGGCCTTGCTTGGGCATTGCTCTTTTCCATTAGTCTTGTTTGTTAGGGCACAGTGGCCACTGCCAGCAGGTGGTGCGTGCGCTTGTTTTCTCAGACACATGGATTTTGAATGGTTGTAGTGTTGATGTTAATTTTGATGAACTCTTCCATTTTTGAGTCTCTGCATTAACACATATGTATTCTGCTTCCCTGACACCATGATATGTGGAATAATCTGCATGATCTCTGCCCCTTTAGTAACAGCAAGTATGATTAAAGGGCTACTTTTGACAGGCAAGATCATGGTGCAGGACCAGGCCAGCTAACTCCGATGTTCACACTCTGCCACATGGTGATGGTCAGTATTGATAGCCTGTTAGGATCTAGAACCCCTAAGAAGAACCCCTAAGAAGACAAACCTCTGGGCATGACTCTGAGGGACTCTCTAGATTGGATTGACTAAGGTGTGTAGACCCACCCTAGTTGGTGGGCTGGGTCTCTGAGCAACATAAAACAGTGAGGTGAGCCTCCATTTCTTCCTGCTCCCTGACTGCAGTGCAGTGTGACCAGCTGCCACGTCCTTAGGATAAAGCCTTGCTCCCTTGAGCTGCATTTACTGGGCTCCTTGTTACAGCATCAACAGAAGTAACTAACACACATGCCTTCCAGGAGTCTGTCCGGGACAGATGAAAGCTAAGGAATTAAGTCATTTAACCAATAGTGGAAAGGCTGGCTTGGGTAGATAAGGAAGTAGAATTTCATTACAGATTTGAGAATGACAGACAGTGCTCCAGGAACCACACACAGAGATGAGCGGGGCTCCCAGCACATGTGCTTAGCTGCTTCACATGTGCCCTCAATTAAATAAAAGCCTTTGCGTGCTTTCTTAATGTTCCAGCCAAGATGTGATAATTAAACAGTCTCTAGGCTAACTGGACCCCAAAGGGTACCCAACTCCTGAGGAGCTAGGAGGTGAAGGACATTCGCCTGCTGAGATCCACTGAGGTCTGAGCAGCTGCCTTGCCAAGTGAGGACAGGTCCTGAGGGATTTAGTGGAGAAGATTTTATACAGGGAACTGAAACCGTAGTTCAGAACGCAGTGACTGGGAGAGCTGGCTGCACCGTGGGTCCAGGGGACCGCTCCTCCTTGGGTTTTCCAAGGGAAATGGCAGTAACCATGGGCTGCTGCTCTCTTCCAGACTGTGCCGGCTGTGGAAGGGACATTAAGAATGGGCAGGCACTGCTAGCTCTGGACAAGCAGTGGCATTTGGGCTGCTTCAAGTGCAAGTCCTGCGGGAAGGTCCTCACCGGAGAGTACATCAGCAAGTAAGTCTGGGTCAGAAGAGCGTGGGTACCACTCTGCTTTCTGGGGTCACTCTCCTCCCTCGAGCCTGCCAAAGCATATTCTCATTTTGCATCAGTATGAACTAGCTGCTGTGAAATTTGTTGGAATGGCTTTGTCATTCTGCTTTTACCATTGGCTGCTGTAAACTTAATGGACTATTAACGGTGCCCCAATTTGATAATTAACAAAGTGGCATACCCTACTGAGTAATCAGTTAAGCACCTCGCCATGTCTCCTTTGCTATTTTTGTTTTCTATGCAATGCTAACATAATTTTCTCCTCTAAGACTTTAGACACCCCCCCCAAAAAAAACAAAAACAAAAACAAAAACAAAAAACCACATGTTATCTAGACACCGAGCCTGGCAAGACTTAGAGCCACAGAAAAGCCTGTCAGGGTGACGGTTCATATTGGAATCAGAGAGCACTGGTGGCTGATTAACTAGAAGTATACAAATCTGTGGAGATGGGTGGGTTTTGTTTTTTTATGTGCTCTGGTAATGAGGAGGAATCTGCCTCTCTGTATCTTTTTATGGCTTTTGAAATTTTCCCCAACCAGGAGATGAGGGAGCAGTTTGGTGAGAGAGGCTAGACCCCAGAGTGCCCAAGGCTGGGTCTCCATGAAGGACTGGAGATGTAATTCAGTTGGCCTAGCCCACAGGGCACCCTGCATGCTAACACTGCATGAAAGTGGGTGTTCTGGTGGCCTGAGCTTCTTCAAGAGCTGGAGGCCAGCCTGGCTACATAGGACCCTGTCTCAAAGGTCAAAAACCAAAACAAGAAACACAAAACCTACCCGATTATATTAAACCATTCATTCAAACATAGCAGGTGAATTTAATTTCACAGATCCACGAAATGATTGAAAAAGGAGCTGGGCTCCCACTGCCTAAAATTATAGTGTCTAAGTAGGTCTGGGGTCAAACTGAAACACTCCTGTGAGAGACTAAAGATCTTTACAGGTGACTGTGATGAGCAGCCTAAGGGCCAACGTAAATGGCTTTTAAGTGACACTGAGGACTGCCAGTAATAAGCAGAGTGGGCGCTCAGACTTGCTTTCCAACTGCCCTGCATACTAGCACTCAGGAGACGACAGCTCCACCATACTGTGTGGTGAATGTGGCTGCTGAGCTGAGCTATGTTCTAAACCCTCAGGGCCAGGGGACCTGAGCTGGGGAGGTGATGTTTGAGGCGGTAGGAGGCTCTGGTGGGCCTCTGAGTCTGAGAAGACAGTGTGGGAAGGGAGGTGACATACCATGGACCTCTCAGGCTGGCTCATCTGAGGGTTATTTGGGCTGCCAAGAGAGAGTACTGGTGTCTCTGCTTCTTAATTCTGTGACAACCAAGAAGTGGCCACAGTAACCATGTGGCGATTTGTTGGTTTTTTCCTCTGTCTGGCCTGGAGAACCACCCCTTGCTCTCTGGCCTGTGGTTTTGTCTGGTCAGGTCACTGGGTCTGTATAAAGATGAATTCTACTCTTGTTCTGTGGAAAGGGCCTCAGAAATGTGGCTTTGGTGTCTTCCCAAGACCTGAATGCAACTTCATTTTTCAGGGATGGCTCCCCATACTGTGAGAAAGACTACCAGGGGCTCTTTGGGGTGAAGTGTGAAGCCTGTCACCAGTTTATCACAGGAAAAGTCCTGGAGGTAAGTACAGAGGGATTCCCCTCAGGCCACCACGATTTGCCTGCGGGCCCTCGTCCCTGTCCCTCATCCCTCGTCCCTCGTCCCTCGTATCTACTGAGGAGGAAGGAGAGCAGCTTCGGGTGACTGTCTGAGAGGATTCATGTGTTGTGCTTACCTTTCTTCCAAATGCCAAGGGGGTTTTGGAATGATGGAGAGAAGAACAGATCTCCCTTGCTGGGAGTTTAAGCAGACATTTTTTTCTTACAAGAATATGGTGTTAAACCCTCTGTGTACATCTGTGTTTGCACATGTGTGCTTGTCCGTGTAGACCTCAGAAGCTCAGAGTAGGAGCTGAAAAAGGAAGGGAGGGCACAAGGTGAAGGCTTTGACTTCTCTGCCCTCAGAAAGCCACATCCGCTGTGACTCAGAGAACCCTGTGACCGAGCTGAAGGAAGCCTGTCAAATTCAGGTGTGACTGCTTCCAGACAAAGCTTTGTTCTGCCTTCTCAGCACCTACCCTGCCAGCACCTGCCTCTGGGCCTAACTCCTCTTGGATGAAAGAGGCTGCAGCAAGGATTCTGGGACCAAAGTTCAGAGAAAACCCTGTTTCTCACAAAGCTGGTGGGGATCATTAAGCTGGAGGGTAAAATAACAGTTGCCACACACACACCTTCCTGTCCATAGGGCAGAGATAATGTGCAGGGCCAGGAAGCCCAGCAGCTTTAGCCTGCTGACCTACCAACCCATCATGTGGTTCCCTTGGGTGCTGATTCCATACAGCCAGTAGAGTATGTTTTAGAGACACGGGCTGTCTGTCCTGGGAGTCCTTTTGGTGTTCCTGTCCACTCTGGGAGATATCACAACAAAAGTTAAGAAGTCTCCCTAAGTTCCACTACAAGTTCTTCCCACAGAACATCAAGGGGTCGGCATGGACTAATTGTCCAGAGGAGATAAGGAGGTGGCTGTTGTCAAGTACAGTTGCCCAGGAGTCTGAGGGAGAAAGGGCTAATAAAGAGGATCACATGGCAAGGACACAATAAGAACAGAAAAGAGCACGTTGTCGAGCACCGTGCTGGAGACGTGGGGGAACCCCTCCAGGGTCACACTCGGAAGTCTGAGCTTTGTCAAGAGGAGTGAAGTATTTCAGCTCTCTGGCTGCAGTCATAGAGCGGAGGCAGGGCGCTGTGGAAAGAATTCAAACACCTGTGCACACACATTCTCCACCCACTGCTGACAGCCGAGGGAGGGGGAAGCAACTCAGTCATGCCCAGTAGCTGTCTGGAAGCAGTGATACCTGCTGCACCACAGATGAGCCGTAAGTGAAAGATGGCTGGCGGTGAGTGTTGTCATCAGACCACTCAGACATGGATGGAGCCCATCACCGAAGGTCTAATGATTAGAAAGGAAGCCGACTGCTGTTTGCCAAGGGCTAGGGAGAAAGCAATAGTGACTCTCTCCGGTACAGTTTCCATTACGCCAGTGTTTCGGAACGAGGTAGGAGAGGTAGTTACCGGGTGTTGATAGTTCGCTAGGTGCCTCTAGATGGTTGGTTTGAAGATGCTGCATTTTAGACTACGCGAATTTTGCCTTGGATCTAAAATTTAAAAATCAAAAAGGCCGTGAGGGTATTGTAAGAAAAGGCGGCAGGAAGATGAGGAACTTGGTACCCAAGGTTAAGGTCATGTGTTCGAATCAACAGATGCAACCTTTTTCTTTTTTTTTTTTAAACAGTCAACACATGGAAATGTGTTTCCCAAAAGCACTGGGAGGGAAAGGCCTGTGTGGTTTTGCGTGCCTGTTTACATTTACTTCAGCAGCTGCAGGAAGGAATCTATAAAATATAGTTGCAATCTAGAAGGTACTATTTCGAAGACATGCTGATCCCTCATGTTTTCTCTCTCGGGCTGGAGTCATAGAGGCTGTGAGGGTCTTGTCCCAAATTGGCCTCAGGTGGCAGGGAAGGCCTGAAGAGTTTAGGGCTTGGAGACATTCCATACAAAGCCTCCCACATCAGTCAGCCTGGGAGTGGTTTGCACTTTCAGCTTAGAGGTCCGCCCAGCAGGCTCTGTCCTCCTCAGTTGGGTGTGTGACCCAGAAAAATGTCCTGCAGGGGTTAGCACAAGACATGTGACTGCTAGTGACTCAGCTGGGCTTGGTCACCGGGAGAAAAGCAGGACCAGTCTCCATGCCCTCCCTCCCCTAAGCTTCATCCCAGGCCCTGTTGATGAAGCAGTCTAAGTGTAGCTTGGTCTTCAATAGTCCACACCTTGTCTTTTTGTTTTAAATTCATTGTATCGGTAGACCAGTGGTTTTATTTTCTCTGTGAGCGGCAACAGTGGTGGCTTAAAACAATTTATTCTCTCATTTTTAGAGTCTAGACATTTATAACAATGTATCATCGGGGCCATTGTTCTCTCAAATGCTGAAGGAATGGTCCTTCCTGATCTCCACCTTCCCAGCATGCCTCACTCCAGGTTCACCACCTCCTCTGCCAGCTACACTTCCAGCCTTCTCCTAAAAGGGGACTTATCATTTTCTGTAAGGCCATGCCCATTCCTCAAACAGTCTCTTCAAGACCCTTGCCTTAATTACCTCTCTGAATACCGCTTCCAAATAAGTTAGCATTTCCAGCTGCGGAAGACTTGCTGTGGAAGTATCTTTTGCCCATCCCATTCTAGAAAACCCAGAGACTGCCTAATCAGGGAAGACTATAAACATTGGAGTGGAGCTGAGGACGCTGCATGTGATTCTCCTGAAGGTACTACAATGCACCCAAGGGCACTTTGAAAAGAGAAGGGCCCCAAACAGCCTGTCCAGGTCCAGCTGTGTCTCTTGTTTCTATAACATTCCTAGAGAACCCCAGCCTCCTCGGGGCGGTCCTTCTCTCACAAGGTGTGTGTGTAGCTTTCAGAACAACGTCCAGCCCTAGCTTCTGCAGTCTCTCTTTTGAGTTCTTTCAAATTGTTTTGAGACATATCCCAGGCTAACTGAGGATGACCTTGAACTGTTGATGCTCCCACTTCCATCTCCTGAATGCTGGGATTGCAGGAGTGGATCAGCATGCCTGGTGTATGTAGGACTGGGGTTATGCATGCTAGACAAGCATTGTACCAACTGAGCCACATCCCACCTCACTCCACCCCCATAGTTATAGTGCTCACACGTTTCTCCAGCCTGAGGGGAGGGGGATAAGCAGAGACCGCGTGGATTAAAGAGAAAGGTAACAGGGAACCTAGGGACCTACTATTGGCTCTGGAACTCACCCACTGGGCAACCTTGGACATACTTCTCAACATCCTTAGCCCATCTCCCCTTTCATTCATGGAATCATTCCGCTATGTGCGTAAACCCAAGGCTCAGGTGCTTGCCTCCCAGTGTCCTTCCAGCATATGACTTCTCCAAGGATCTTCTCTGCATCTCAGGGGTCAAAGCCCGAGGCTTGATCTGACTGGAGACTATGTCTGGAGACTGGCCTGTCACACCCAGGCACATGGCACACACACTTGTCATCCTCATCTTTATTGCCACATACATCCTGTTATCTTTACAACAGTGACATCGTCTTTGGGGACCATCTTTTGTAAATGGTGTGTCTTTAAAAATGTTTGCTGGGCCCATGAGATGGCTCATCAGTAAACGGGCCTGATGCTAAATGGCCTGATATCCATGGGATCCACATAGAGGAAAGAGAGATTTGCATGCTGCATGCGTACTGGGGATCTCACACATGCATGCCCTTCCAACACAAAAAATAAATGAATGAAATGTAACTGTTTTCTTAAAGTATTTACTAATTGACCTATATATCCAAAGGACGATCTGAAGATTGTTACGGCCAGCCTGCTTCTTAATTTAAGAGGCTGGGAGCAAATTAGAATGAAATATTAGGGTTTGTTGATCACCTCCTACCTCCAGTCCCTTCTTTGACCAGTGCTTGGAATCAGCCTCTTCTGTTTCTTCTCCTCACCCCCCCACGCCACCTCTGGAAGCTGCAAGGTGACTCAGGTCAATCATGGGTGCCAGTGGGCCTGAGACTTTCCTTTGCTACAAATCTCCCTCATCTTTGGTGGATGCCCCCAAGACCCTCCCCCCCCCCCATGCTGAATGCCATCTGTGTGAAGAAGCAGCTGTAAATCATTTTGTGAGGACAGCAAGTGAACTATAAACGCAGTCTGAAGAGCAGAGGGAAGGGGCTTGTCCCTCTCCACCCTCAGTCCTGTTCACTATCCCATCCCTGCTGCTCCACCACCCCAGGGAGCCTCTGGGGCATGGCTCACTGTCTCACTTAAAATAAGTGCCCCCTCCCACCATTGTCCCCTCTGCCTAGGTGTCTTCCCTAAGGAGATACCTTCAGGCTGCTACCTCCTGGGAGTGGGGTGGGGACATTCTTCTGTCCTTTCTAGAAGGAGCCAGGCAGGAGCTGTGTCCTGGTTCTCAGCACAGGGGTGGGAAGCAATTCCCTTGTTCTTGCTTTGGTCACGCAGGCTTTCCTGGTTCTCCTCCCACCAGCCAACACCTGCAGGCTGAATCTGGTCTTTCCAGAATGGGTGGTGATACCTGTTTTCTTGGGGTTTCACTGGGGACTGTGTGCTATGCTCTGTAACAGCTACTGAGCCCCCCACTCCACCACCCATGTAAACCTCTAGACCCTGTCCTGTCTTGCTGGTTAACTTGGGTGGGATTTGTGTTTGCTTTTAAACCCTTCTGCTCAACTCCTGGCTTGTAGGAAATAGCATCATAACAGGATTCAGTCAAATCCTTTCTCTGGAATCCCCAAAGGATTAAAATCCAGTAGTTTTGGTTTGTCTGGCTTTTTAACTGATTAAAAAATCCGCTTTTTCACAAAGTGTGGGGGTGGGGGGGACAGTTGCATACTCTGTCACATTAGAACATTAGAAAGTGAAGGCACTGTCCCATCCTTTTTGGTGTGGAGATTTTATGCAGGTTTGGTCTTGTTTTGGACTAGCCTGTCAGCTTCGAAGAGAAACGTTAAGTTATCCCATAGCATTTACTCAACAGGTCTGGTTGTCACCTTCAAAGACATGATTTGCAGAAAATAACCTTCCATCTTGGTTCTGTGTATATCATCCCAGGCAGAGCCAGAGTGACAGCCCTTGCTGGAGCAAAAGGCATCTATCTGCTTAGTCTGTTCTGTCTTCACATCAATTTGGGCTTTTTAAAAAAAAAAAACTTTTTATGAGTTTAAATATTTTTGAGAATCAGTGAAGGGAAAAGGAAAAAGTCCCTCCGTTGAGTTGGTAAGCTGTTCTGTGCTCCAGGGGACAGTAAGCCACCGCACTCTCCTGACTTTGCGGAACATTTCTTAACATTTGCAAGTGATCTCAGAACTGTTTAATTCATGCAGCAGGCCCTGTAAAGTGGTCCAGGCCTCCACCACTGACCTCCATTAGAGAAGAAGCTACAAAGTGCTGGGGGATCTGAAGCTAATTAGCAACAGACTGAAATTAGAAAACAGGTCTCTCGGTTCTCAGAAGAGGGACACGTGAGAGCCCTCACACATTCGTGCACAGCCATCCACAGTCAAATAACTGGCCATGAAGTGTAGCTTGCTGAGGGACCTGAATTTAAGGCTCCTGATGGAGAAGCCCCTCTCATTAGTCCTGTTACACCTGTGCTGGAGACAGATGTTTGCTTGTTCATTGCTTTATTGTTTTTACCAGCGTACAAGGCCACTGAAGACCTTACCTCTGGTCTGTTACTTTTCTGCGGAGTCAGACTTCAGGGTGTCTCAACTGTGTTAATCAGCAGTAGGCCACCAGAACAGACCTGGCATGGCCCTCAGAGACCATTGAAGAGGAATAATTTGTCTCAGGCTTGAGGGCTCCGCCTCCTCACAGAGCTCTGACCTGGGACTCTTCCCAGATCCACAGATATTCTAGGTCTTGTGAAGCTAGATGGAACTAGAGATGCTTGCCATGTTTTCTCACTCCAGACTATCAGCAGGTGGTTAGAGCTAAAGAAATGGCTTCCAATTTTTGTTCTGTTTTGGAGATGGGGTCTTGCTATGTTGCACAAGATGGATTTGAACTGCTAGACTCAGCTACAGGAATAGGTGAGACTATAGGAGGCCATTATACTGCCACACCTGGCTTGAAATGGTTTCATTGTAGCCGAGTTAAGCAAATGGTGGTATATCCACATAATGGAATATTACCTGGTCGTGTAAAAGGGTGAGATGCTGATTCATGTTAGATTGTGGATGACACTTGAAAACACTCAAAATGAAAAGAAAGAAGCAAGTCACAAAAGATCATGGGTCATATGATTGTGATTGCATAAACTATATAGATTAAGAAATGGATTAAGAGATGAAAGTAAATTAATGGTCTCCAGGAACTGGGAGGAGGAGATGGGATGACTGGTGATGGGCGTTTTGGGTCAGGGAGGATGAAAACATCCCAGAATTAGACAATGGTGTCAGTTGCACAATTTTGCTGGTCTATTACAAAATGCTGATGTGTGTGCTTTAATATGTGAATTTTATAACACCTAATTTGCATTTCGACCTGAATGCATACATATGCATGTGCATAAACAAACACACCTGCTCCCTTTGCAGAGACTAGGTGACAGTTGCAATCCTGTTATCCAATGTCTGTAAATGACTCTAGAATTTTAAGGACAAAAATAAAAAGAAATGCAAACGTAGATGTACACGCATACCACACATACATATACATACACATACACACAAACACCCATGCACACCCACACCCACACCCACACCCCCTGGCATGATCAGAAGCCATCTTAGCTGCCTGTGTTCTACCTACCTATCCTCTCTGCCATCCTTTCACAGTTCAACTGGATAGGTCTGAGAGCAGAGAGGCAGGAAACGAGGAGGCGAGTCACTGTCATGCTTGTCTCCGTCGTCTTCATTGTCTTTGTCGCCATCTTTGCTTGTAGCCCAGACAGGCTTGAAATTTCTGTCATCCACGCTGGGCTCTTTGTCACTGTGGAAGTAAAACTTCAGTCCCTTCCAGGAGCCACTGGTTGCCACAACTTGCAACTGGGCCACTGATCCTAGAGGGGGAGTCAATCAGTGAAAAGTCTTGGATGGACAGTGACCTTGAGTTTAAATTCAACCCAGGGCAGGTGATGTGTTAGCTGCGTGTGACACTCTGTTTGCAAAGAATAACTTCACCTCTCCCATTCTTAACAGTGGAATTGCCCCACTTGGAGTATCACAAAATGGCTTCAGGAAGATGTGCCCCACCCCTACTCCCCACCCCCACCCCCACTGCTACCCCTGCCCCTACCCCATGCCACCACTCCTACCTCCATCCCCATCCCCACCCCTGCCCCCAGCCCCCATCCCAAGTCACTCTATTTCTCTCTGGCATTTACTCTAGTGGAACTGTGTTGCCAGAGAAACCAAAGACTGTTCACAGCAGTAAAGATTTGATATTTATGGAAAACTCACCCCATTTCCTGTCAGAACAAATGAAGGCACTTCCTTATCCGGAAATGACAGTTTGAAAAGAATTTGTATTTATCTTGAGTTGAAAAGATGTTTTGTTTTTGAGGGTGATTTTTAACTTCAGAGAGTTAAGTCAACTGGAGATTTTCCTTACCTTTCCTTGATTTTAAACATACGATTTTATTTTACCATTTGCTTTAAGCCACATTGTTGTAGAAACAATGTGTTATTTTCTTATCTGACTCAATCAGGTTTTAAACTTAAGAACTGTTACTTAAAAATATCTCCCATGCCAGCATGTTGATGCACACTTTGAATCCCAGTACTTTGGACAGAGAAGCAGGCAGCTCTCTGAGTTCAAGGCCGGCCTGATGTACATATAGGGTTCCAGGAGCCAGGGCTACATAGAAGACTCTCGAAATGGAAAGGGAGTGAGAGAGGAAGGGGAGACTGGAGAGATGGCTCTTCAGTAAGAACACTGGCTGCTTTTCCAGAAAGACCCAGGTTCTATTCACACACCTGCATGGTGACTCATAAGTGTAACTCCAGTCCCCACGAGAGGTGAGGCTCTTTTCTGGTCTCCACAGGTATGTGGCACACAGACATATATGCAGACAAAAACAACCATACACATAAAAATTTAAAAATTAGATACACACAAACATCATTAGAGACTAACACTGTTCAGGTGAGCTGAATTTTGAGGTTCGACAGGATCCCTCCTCTTTTGGAAAGAGTACTTAACCCCATGAATCCACTTGGATCTGCCCAGCAGGTCAAGGATGGACATCCACGCCTGGTCACTCACAGCCTGTTTCTCTGCTGGGCATTCTGACTGCAGCAACCCCCTCCCATACTGCAGAACTTCCCCCTTGGCCTGTGTATTCATCCACTTCACCTTTCTGCAAAAGTGTGTAAATTTGTGAAAATTGTACCATCCAAAGCTCACCAGAAAGGCTTCCAGGAGTGGTGGAAGCATTTGGTGTGTACACACACACACACACACACACACACACACAAGACTGGCTTCCTCTCCTCTCCTGCACTAGCAGGCCCCTCCCACCCAACTCTGTTTTACACCGGATTATGCTGGCTTCCTGGACCCTGTGGCTTCCTGCCTCGTGGAGGCCATTGTGCCAGTTCCAGCAGATGGACCTGGTCGTGGGTTGCCAGCTAGTCAGGAGGAGGGGGGTTAGGGCCATAGCTCATCAAGCCCAGCAGGAATGAATGGACATAGGGATCCCTGCCCCTAAAGGCAGACTTTGGAGCAGGCTTGCAAACTGCCCATAAGCTCTGTAACCAGGGCAAGACTGTATGAATCTCAGAAGTAAAAGCAGAATGCGGACTCTGGGGACTTGGTGTCTGTCACTCACCAGTGAGGTAGGATGAACTGGAAAGTGATGTGTGACCACACATTGCAGCGTTGATCCAGCTGGCTGCACTTGGAGCTGATCAGCCCTCAGGAGTTAAATGGGAGTGATAAGAATTACTTCTGATAGGCATAAATCAGATCAGGGGTGGGAGAGCTGTCTGAGACAGTATCTGGAATCCTGGGCCTCAAGGAGTGTTTCTGTTGTTGATTTGTTGATATATTTTTTTCCATTTCTTGTACTTAAAAAGGAAGGAACAGATTCTGTAAAGGCCAATAGCTTTAACAAGCCCGAGTGCTAGAAAGAGGCTGGCTTTTTCTCCTACCCTGTTCTATTTACTCTCTGAGGTGAATACATGATGGTTTAAAATGCACCAGTAACAGCTGAGCAGTCAAGAGCACTAACTGTACAGACCTTCCATCCCAGCACTCTGGAGGCAGAGGCAGGCAGGTCTCTGTGCATTCAAGGTCATCCTGGTCTGTAGAATGAGTTCCAGCCGGGGCTACACAGAGAAACCCTCAAAAGCCAAAACAAACCACCAACAAAGCATTACCGATCTTCCAGAGATCACGGGTTCTGTTCCCAGTACTCACATGGGCGGCTCACTGACAACTGCTTGTTGCTCCAGTTCCAAAGGACCAACACACAGGTCTCGGGCCCCTCCATGCACATGGTGCATATAAACACATATAAGCACATACACATAGAATAAGTAATATTTTTAAATCATCACAGTCATGATGATACTTTGAAATGAAAATCTCTTAAGCAGCTTAACGTTAGCTATCCCATGAACTGAGTCTCCCATGGTTCCATGGGGTTTTCTCTGTTAGTCTTCACTAGGAGCCAGCAGCTAGCAACATGATAACAAATGATTCATTTTTACATTATAAATGTCCCCGTGACCTTCAACCAAAACCATGAAAGATCACCTGCCCCCAATTTTCTCAGCACCCCACTAGATACCCACTCCTTGCATATAAAATAAATGGCTCTTTGGCTGCCTTCCTGCCCATTCATGACTCTCTCACTGCTTCCACTGAGACTGTTTAAGCATAAGCTCCTGCAGGCTTCTTGCTCTCCTGGGCTGTCCTCCATAATGCTGGGCTCATCAACCTTACAGGCCTCCATCTGTATTCATGCTGACTATGAGGAATATTGAGGGTGATGACTGTGGTGGTTTGTATATTCTTGGCCCAAGGAGTGGCACTATTAGGAGGTGTGGCCTTGTTGGAGTAGGTGTGTCACTGTGGGCATGGGCTTTAAGACCCTTGTCCTAGCTGCATGGAAGTTAGTATTCTCCTAGCAGCCTTCAGATGAAGATGTAAAACTCTCAGCTCCTCCTACACCATGGCTGCCTAGATTTTGCCATGCTCCCACCTTGATGATAATGGAGTGAACCTCTGAACCTGTAAGCCACCCCCAATTAAATGTTGACCTTATAAGAGTTGCCTTGACATGGTGTCTGTTCACAGCGATAACACCCCCTAACCAAGACAACGATGAAGAGGTCTCTTGACTCCTTTGCTTTTAGTTCCTGCAACCTTGGCTTTAGCACTGAGTCTCCTTGGAGCAGGGTTTAGCCAAGTACCCAACAATTAATATTCATTCTATTTTCGGGCCATAAAATTCACCCATGTCAAGAATGGTTTGGTGATCTTTGGTGCCTTTACAGAATTCCGAGTCCGTCACCACAGCCCATCACATTTTGTAGGTGTTATGAACTATAATGGTGATCTTTGGTGCCTTTACAGAATTCCGAGTGGTCACCACAGCCCATCACATTTTGTAGGTGTTATGAACTATAATGCAGTGGTGAGATGGGTACCTGGGGGGCCCATGCCAAGGTGTCTCCATGAGAAATTGTGCTATAGGACAGACCTGGTATCAGGTCTGTATGGGGGAAGGAGGGGAAGGAGGACCTGGAGGAGGGCAAGAGGCAGACAGACGGGAGCAGAGCCATGAAGGCCGAGAGCGTGGGGATAGGAAAGGACAGAAAGAGAGAGAGAAAGACTGACCAGGAAGATGTGGGGAGGAGGGAGGGGGAGGGGAGGGAGGAGGGAG